>OW119933.1:33742407-34330153 GCA_933210815.1 Meta bourneti
GAACTCTTTCCTCTGCGGGCAAAGAATCTTTTAAGGGTGGCAATAAAGGATTCGGACTTTAGATCCGTTACGATTTCTAAGTGGGTTGCTTTAGTGACAAAACACACAAATAAAGATACATAAATTTTACTATAATTTCCTTTCCTTTGGTTTTTATATCTAATTAAGAAGGGTCCACAAAAATCGATACCACACTTTTGAAAAGGATGACTAGGATTGATTCTGTCTGCGGGTAGAATTCCCATAATTTGGTTGGATTCTACGGGTTTAGTTTTAAAACACACGACACATTTATGAACTATTTTACGGGCAAGCGATCTTCCATTAATAACCCAGTACCTCTGCCTGACGTGATGCAAAAGTGCCTGTGGCCCAACATGGAAGAACTTGTTATGGAAGTGCTCAAAAATGAGTTCACTTAATCGATGCTTATGTGGCAATACTATGGGATGTTTGCTTTCATAGGACAAACTGGAATTTTGCAATCGACCTCCAACCCTAATAATTCCATCAGAATCCAAAAAAGGGTTAAAATATTTCAATTTGCTATTACCTGAAATGGTCATCTGGTTTTGAAGATTTTTTATTTCTTCCGCGAAATATCTATACTGTACCTGTTTGATAAGGTAAGTCTCGGCTTTTTTCAGTTCTAACGTCGATAAAGGTCCCAATTCTCTCTTGGATGAGTTTCTACAATTTGCAATAAATCTAAAAATAAAACTACAAATTCGAATTAATTTAAAGAAATTATTAGTCAAGGCCAAAATGTCATTAAAAAAGTCACTGGGAAATAAGTCTATAGTTAAGCTTGAAATTCCACAAATGTTCATAGTCTCTTTGAATTTGTCATTAACAGGATCGAGTTTCATCTCTTTCGAGATAAGTTCATGATCCTCTGGAGATACAGGAGCGTCTTCAAGTTTGGGAAAACCCATTTCTTGAGTAAGAAAGTCTGGTCCATGTAACCACACTTGATTTTCAGCTAGCTCTATTGCATCTACACCTCGAGATATTAAATCAGCGGGATTGCTGTTCGACGAGACGTGGTTCCAATGAAAGTTCTGGGTCATTTCTTGGATCTTAACCACACGGTTTCCAACAAAAGTTTTTAACTGCCATGGCGGAGTGTGGATCCAAGCTAAGGCTATGGTTGAGTCTGTATACAGGTAGACATCGTGTATGACTAGTTTCAATGCCTTCAAAATTTTTACAACTAACTTGGATAGCAGGAGGCAAGCAGATAGTTCCAGTCTAGGAATGGTAACTGTTTTTAAAGGTGCTACTTGCGACTTGCTACTAATCAAATGGCATGAAATTTCCGAGTGATGGAAAGACTGGATGTATACAGCAGCTCCAAACGCCACTGAGGACGCGTCAGCAAATCCATGCAAAACTACTTGTTGCGCATTCGGAGCTAACATGTAACGATTGACATTAAAATTTTCCAAAGATTTTAAGGATTTTGTGAACTGAAACCAGGACTGAGCAAGAAAATCAGGAACAGTATCATTCCAGTCCAACTTTAGTTTCCAGAGCTCCTGCATAAAGATTTTAGCTTTCGTGATGACAGGCCCGATAAGACCCAGTGGATCAAAGATTCGTGCTATATCGGATAAAATGGACCTTTTCGTCAGTTTTTCGTGTAGGTTGATTTTTACCTTGAACGTAAAAGCATCTAAGCTAGGGTTCCATGTAACTCCTAAAGCTTTAGTCTCATTTTCAGTAAATGAATAACCTTCTAACTTTTCTTCATTAACATTGTTCAGTAATGTAGAATGATTTGCCTTCCATTTATGTAAGTGCATTCCAGCAGATTCCAGAAGTTTAACAAGCTGACATTGGAGCTCCTTAACACCGTCCAAATTTTCTTCCCCACTAATAACATCATCCATATAACAATCATTCAAAAGAACTTCAGACGCAGCAGGAAATTTTTCTGCCTCTTCCAAAGCGAGCTGTTTTAAAGTTCGGATGGCCAAAAACGGAGCACAGGATGTTCCGTACGTGACTGTATTTAACTCATAAACCTCTACTGGTGACTTAGCATCTGATTTCCATACGATTCTTAATAGCTTTCGTTGCTCCTCATTTATAACTATTTGGCGATACATTTTCTCTATATCGGCGAGAAATACGAACCTATGTTTTCTAAAACGAATCATGATTTCGTATAAATCTTCGTTTACGAGTCCTTTCAAAAGAATGTCATTTAATGATTTTCCGTTTGTTGTAGGACTTGAAGCGTTAAAAACAACACGGAGTTTTGTCGTAGAATTTTCCGGGCGATATACCCCATGGTGTGGTAGGTAATAACAACGTGACTCATCTATATCTTCAGTAACCTTCCTCATGTGATTGAGACTCTCGTACTCTTTCATAAAAGAACAGTAAAGTTCTCGCATTAAAGGAGTTTTTTCTAAACGATTCCACAATTGGTGTAGTCTTTTTTCTGCAATAGCCTTCGAATCTCCAAGGGTACTAGCGTCTTCCTTTAGAGGCATAGTTACTACAAATCTTCCTGATTTATCTCGACGATACGTTGTTTTAAAGTGATTCTCGCATTGTTGTTCTTCGAAACTGACCAAGCGTGATTCATCTTCCACCCCTTCCATTTTCCAAAATTTTTGAATATTTTCTTCTAAAGCATCTGTTGGTTGGATAAACCCACAAAATATCTGATGTGAAACATCTTCTATTGTTCCCGAAACAATGTAGCCGAAAACTGTTTTTTGAAATATTAATTGTGAAATTTCATGCTTATGAGCCTCTAAAATTTTATAGAAAAGTTCTACTCCAATTAGAATATCTATTTTAGCTGGTTTCCCAAAGTCTGGATCCGACAATTCTATATCCAACGGCAATTTTACGTTATCTATATTTATATTATGAGAAGGAATGCAATCCGTTATTTTAGGTGTTACTAAAAAGTCAATTGATCTGCAAAAAGAACCATCTTTATTTGAAATGTTCGTACGTACTTGGGATCTGATATTTGTAACATTCCCATTAATCCCAGAAACATAAACATTCAATTTATTTTTCTTTAATCCTAATACGTCTACCATCTCTTTAGTCATTAGATTGGCTTGTGAACCGCAATCAAGAAGCGAGCGGGCTGGAATTCTCATTCCATCCGTATTTTCTACATGAATAATGCATGTAGTTAAAAGTACTCTACTTTTATTTTTTCCAGATGAACACATTTTATTGCAAAGAGATTTCGAAACATTCGCTTCCCCCACCTCTTTCGCGGCACCGTTCATATCACTGGATGGCGGGCTACTTTCTTTTTTGTTTACTTGCGTAGCGCCACATGTCTGTTCAGGTTCGTTTGGAGCCGAACGCTTTCTGTGAAGTAAAGAGTTATGTCTTTGGAAACAAATATTACAAACTCCTTTCGAATGACACTGCGCAATTTTGTGTTTAGAACTAAGACAATTGAGGCACAGGTTGAATTTTTTTGCTGTTGAATATCTCTCGTATTCACTCAGTTTTAAGAACATATCACACTTGAAAATAGAATGATTTGCTTGACATAAAACACATTTATAATCTTTATAGCTATTTTTCACTAATAAAGTTTTCAACTTTTGATTTTTATCAATGTGCGAATATTTAGGTTTTACATTTACATTACACTGTAAATTTTCTAAAACCAAACAACGTTTTTGCAAAAAGTCAATGAATCCTTGCCATTTAGGTACTTCTGTGGTGGTAAGCGATAGTTCAAATTGTTTTTTCGTTTCTTTATCAAGTTTCTTAAGAACTATATTTATTAACATAACTTCTGAAAACTGATTAAGCTCCAGTCCTAAGCTTTTAAGAGCTCGAATGTGTTTTTGACAGCCGTCAACTATTGCTCTTAGACTTTTAGCTGCATCCTGAGCTGCAGTTTCTATTGTTAATATTTCATTCATATGGCAATTTACAATTAAACGTTTGTTTTGGAAACGATCTTCTAATGCTTTAAAAAGCGAAGTGTATGTGTCATCCATAGTAACAACGTCTAAAGCACTACCGCTAAGGGTAGACTTCAGATAATATAATTTTTGAGTATCACTCAAATTATCATTTGAATCAATTAAGTTTACGAATTGATCCTTAAATGTGTACCAATCTTGATAATGTCCTGAAAACTTTGGTAAAGGTACCTCAGGTAATTTCACATTCATCGAAGAACTATCTAATTTAGAGTCTTTTAATCTAGGATTTTCCATATTGACATTAAGTAATAGGAGTTTTCTAAGCCTTACCTCCATTTGCTCGGCTTCGTCTTCTAATTCTAGGAAGGTTTGCAGGTGCGTTTCCAATTCTGCTTCATCGACGACCTTTTCGATGAACTGCACTTTTAAATCATCCAATTTTCCTATAACTCTTCTTAGATTATCCAGCTTCATTTGAGATTGTAAGTCATCTTTTTCTTCGGTATTGTCCAAAAATGCTGCTATTTTTGTTAATTGTCCTTTATAAGCACTTCTTTGCCTATTGAGGCATACTATTTTTTTCTTATCCGTCATAGTTGCTCTATTTATCTATAACTAAAGCCAGTTCTGCGACAACCGAAACTAAAGTCTCCGGTGAGAAGGACCATATGTTGTGTGGTCACCGGTTCATTTTTCTATAAGTGGACTGTAACAATTCTTTTGAAGATGAAAACAGATACTATGAGGCAATTAATCTGAATAACCACAAGTTTACTAATATGTACATATATACAGTCTTATATCCATAATAACTGGCGCCATTGCCAGGATTAGTGAACCATATCACTGGTGACTGCAATACGAGTCAATTCCAAAGAGCGATTGCCTGAGGACAGGCAGTTACACAGCGAGCATGCCGTAGTACGCCAAATGGCGACGTTTTGAAGGATGCCAAGGGTTGAGCCACAACAGTCCTCAGACTTTCCCTTCGGGTTTGATCCCGGACCGTAGCCAATAGCTCGTTATGTTGCTACAGTGCGACGTTGATTAAAATACCTACCTATTATTGCCTCACTTCTCAAACACAATCTGTTTGAAAAGGATGTTCTTATGAAAGGAAAGTATATTTTAGCAGAGACAAAAAATGAAATGTGCAAAAAATGAAATGGTACAAAAAATATTTAATTTTTGCTCTTTTGATTTTTTGTCACGGGACTCCTATATCATCTCGCAAAGTACAATTTGGGAAAAGGAGCTCAAGATGACGGACAACGACCAACTTTTTTAAAACAGAAAACTTCAGCAAGGCACCTAGTTTCTGGAGTTGAAAAAAGGAGTTAATTACTAATTCATCTGTAATTTTAGGCCTTATTACTATTTTAAAAATTTTTATTGAATATAATTTTACATTCTATTTTTTAAATGCTTAACGGAGCAGGGAGGTCGACAATCATAGTCATTTCTAAAAATTTAAGTTGATTCTTATTACCTTCAAAAATCTGACTTAGCATAGGTAATAAGTATTTTTGTCATACTTGTCAAGACACTGCTTTATCTTCGCATTCTTAATCTTTTCATCGACCCACTGTAAATCAACTCGGGACTTATCAGTGGATCTCACATTTAGGGAACTTTATCCTAAAGAAGCTTTTCGCTCCTCTTCGCCGTTATTTACCAGTGATTCAGTATACCATTTCTAAATAGGTTGAGTAGGTTGCAGTGTAGAGCAGCAAATGCAATGGCAGAAAATGTTGGAAATTTCTCAATATCTTTCAGCATTGCTTTTCGCTCCTCTTCGCAGTTATTTACCAGTGATTCAGTATTTTATTTCTAAATAGGTTGAGTAGGTTGCAGTGTAGAGTAGCAAATGCAATGGCAGAAAATGTTGGAAATTTCTCAATATCTTTCAGCATCCAAGAAGCTTTTCGCCCCTCTTCACCGTTATTTACCAGTGATTCGGTATATCATTTCTAAATAGGTTGAGTAGGTTGCAGTGTAGAGCAGCAAATGTAATGGCAGAAAATGTTTGAATTTCTCAATATCTTTAAAATTTATTCATGTTTTAAAAAATGATAAAATTCCAAATTAAATCATTGTGGTAATGTCTAATAACAGCAGAATACTTGACGCAATAAGAAATTTAGCGGGTGAACCCGATCTGCGAAAAAAATACACATCTTATGATCAGAATAGGGTTAAGAGATTTTGCTAGTCTAGAGGTGACTTAAGGTTAAAACACGTAAAAGGACCTAAAATAAACTCTAAATTGAAAAAAAGCCAGTCGTGGCTCAGTGGGTATGTCAACTTCGCTAGCAACCTTCGAATTGTAGGTGGCGCAGGTTCGATTCCTATCAGGTGCATTTCTTCCTCGGTGTATTTCTCTCTCTTCTGTGTCAGTAAAAACTTTCATTATGCGTCTGTCTATTACTTGATATTGTCTGGTGCAGCATGGCCAAATATGGCCCTTGCGCCATAAAACACCAAAACCAACCATCTAAATTGAAAAAGCTTTGTGAAGTGATAAGTATATTTTCTGTTTATTCAGTTCATACTTTTCTCTTCCTGAGACGCATTCTTTCAGCTCAAGGAGGAAGTATGTGAAGAGTTGAAAAGATGTTTGAGCATCACTATACAGGGAATTAAACAAGCAACACTGAGCTGTCTCCGGTCATAAACTTTCGTAACAAGAGAAACTTGAACGAGACATTTATCGGGGAAGCGAAACTTTCATCAGAGTCTACATATCTTGCTAATTTACGTGACACTTCTTTGCCAAGAGCAGTTTCACCGAATCTTATACGTAAACATTGGGATAAATGTGGGTCAACTGGATGTTTCCCAAGTATTTTCAGAAAATGAGAAGGCAGAGGATAAATGGCAAGACTTAACGCAACGCATCTAGTAAAAAAGTGGGACAGTGATGGATCGAGCCCCCTAATAAAGGAAATCATGTTATCATCCAGCATTACGCTTTACCGATAGCAATTTTCGTCAGCGAATTCTATGGAATACTATAGAATTAGACGAGCTCTTATATGTTTCAAGCTAAATGCCAAATAGCAATAGGATTAATGGCAAGACTTAACGCAACGCACCTAGTAAACAAAGTGGGACAGTGATGGATCGAGCCCCCTAATAAATGAAATAATGTCATCATCCAGCATTACGCTTTACCGATGGCAATTTTCGTGTCAGCGAATTCTATGGAATACTATAGAATTAGACGAGCTCTTACATGTTTCAAGCTAAATGCCAAATAGCAATAGGATTCGCCAAAGCAGTGGTATAATATTTGCCTCGTATTATGCTGCAGCATAAATATTTTCTTACTAGGAAATTCTGACAGAACGCTTAAATCTAATTATTTTGGTTGTTGATGTTAGGTATGACTGCACTTATGAATAAAAGGCGTGAAAAGTCTTTAGTACCTAAATATGCTATGCGATAGTTCATTTTTGTCTCGTGTTTTAACTTTTGAGATCTCTACGATTCCAACTATTTTATATTATACATTATCCCACTATTATTCATAGTAAGCTACTGCTATCCCACTACTATTCATACTGTGACGAAATCCAAATCGTTTTTTGGAAATTAAAAATAGCATTTAATTTTACACAAGACTATACACACTGGTTTAACATTGGAAGAGTGCAAAGCAAAACAAAATGCTTAATTTCATAACAATTTTCACGGAGACATCTCAGCCAGGACGCAGTCCGAAAGATAACTGATTTTCAGTTCTATTCGTTGGAATCGAGCCGATGACAGCAGACACTCAGGCGAAAGCATAAGGACACTCAGCATATTACAAACAGGAAGCTCCAAAGACACTAGCCCGTTAGACTAGACAATTCGGGCGCTAGGACGTTACAATACCTTCTCAACGTATTAAGATTTTCCCTGTAACATGTCTAATGCCTAAATAGCTACGCTTGTTAGTTAAAGTAATTCAAGAGCTGTGCAAAGAATTGGTTACCAGCTATGGAAAAAAAAATTCCAGGTTGCAGTGCAAAATCATACATAACGCTCAGTGTCTTATGTTGATGTAAACTTAATTAGTACTTCCTGTTACCAAAATAAGGGCAATTAATTTGTAACGTATAGGCAGAAAATGCGCATATATAACATCAAAATAAAAACAGGTGAATAACTGAAAATCTTTGGTTCTCAAAAAAAATATCTCCATCTCGAATAATAAAGGAAAAAATAGTCTATCCAGATATACAAATTATAGATAATTCGACAGAATTAAAATGAATTTTCATAGTGGATTCTTCTGCCAATTCTCAAGACTATTTTGGGCAAATAAAGTATGTCTGTCGGTGGTGCTGCATGCCTGTGTTTACATACTTCATCATTAATAATTGCATTACAGTTGGTTTTAACCCTCCTGGTGGTTGTCTCGACGAGGTATTTACCGAACCTGACCAGATCTTGATGGACGAGGTTTTTCGCCATAAGCATAAAACTGATCAGATCTTGGTATTGTCATCATTAAAAAATTGACAATATTTTGATGACGAGATATCTCGTCATAAGCAAAATTGGTCAGATCTTGATGAATGAGATATCTCGTCGAAACCACTTGAAGGATTAACCGGACAAAAGGGCATTTTCCTTTAAGTCGCCATCACCCTGTTTCCTGTAATAAAAGCATCGTAAAATTTCAGGAAATTTCAATCATCCTTTTTTAAACAGCGTTTAACCTTCTCACGTACAAAGGAAGTTATATACCAGTATTACAGATTAGATATTTAAGTTTGTTTTACTCGAAGTATTTGTAGTTTTCTACTATCATTTAAAAATGTTCTCTTTTTGGGTTATGTACCTAAAGATATCAAAACAGTTCAATGAAAACGATTGTTCTTTCAATCATCTTAGATTCCAAGTGATTTGTAAGAAGGTTATCGGCAGTCATCAAATAGAAGATATAGGATTTAGTTCGAGTGTTAGCAATATCATTTTCATTCATGAAAGACTATTGTTTAGATGGGCTTGATGCGCCAATCTCAAATTCCAATTCAGAAATAAACAAAATTTCGAAGATATTTCTTGAAAAATATTTAGTAGGAATTCAAACGGTCGGATTATTTTTTATCGGGAAGATACTATCATACTTTTTAAAGAACACTGAGATAAAATGGATTCGCTTACTTGCGAAGCTGGGTATAAATAAAACTGCGCATTTGAAAATAAGGACAAAATCGAAGAGCAAATCTCATAAATGAATAACTAGAATCAAAATTGGCATTAATATAAAATCTATTTAAGACACCTTAGACTTGTTAAATATTCTACGAATTACTTGAGGTAATTAACATTATTAGTAGAATTGAATTACTTAAACTGTTATCACACACATGAATTCATAAAATTGAAATTTTAGCTTACGACACAAAAATAATACTAAAATATCTATTATTCAATAGATATTTTAGTATTATTTTTGTCAAGCTATTAGCTATCAAAAACTAGATGTCGGTCACACAAAATAACTTTAAAAGTATTTTTATGCGAAAGTTGACTAAAATATACAGTGGCTTCCAAACAAAAATTGAGTATATATGAAGATATTTCTTTAAAAGGCGAAACCAATAAATAATAATTTGAATTTGACTTTTTATAGGAATGGTAAAGGACGCATGTATCAATATAAACATATTTGGCTAAAATACAATTCCATATTTGCTATAATATTTTTAAAGATAGGCTTTAAATGTCAAATTTACAAAATTCTTTTCCCAAAATTGAGTACACACCCAGCCTATTCCGTACAGAAACAGAATAAAACCGAGAAAAATAAATTTTTTGTTGCACATATACAGGTATTTGCATGTAGAACTTCTAAACCGACGGGAATTGAATTAACAAGAATTTGCTTTGTTTTCTGAATATTTTTGCCCATTTCCCATAGAATCGTTATTACGTTCTGTGCTCTGAATATCGTGATTTTAACCCCTTTTTCTAACTAGGACCCTAAATTTTCAAGCACATTGAGGACCTGAAATTATGGAAGGGTATATAGTTTCTTTTAATTTGGTACAAAAATTTTAATTTAACTATTTTTGCTCTGTGCCCCTTCTCTACCTCTGTAGAGACAATAACTATATACTAGACACGACCCCCAATTTGACTATGAATCCAAATTTTGAGCACTGTTTTACAAATTGCTCTTCAAGAGAGTTAAATATTTCACTTTACCACGATTTTATCGATGAAAACTAAATTTCCAACTTCTCCAGCCAGCATAGAACCCCAATTTGAGCATGGAAACACATCCACGCTTAGAAGTGGGTATAGTGTGCTGAAGAAGCGGTTCACTTCTAGGTTTCTGATATCATCGGTCATCACCACTCCCCAAACATGACGCAGTTTTCAGCTTAGAACACATATTCCATGTTTCTCGAGATGATCGTCGATAAAAGACTTATCAGAACCCTAAAAGTGAATCGCCTCACTAGCACACAATACCAAATATAAAAAAAAGAGTAAAACAAAAAAATAAAAAAAGAGTAAAATTGAAATACTCATAATGAAAATGTCAATTTTTGTAGTTTTTCCTCCTTGGCGAATTTTAGTATCAAATGAAGAAACGAAAACGTTTATCTAAAATTAGTGGATTTTGTCAAGTGCAAAGAACCAAGAATCATCTGTACTTGAGTTTTTTTGTGCTGGTTTCAATAAAATCGTTAAATACTTGCTCCAGATGTTTCACTTTTCGCTCCTAGAGTGCAGCACAAACCATATGACACTGACGTAGTTGACTTGTAAACGAGAACAGAAACTAACCAAGGTCACTAGAGTACGAATGTGTGTGGGCGAAGTAGAGCCCGGGATGGTCTGGTTTTAACGTGATCCTGAAAACATGTAAATATGTGAGTTGTGTCCGCGGTGTTTTATGAGTGTTAAGAAAGTCGCTTGTTTGTCAGCTACAAGAGATTCTCCACGCCATCACACATTTAAACACTTTCTAACTGAAACATTAACACAAATAGTAATAATCCACAATAAAACCGTTTTGCAAAACATAACTTAAACTAATTTGAGTCAAAAGATGGCACATCATGGCACTACATCAACGAGTAATCAATCGAATAACTTTTTATATGTGTGTGTGTTAATTTACAAAATAAATTTAAAACTATTTCGCAATGCTTTCCCTAATCGACATGTTTCCGAAAACAGAAGATGAGTTGTTTGGTAATGAAGTTCAAAAATATATCAAATTAAACATAACAGTATTGATAAGTCAGTTACACACGAGTTTGTAAAAACGAGACGGCAATGAATATGGTGTCTGCTCTTTTCTTGTAATCTGAACTTGGACCTTCTATTAGAAGTTTCTATCAGTAATAAATGTCAAAAAAACAAGGAAGTGAGAGCGTTAACAGCACCATGTTTTTTTATTGCGTTTCATCTCAACAATCTTTACTTAATCTTCCAGACACACTAGTATAGTGAATTTCATGTAGTACCATGAGATTGTTTATTTTTTAACAAAACAAAAAATGATTAGAGGGTTGTTAAAAAATGCGAGTATCGCATTCTAGCAAAATCAATTTGAAATCTTTCTTGATTGTGAAAGGGTTCGGTTTCGAAAGAGTGTTTTTCCCCGTTGATAACAAAACAACGGACAGGCACGGAACGATATCTGTTCTCAACGATATCTTCCGATTTTAGAATCATGTGTGTTCTATATTTGAGAAATAAGATTTAACATTTGCTAGATACTAATCTACGAGTAGTGTTATATGCTGTAGTCTCACAGATTTTATTGGAGAATTATCTTGTTTCATTTCACATCGATGATAGAGCATAATCAATATCTATCATTTCTGTTGTCTTCCAAGTATGATTTCAGATTAGATACTAGCTAAAATAACAGTTGTTAGGGATTTCTTGTCAGTAATCGATGGTAATCGATGTCTGTAGAGCAGCTACTATTACAAAGCAGGTGAATACACGGGCCTCACCACCGGGGGGACAGGGGGGACGTGTTCCCCAATATTTTTTTGAAAAACAATTTGAATTTTTTGAGTCCTAATTTTAGGAGATTTAAGTACCTTTAAAATACGGTCGGAAGCATTCAGAATGCCTCAAAAAGTGTTTTTAATCCTTAATTTTTTCAACATTTTCCAGAGGGACCCCCTTAGACCCCTGGTAATCTATACCCTATCTATTGAGTCATCCCTCCGGATTATTTGGTGATGGTGACGCCCATGGGTGAATATATGATTAGGTGCGAGTTCGAAGCGCAGACAGTTGCTACAATGTCTATATGCTCTGGTTCCATCACTGTTAATTTTCATGCCTTTAACCCTCCAAGCAGTTTCGACGAGATATCTCGTCCATCAAGATCTGACCAATTTTGCTAATGACTAGGTATCGTCATTAGCAAAGAAACTCGGCAATGTCTTGATGACGACACATCCCGTCATAAAAACATTGCCGTTTTTGGTGATGACGAGATCAAGATCTGGTCAGTTTTCTTCTAATGGTAAGAGACGAGATCTTGTTGGACGAGATATCTCTTCCATCAAGATATGGTAGTTTTCTTGTAATGACAAGAGATGACGAGATCTTTTTGGACGAGATATCTCTTCCATCAAGATCTCATCAGTTTTGTTAATGACGAGATGCCTGGTCGAGCCAACTACCAGGAGGGTTAAAATATCCTATTCTCAGTCTGGATATTGTGGTGGTGGCTTTTCTACCGATGTTAATTTCACAAATTTGTTGTTTATTTTATTTTTTTGTGATTAGTTTGAATTTTACCAAAGCATTGAAGCATTCTTACTTGATTTTGTATTTTTTGTATTTTGTATTTCAATTAACGTCACACTGGAGCAACACAATGGGCTATTGGTGACGGTCCGGGATCAATCCCAAAGGGAAAGATCCGAGGACAACACCACGTAATTTTGAACCATGGTCAGATGACGAGGCAACACCTGAGCTGGCACCCCACTCTCCAAACTTCCACACCACGCCAACGTGAGGACATTTGAGGCCACGACAGATTTAACGTGCACCAGCCCCCTTTGTACACGACGGTGTTTTGGCTGGATTCGAACTCGCAACCCTTCGGTTGCTAGTTCGTTACTCTTCCAACCGGGCCACCGCGGCCCCATTCTTACTTGAAAAAACACTTGTTTTTATGATAAAGCATATTTTTAATACGCGGTGGTCAGAACAGACCGCACAACAATCATACCTCTTACCATCAATCGGAACAAAAAGTTTTTAATAAATGGTTAAAAAATGTCAGAAAACAAATTTCTGGAATAATTGTCTTGTGTGCTTGATTTCAGCTTATTTACTATTTAGTAATAATAGTAAAAAGAGTAATTTAAAATAAAAGTTTAACAGCTTTTAAGGAATTTAAAATAAATTACTAAACTGTAGTGATTGTTCGTCGAATCTACGTGAAAGAATAAAAGTGATCGAACGCAAGTGAAGTACTCAAGAAAAAAGTGATCGAAACGAGATTTATACATGTGACCCGAGGGAAAGTTAGTTGGTGGTGAAGTCACAAATTCAAGGTTCATCCGAAACACTATATCGACACTTTGGTCTCGGTGATGCATTTTACTTATAGATGTTAACTACCACAGGCTTCTTAAATCCATATGGTCTCTAGGTGTATTGCTTTCTTCTCTGTCAGTAAAACTGTCATTGAATGTCTGTTTACTTGACGTAGTTTGGCGCAGCTTTTTCAAATATGGCCAAAATAGCCAACCAACCATATCTGATGTTTTTAAATGGAGTTGATAACCGCACAACTAAAATTACTATAAGTTAAAAACTAAGCAATTGAGAATGAAAATATGAGACTTCAAACACAACTTCAACAGATAAAGTTTATTCTAGGATATTATTTATCTCAGTTGGAACTTCATAGGAAATGAACAAGTCAAACTTTCAATCAGTTTCAAGTAAAACTAATTTTAGTTTTGTGGGATAATGCTTGTTTACACCGTGAATAAAGCACCAATTTATTTAAAGATTGGTAATGGTAATTAATTAACGTCGCACTAGAGCAGCACAACGGGCTGTTGACGACGGTCCGGGATCAATCCCGAAGAACACCACCACGTAATTTTGAACCACGGTCAGATGACGAGGTCACACCTGAACTGACACCTCTCTCCAAACTTCCACACCACGCCTCTAGTGCGACGTTAATTAATTAATTACCAATTATCGAATACTCCATCAGCGTGCCGGCTACATCGCCAGGATATACTCCGGGCTAATGGCCTTTTCTGAGAATTTGGCTTCAAGTCAACGAAGCAATGTTATGAGCTTTTACTCTTCTAAACATAACTTCCTATATCCGTCCCCACTCTGACCGTTTGAGAGGCTGCGGTAGCCCGGTTGGAAGAGTAACGGACTAGCAACCGGAGGTTGCGAGTTTGAATCCAACCAAAGACCGTCGTGTACAAAGGGGACTCATCTGACCGTGGTTTAAAATTTCGTGGCGTTGTTATCGGATCTTTTTCTTCGGGGTTGATCCCGGACCGTCGCCAACGTGAAAACATTTGAAGTCACGACAGATTTAACATGCAGTAGCCCCCACATACACGACGGTTTCTGATTGGATCAGTTTCGAACTTGCAACCCTCTGGTTGGTAATTAGCTACTCTTCCAACCGGGCTACCGTGGCCCCCCACCCCAAACAAGAAACCAAACAGGTGCCAAACAAGAAAAGGTTATTTTGAAACAAAAACTGCTATTGAAAGACTAGAGGTCAGAGAATACTAAGCAGCAAATCTCTTTGGATCAAATCTCCAAATCCCTTAAAAACATGAATGTTTGCCAATTTATTGTTACCCTTCGTGTTCTTAATTGTAAACTAGCATTCCCTGAGAAATAGGCAGGCAGTTAATTACCGTCGCACTGGAGCAACACGAAGGGCTATTGGCGACGGTCCAGGATCAATCCCGAAGGAAAAGATCAAGGACAACGCCTCGTAATTTTGAGTCACGGTCAGATGACGAGGTCACACCTGATCTGGCATCCCACTCTCCAAACTTCCCCACCACGCCAAAGTGAGGACATTTGATGCCCCGACAGATTTAACGTACTCCAGTCCCCTTATACACGACGGTCTTTGGCTGGACCGAGTTTCGAACTTGTAACCCTCCGGTTGTTAATCCGTTGCTCTTCCAACTGGGCCACCGCGCTCCCGCTTAGAAATAGGACTGTTAGTGTTTGACACTTTTCGTGACAAACTTGCAAAGGAGTTCAAGGAAAGAAGAAATAATATTATGAATGTTTAAAGTATATTTACAGCTGTATTGTAATTTATGTACTAATTGGTATGTAGATTGGCAGACTAGTTTAATTTGACCTAAAATGTAGCTTGGCACAATCTTGCCCTTATTCTCTTCATTTATACAGTTGTAAAAGTTTCTTGAAATCTAATAGTGTTAATTAACTGAGATGGAAGAAAAGTTTTCAGGTATACTCAAGATTTGTAATCTCAACGTAATGAGAAGAAAGAAGATTCTAGACAAACACAAAATAAATAAAAATGAGTAGCAAATATGCAAGTCGGATATTGCATTTTTCTAACCTCAGAGAAGTAATCCGAGTTTCGTAATTTATAATGTCAATAAAAAGATTAGAAATCAGGAAGTTGAGATTCTACTAAAGTAGAAAATTGCAATTTTGTGGGAGATAAATACATTTTTTGGATTCATATTTCATCATCTCGTTTCGATGAAATCAGCAAAGGGTAAATCATCACATTTTCTTAGTGAATTCCGTTGCCTTTTCCAAGAGAAATGTGTTTAGATGTATTATTTTGGCTTTAGATTACTAAATGTGTGAATTTGCTAGGTAGGTAGGTATTTTAATTAACGTCACACTGGAGCAACACAACGGGCTATTGGTGACGGTCCGGGATCAATACCAAAGGGAAAGATCCGAGTGAATTTGCTAGAGTTCAATCAGTAAAATTTGAAAACAAATTGTTAAAAGCAACATTTTGTCGTTTTTTACTTTATATTGCTTTATTGCAATTATATTAGTAGAAATTTTCAATCTTCCTATCGTTAATTGAATGAAATATCCTTTCGTAACAATGCGAAATCTTTAAGGCAAGTTTTCTCTAACTATATCTTGGCAAATCTATGTCGTAATTTATAACAAATTTTTGGAATATCACCTTTACAATTCTACAATTATAAATTCTCATAACACAACATATCTATCTGTTTAAACACAAATGGGGACATATAATTTCTAATTTTTTATTGATGAATATTAATTTTAATTAATTACAGTCGACGAACCGATTAAAAATTTTGTCAATAAAAATTAATTTTAATACTAAAATTTACATTAGGGAATTAATTTTCTTTCACCCTTACCTAATTTCAACACAACCCCATTCATTAAGTTACAGAGAACTACAAATTAGTAGTTATTTTTGCTTAATTTTAACGTCAAAATGAATATAGATTTGCCTTTTGTTTACTTTTTACAAGTTTTGTTTACTTTTACAAGTTTGAGGGAGTAAACCCTCAAAACTGCAGAAAATGTGCCTTTAATGATAAATTATACTAAATTAAAACATAATGATTAAAAGAAAATGGAATGCTTATCAACGTTGTTGAGAATTCTCGTAATTTCATTCATTTAAAATTTTTCATTAGGTGAAAATACATTTTTCATTAGGTGAATTTTAAAATACATTTTTCATTAGGTGAATTTTAGAATCCAATTTTGAAACTTTTTGTTTTTTAACCTAATTCAAAGGATACCCCAATTTAATTTTATAAATTAATAAACTAAAAAATGTCATCATTTGGATCATGTTAAAAGTAAAATAAAACCCGTAAAAATACAATAAAAAATTATTGTTATGCAAAGACACAAAAAATCTTAGAACTTCGAAGAAAATTGTATGAATGTATAACCGCTTTCAATAGTGGTAGTAACCAATTAAACTAACTTTTATTAACCCTCCTGGTGATTGTCTCAACGAGGTATCTCGTCAATAGAAGAAAATTGATCTGATCTGATGAACAAGATATACCGTCATTAGAAGTGACCAGTTCTTGATCTCATCATCAAAAAATTGGCACTAGCAAAATTGGTCAGATATTGACAGACGAGATATCTCGTCGAAACCACTTGGAGGGTTAAGACCTCACTAAACTTTGCATTTTATTAAATTTAGAGCAAGTGTCTTCCTATGGAATAAAAATTATTACTACAAAAGTCAAATATTAAAATTCAATATAAATTGTCGGGAATCCTATGATACAGTGTCATCTGACCGTGGTTCAAAATTACGTGGTCAGATGACGGGCAC
This sequence comes from Meta bourneti, assembly GCA_933210815.1. NCBI lineage: Eukaryota > Metazoa > Arthropoda > Arachnida > Araneae > Tetragnathidae > Meta > Meta bourneti. The sequence goes on from OW119933.1 coordinate 33,759,658, forward strand.
GGTCAGATGACGACCAAGCATCTTAGGAAACAATGGCGTGCAAAACGAAGTATAAGTGAGGTTTGTGTTGATGGAAAAACTTTTACAAAATGATGCTCTCTAAAATTCTTTAAAATCTTTCTTGAAAAAGAAACATGCCTTAAAATGATTGAAATCAACCTGAAAATAAAAGCATAACCATTAAATATGAAGAAAATACCCTTAATAGTTGATGCATTTTTTTAATGAGAATAAATATAATTAATTCAAACTTCGGCAATTCTTTTACTGAAATATCTTTTTGTAACAAATTTGTGACAAAATCTCAGAACAGGAAACAAATAACTTATATTCCCAAATAATAACTTACAAAAGTAGATAATGGAGATTCTCTACCAAAATCGTATTACACTAAAGTACCGATTGTGGAACACAGAAGCCGGAATGAGCTACTAATGAAGACTTTTATTATGTCAATCTCTCGAATGCTGGAAATTGAAAGCATTATTCAAAAACTGTAATTTAATAAACAAATAATGGCAAAACAATGACCCAAAACAAATTATTCTTCGGAAATTTAAAAGAAATCCTGAAACCTTTTTAAAAGGTGCATAAAGAGAAAAATTATAGGTTCCGAAAGTAAATTTCATCTAAATTTAAACTCTAATCGTAAGTTGATATACAACAAAGTTGTGATTAAACTAAGGCCAAAGGTATCAAACACATGATCATTTTATGCAAACACATGAAGGACGAACACGTCGCATTCATCATTCATGCGATAGATTACCAAAAGCATTAGCTCACAAGAGTTTTGATAACGATAAAATGTCTGACTACTGCCCACGAGGAAGCGGGTTTTGCTTAATTTGGTTTTCTCGTTTCCTTATATTATGCAAAATCTAGTCTAATTTGCCTCGTATAGCAGAAAATGATAGTAGAGTAAGAAACCTAATCAACACTCAAAATGAGATGGTTACAAACACATTTGTATAACTTGCTGCAGTTCAATGTTACTATTAGGTCTGCAATTTTCCATATTCATGTGATGACAAATATTTTTGAGGAACATCAAGAAAATGATCCATAACAAGTTATTAAATTATACTATCAGAATAATTGTTATGCAAAGATAACAGATGTACTAGTTTATGATTCATTGTGCATTAAATATGTATAATAATTTTTATAAGTTGGTTTGTAGGTTGGGTTTTATGACTCAAGAACCATATTTGGCCAAGCTGTGCCAAACAATGTCAAGTAATTGGACCCATTAACACAAGGAAAGCTTTAGTGATACAGAAGAGAGAAATACTCTTAGGGAGGAATGGAACATGCACCGCCTACAACTCTCAGGTTGCTAGCACAGTAAGCAAACCCACTGACCCATTATAAATTGGTAGTTAGGTATTTTAATTAACGCCACACTGGAGCAACACAATGGGCTGTCTCATTGTCGGTTGGCGACTGTCTCATTATAAATAAGATAACATGATAAATTGCAAAACAAATATAAAAAAAGTGTCGCGGAAAATCGTATACCACCATTATTACGTCACTGTTAGTGATTATTCCAAATTTGCTTGATAGATATGAATTTGCCTTTAACCCTCCAAGTGGTTTCGACGAGATATCTCGTCCATCTAGATCTGACCAATTTTGCTAATGACGATATTGCCGATTTTTGGATGATGACGAGATTAAAATAGGGTCAGTTTTTTTTCTAATGACGAGATATCTCGTCCTTCAAGATTTCGTCAGCTTTTTCTAATGACGAGATACCTTGTCGAGATAACCACCAGGAGGTTTAAAATTTCCCCCACAGACCTAATAGAGCATATCAGAAGAGAAATAGTAGCTCTAGCGTGATGGCTAACTTTGTACCACAACACTCAAGGTTTTTCACTTCTTTTGATAAAAAACCCGACCTTATCATTTGTTTCGCTGAGGTAAACGACATTTAAATCTAGTTACTCTAGTGATAATCTAAAAATATAAAGATAATTATTTCTCCTCTATTATTTCTCCTGTATAAAGAGTTTGAAGCAGAGGAGTTTTTAAAGTGTTAAGAGAAATTTTGGTTGATTTTTTTTCAGGATTGGTAGCTAAACTTAAATAACAGATGGAATGTCTAAATTTCTGTCTTACTAAAGGCTATTGTTTACAATAAAATTAACTCCCATAATTTTACTTTTTCAATACAAATAATAATTAACGAAATATATCCTTGAAATCAGCACACATGCTGGAATATTTGTGGAATCAATAAAGTTCAAGAAAATAATATACAAATCCCCATAACCAATTGAAACAATTTTAATTTGCAGATTATTGGCCATTTTCGAGAGGATCTGCTCAACTTGAAACCAAAACAAAATTTTGTGGGAGAGGCTCAAAATTTTCATGGGTGACATAATTATTCACACCAGTTTACTTAATGGTTTTTAGCTTTCTTTTGATTTTCAGTTAAATGATTTTTCAGTGTTAATCAATTAAGCATAATTCAAAATAACAATATATTGTTATTCGATACAAATAAAATTACTCGCAGGATTTTTGTACAAAAACTTTAATTTTTCGAATAATTATTTAGAATTAATATATAATTGGAATTTAGATATTAGTCGTAAGTATTATAAAACAGAAAATTAATTTCTCTAAATAAAACCATCTTAAAATAGAAACTCGTCATTTGACCGTTGTTCAAAATTACCTGGTGCTGTCCTCGCATCTTTATCTTCGGATATGACGTTGGCATGGTGTGGAAGTTTGGAGAGTGGGGTGCCAGCTCAGGTGTTGCCTCGTCATCTGACCGTGATTCAAAATTACGTGGTGTCCTCGAATCTCTCTCTTTGGGATTGATTCCGGACCGTCACCAATAGCCCGTTTTGTTGCTGCTCCAGTGCGACGTTAATTAAAATAACTACCTACCTTGAAATAGAAATAATTTTTTACATACATTTTCTTTAAGTTAGTACTACTGGTCAACAAGTAGCCTAGAACTGTCGAGTTAAATTTGTTCACATAATAAGCAAGAAAAATATTCAAAGTATTTCCTGACAATTAAATAAAGAATGTCAAACTTGAAATTTGGCCAACGAGGAACCTGTTTTTTTCAAGGATAGTTCATTAACTCGGGAACGAGGTTAACGCCTCGTCTTTTCACCTTACGAATGTGTTTATGCTTACACAAAGTAATGTAACGCAAAGTGCGATGCCAAAAATGTTAACCAAGTTGTTTAGTGCTTTGAAAACCGGGTCTTGTGTATGAGACTAAACTATCTATGTTAAAATTTGCACTTTGCTACATATTTCTTGATAACTTCCTTTTTCAAGAGGTTAACACCATAATTTCCGTAAATGTTTCATTACTTACATGTTTTTTGTAGTAGAGGGAACATGAGTTGTTAAAAGTTAAAGATAAATTTTATTCAGTCATTGCAAATTATGTATTATTACCGTGAAAGACCAAAATTAGAGAATGTCAATATTCTCCGGTGAATGTCGACACACACATACCAAATACGTCGGTGAAAGACCGAATATTTGGTTATATTCTTATATGTACATTCGGACCATCGCCGGTGTATGTCGACAAGCACAGATAAGCTCTGGTGGGGGGGGGGGGGGTCGAAACGAGAAGCCGAGAAGGCGGAGAGGCCACAGCCAGAGAGGCCTCTCCGCCTTCGGTTTAAGTTGTTGCAATAAATAAGATTGTATAACGTTAATCACATAATTTATGTGTAAGTTTATTCGTATTATTTTCTTTTCTCATTTAGAATGTACTGTTCGTTTTATGTTCAACAGTTTATGTACATGAGCTGTTACTTAAGCTTTCTCCTATTTTGACATAGTATATCATAATATGTTTTAATAATAAAGTATGATTTTAAAAGTTGCATTTTTGTCTTAACGTAACAAAAATATTTTTATTCACCAATCACCATCAGTGCATGCTGAATGTCGACATTTGCCGGTGTAAGTGAGAAATAATGATATTTAGCAAATATTTCGGACATACACCAAGCGACTATGTGAATGCTGACATTCACCGGAGAATATCGACATTTGCCAGATATCAGTCTTTCACAGTAACATATACAGTAAAATTATTATATTGAAGAAAATGGTTTGCAACACTAAACCAGTTGAATTCAGTTCCACACCGTGATCCTTAAAGTACTCAGTCCGTTTATAGTTCATATTATAAGTCATAATGATACCTTGAAAGCATCATGGAGATTGATAGGTATGGAGAGGGGTCAATATATGAATTTATATGAATAAATGAGAATTTCAAAAGAATAGTACTCACCGATTGGTCTGGCGTTTCGGTGATAGGGTGTTGTTGATTCTGGGTATGCTCTTCTCACGATGATTCTATGTCACTCGGGAAGCGCTGCTTAACTTTCTGAGGTTCTTGAGGGAGGAGGTGGGTCTCGAGGTTCTCGAGAAGCATGTTCTTCACCAGTCATGTATTCTCTGCATTCCCAAGATCTGTGCTCCCCAAGAAATTCCAAGTTTCCCCCTTCTTTGCCGACTCTATCCCCAAGAAAATCCAGTTTCATACCCAATGGTCTGACCAATGACAGCCAGTCCACTCATCCTACATTCAATCACTGTGGCTCTTGACCCCTCCTAATTCTTAATGCTCACAATGACGTAAGTCCTACTTGGTATTGGTTTATTGCCTTAATGGAGGTTCTTCAATTTTCAATTCATCTCACGCTATGGTGGCACACTTAAGTGAAAGTATGATTTCAGTTGTGATACATACAATTTAAAAAAAATCTGTATACGTACTGTTGAGTGTGTACTGAAATTTCATTTCACCCATTAAATAAAGTAAATGAAAAGATGCAACGTATACACATGATTTTACTTATGATGCATTAGAAAGTAGTGACGGAGACATTTTAGAGAACTAATTTGAATGGATTCTGAAAAGTGAGCTCTTCTACAAATGAAGTGTATGTGGTTTGGAGAAAATAATTTGTATATAAATTCATTTTAAATGTAGTAACATATCCACACATATTCTGCCTCCTAATCACCAGTTAGTGGTTTTAATACATTATAATTAACTGTAATTCTAAAATTGGGATACATTTATTTAAGAAATATTTTTTATTTTTAATATAATATAAGAATTATATATTTAAAATATAAGAATATTCAGGGATGAAAAAATAAAAATTTAATTGATGTGGAGTATTGCAGCATAATAAGAGTATAAGATAACAAGTACTTTCTATACTGGCCCAATCAACATTTATGGGGGCCACGGTAGCCCGGTTGGAAGTGTTAGCAACCGGAGGGTTGCGAGTTCGAAACTCGATTCAACCAAAGACCGCCGTGTACGTGGAGGTTGGTGCACGTTAAATCTCTCGTGGTCTCAAATGTCCTCACGTTGGCATGGTGTGGAAGAATGGAGAATGGGGTGCCAGCTCAGGTGTTGACCTAGTCATCTGACCGTGGTTCAAAATTACGAGGTGTTGTCCTCGGAACCTTCCCTTCGGGAATGATCCCAGATCGTTGCCAATAGCCCATTGTGTTGCTCCAGCGTGGCGTTAATTAACTACCTACTAGTATAAACGTTATGACGAATATTTAAAGTTGGATTTTTAGCGAATAATTATTTGCCTTCGTGCATTGCAAAAGAATGCGTGAAACAATCAAATCCAAAAAGCAAGTAAAACAAAAAAAATTTCAATAAAATCTCAGTAGTGGCTCCTATGAAGTTTCAAAACTGATATCTAAGACACACATAGTATTGGATAAAACTTTTAACCGAAAATTGTAACATGCAAAGTGCATGGGATAGCAACTATATCCAACAGTTCGGTTAATTTCAAAATAGAGTTTATGGAGCAAAATATGAAATAAATTAATTTTCAATATACAGAAAATATGATTTTTCATAACTGGAATAGAACGCTAAACTTTCAATTAACCTTTATTGGTATGCTTTGCAGGATGTTGCTGAAGTCTTCATTCGTGAAAAGTTTTATTTTATAAATTTCTTCTAGGGGGCCACATAGTTGGAAATATCTAAAAATTTAAAATTACTTTACCATAAGCACTCAATACGAGTATTGTCTGGAAAACATGTACCTGTATAAGAACGATGGAGCCATAGATTATTCCAGAAAATCCCAGTAGAGCCCTAAATAATAAGAATCTAGTGTATATTTGCAGTGTATATTTCATTGCGGAACGCGCTTCCTTAATTAATGGAGCGCTTTCCACTGTTAAAGCTTTCATCAAATATGCACTACATTCTTACTATTTAGCGAACTAAACCTTAATAGTATATTAGAAGTTCATATTAAACTCGTCCATGAATAACAGGATATTACTGAGTTGCTTGCTCTAAGGAAAATATGAGCACTTTGTTATCTGAAAGTCGATATTTATCAAAAAAAGGAAACGTTTAAACGTCTCGAAGCGACATTTTTTAAATTAAATGTTTTATTACGCGAACAATACTTTTCTTTCTGTAAGAGATGCCATATTTGTATTTAAAGAAAGTTTTCGTGAATTCAATTGGTTATATAAAGGAACATACATTACAAGTTTTCACAATTTAATTTTCCCTTTGCAAGCCACACACATAAGTGTTTTTAATCCAAGAAAAAGCAGAAAAGAAAGAATTAAAAATCTATTGCTTTTTTTCTCCAAGTCCGACCACTGACCCACGTTGGCATGGTGTGGAAGTTTGGAGAGTGGGGTGCCAGCTCAGGTGTTGCCTCGTCTTCTGAACGTGGTTCAAAATTACGTGGTGTGGTCCTGGGACCTTTCCCTTTAAGATTGATCCCGGACCGTCACCAATAGCCCGTTGCGTTGCTCTTAGTGTGACGTTAAATAAAATACCTACCTACCTACCTCTAAACGTTTCAAAAGAGCAATGTCTGAAATTTCAGAAAAGCAGTCGACACTTAACTTGTAATTAGATACGCTATCTGAATCAATTCAAAGACACACTCATTAAGTAGTTGGTAGCTAACGTCGCACTGGAGCAACACAAAGAACTGTTGGTGACGGTCAGGGATCAATACCGAAGGGAAAGATCGACGGCAGAACCTCCCAATTTTGAACCACGGTCAGATGACGAGGTCACACTTGAGCCGGCACCCCACTCTCCAAACTTCCACACGACGCCAACGAGATCACATTTCGGATTAATGAATGAAAAATGTTTATGCTTCCGTTTTCAGTATACATTTCAAGTGTCTGGTTGGTAGGTAATTAATTAATGTCGTACTGGAGCAACACAACGGGCTATTGGTGACGGTCAGGGATCCATCCCCAAGGGAAGGATCGGGGGTAACATTACGTAATTTTGAACCGCGGTCAGATGACGAGGCAACACCTGTACTGGCACCCCACTCTCCCAACTTCCATTTCACGCCAACGGGAGGACATTTGAGGCCACGGCAGATTTAACATGCACCAGCCCTCCCTGTACACGACGGTCTTTGGTTGGATTTGAGCTGGCAACCCTCCAGTTGCTAATCCTCTTCCAACAGGGCTGCCGAGGCCCCAAAAAGTTTTTGAAACAACGCTTTTTAGTATGTTGTTCCCAAGTTCAAACAGCGCCGTTGTGGCTCAGTAGGTATGCCCACTGCGCTAGCAACCTTCAAGTTGTAGGCGGCGCAGGTTCGATTCCTGATAGGTGCATTCCTCCCTAGGTGTATTTCTCTTCTGTGTCAGTAAAGCTTTCACTGAGTGTGTGTTAATTACTTGATATTGTATGGCTGGTTCAATTTCTTGATATTGTATGTCTTGTGTCAATTACTTGATATTGTATTTGTCTGGCGCAGCATGGCCAAATATGGCCTTTTGCGCCATAAAACCCCAAAACCAACCAACTATAACCAACCCAAGTTAAAAAATTTAGTTTAGAATCCGGAACATTCTGCACCTGAAAAATTGGACACGGAGTTGTAGGTAACGTCATTTTAATTAACGTCACACTAGAGCAACACAACGGGCTTTTACAGAGTTGTAGGAAACAGGTAGGTATTTTTAATTAACGTACACTGGAGCAACACAACGGGCTGTTGTTGGAAACAGAATTAGACTACTAGTCGTGAATTACAATTCGATTTCAACCAAAGTCATGTTTTCACTACGAAAATAAAACTTGGCAACACTATGTTTGACGTCTTTCGGGTACATTCAGTTGAAGTTGGCAACTCAACGAAGTTGCCTTTTAACTGTCTCCATTTTTTGTTTTCTATCGATTTGAAGTCTCCAAAATAGATTGCAAAATACCTTCCTTTATTCTTTATCTCACATTGTTCCTGTAATCGGTTACAAAATAAGCTAGCTTAATGAAGATTGAAAATATCTGATAAGCTGTAAGATCATATGGAAAGTCTGCGTGCTATACCTCTAAACGGATTGTAGCCCAGTTCGAAGAGCATCGGATTAGGAACCGGAGAGTTGAGAGTTCGAAACTCAGTCCAACCAAAGACCACCGTGTACATGGGGGCTAGTGCATGTTAAATTCGCCGTGGCCTCAAATACCCTCACGTTGGTGTTGTGGGGAAGTTTGAAGAGTGGGGTGCCAGCGTAGGTGTTCTCGTCATCTAACCATGGTTCAAAATTACGCGTTGATCTCGCAACTTTCCCTTGAAGATTGTTCCCGGACCGTCGCCAATAGCCCGTGTGTTGCTCTAGTGAGACGTTAATTAATTACCATTACCATTACATTTTTAATTTCCATTTTAAATACGATCTTGCTCGTCATTTTTAACTTGCTATAATTTTATTGCGTTTTATAACCCAACCAGACCTTTGTCCCAACAATTGGTAACCGGACTAAATGGTAAGTAGGTAGTTTAAATGACGTCGCTCTGGAGCAACACAACGAGCTATTGACGACGATCTGGGATCAATCCCGAAGGGAAAGATCTGAGGACAACGCCTCGTAATTTCGAACCACGATCAGATGACGAGGTCAACACCTGAGATGGTACCTAAAGTGCACCTGCCCCCTTTGTACACGGTCTTTGGATCGAGTTTTGAACTCGCAAATCTCTGATTGCTTATCCGCTAAATCTGACTGGGCTACCTTTGCCCACGAACTCACTGGACTCGAGGTAGTAGTTTCATTTCGGACGGGATGCGGTATGAGGAATGTGTGTAGTAATTTTATCATTCGCTCATTATCACACTCGCAGATAAGTGTATGCTTGTGACCTTGTTTCAAGGTGTTTTGGTTTGTTTAATGCAGTTTAAAAAAAAGTCGACATTTTCTAAAGCAAACCGACACGAGAACATTGCGAAATTGAGAATCCACCCTAAATTACAAACACTGTTCATTGACTAGCTTAATGCATTTTTCATTGACCTTACGGGTCACCCCCTAGTTATTCTAATTTATAGGGTGCCATCTTCGAAACAAGTCAGTAGGACGAATTTGTTTCACCTTCCTTTGTTTTAAAAGAAACGTCTAGGAAACACTGGAACTCGAGTATGGACGGATAGGCCAAAATGAGACCGCATAAACTCATAGTTCGAAATAAAAACTAATCTTATCACAACGTTCATTAGGGAGTTTCAAGTTCTAGGAGCTAAATCAGCACCAGAAATGCTAATGGAATCTAAAATGTTTTAATAGTCAGGAAACCACCCTAAGGTTTCATGTGTCCAGAAAATGTTTGAGTTGATTGGAATAGTAGAGTTTGGCACCATTAAACAGAAAAATAGAATTAGTACATTCTTACAGAAATTAAACTCCACTAATCTGAGTCTGGGCATAACGAATGTAGGGTAATGTAGAGGAATAAATATGTTCTAGCTTTAGCTGTGTACAGATTTTTCTAAACGTGTTCTCAGAGTGATGGTTAGTGGAGGAGACATGGTAAGGGCTGGGCCAATTCGAGCACAGATTAACAGAAGGGATATGAATACATTTTAAGGAAATGTGTGCTCCGAACTTTGTGGGAACGCGGTAGCCCAGTTGGAAGAGCAACGAATAAGCAACCACAGGGTTGCAAGTTGGAAACTCGGTCCAGCCAAAGACCGTCGTGTACGCGGAGGCTGGTGCACGTTAAATCTGTCGTGACCTCAAATGTCCTCTCGTTGGCGTGGTGTGGAAGTTTTGAGAGTGGGTTGCCAACTCAAGTGTTGCCTCGTCATCTGACCGTAGTTCAAAATTAAGTGGTTTGTCCTCGGGTCTTTCCGTTCGGGTTTGATCCCGGACCGTCGCTAATAACCCGTTGTGTTGCTCCAGTGCGATGTTAATTAAAATACCTGCCTACCTACCCATCCGTCGGGATTGATCCAAACCGTCGCCAATAACTCGTTGTTGCTCCAGTGCGACGTTAATTTACTACTTACCTACCGAACTTTATGAAAATAGTCGTGGAAACCATTCTATCTAAACGATAGTCCTCCCTTTTACAAAAGAAAGGTTTTGACATGGATATTGATATATTTGAATTGCCCCTTCGCAAAACTTTAATATCAATCCCACTGAACAATGTCGGGTATATAAAAACAGGGAACGCCAATTACCAAACCACCAATCTGTTATTAGATCTCAATCTCTCCAATATTCTGTCAGTAGTATGGGATTATCTCCTTTAGGTGTGTACGCGCTTTATTGACCCCAGTTACTCTAGTAATATTTTCTTTCCCAAGATGCCCATTCACTTCTGCAAGCTCATGTGCTTGGAGAAAAATTGCCCTCTTCAGTGGATTCCCGCACATGCGTGAAACAAATGAAGCTACAGACCAATTGGCAAAGGAAGTCGGAGAATTAAATGCTGAAGAAACCCCAATAACTATTACTGATGCTAATTGCTTTGGTAAAATTGAAACTCATATCACACACAAAACTAAAATAAAACAACAAATTTGTGAAATTTAATAACGATAGAAAAATACCACCACACTATCCAGACAGAACAGGATATTTTAAAGGCATGAAAATTAACTGTGATGAAACCAGAACATATACATTGTAACAATTGTCAGGGCTTTTAACTCGCCCATCATATATTCACTTGCCCTGCAATAGTAGCAACTCTTCAAACCATCGATTACCATCCTGGAAAACAGATTTAGAGAAAATAACCAACATCGCCAAAGCTGTGCAATATGTACATGGCGACATCTGACTCAGAAATGGACACATGGGGTTTACTGTCTTTGGTAAACACTACCGGGATAGCCAAGAGATCTTTTTCTGCTTTCATCCCACTATGTGCCCCTCTTTTTTCCCGTGCACATTTTTTACTTGCCTGTCTTGTGTTTGGCGCAGATTGGCCAAATATGGCCCTTGCACCATAAAACTGCAAAAACCAACCAACTTTCAGTAGTATGGAAGGTAATTTTGGCAGTAACATTTCAAAATCTCAAGGACCATTTTTCCAGAGATTGGTTGGTTGGTTTTGGTGTTTTATGGCGCAAGGGCCATATTTGGCCAGACACAAGACATACAATATCAACTAATACACAGACACACAATGGAAGTTTTGCTGACACAGAAGAGGTAGGTAGGTATTTAATTAACTTCACTGGAGCAACACAACGGTTTATTGGCGACGTTCCGAGATCAAATCTGAAGGGAAAGCGACAGCACCACGTAATTTTGAACCACGGTCAGAAGACGAGGTCACACCTGAGCTGGCACCCCACTGACACAGAAGAGAGAAATACACCCAGAGAGGAATGCACCTGACAGAAATCGAAACTGCGCCGCCTACAACTCGAAGGCTGCTAGCACAGTGGCCCCTTTAAAGAGACTAGGCTGCTATAAAACATTTTCAATGTCACGTCCATATATTTTTTGAAACATGCAGTCGCTACTTTTGAGCATATGCGTATGTAGTAAATGCTTTGGTTCAAAGTATTCAAATTTGCTAGCTATTAACCCCAGCATAAAGATACGCATACAAACATCGAATGCGCATCCCAAGCATCCCATACAAGTATCGACATTCAGTAAGCAACTTCTATATTTGGACTTTTTTCATCCGCTCTTATCGCTGTTTGCTTACTCAAATCATTGCAAAAACGACAAGTTTCAGTATCTAATAAAAAAGTAAAAAAGCAATTGAATGTCTCAAGGGTCTCTTATGAAATAAAAAATAAAGAGGAAATTACGATAGCGATCTTACGAGCTTCTAATGCGAATTTCGAGTTTGTACTAGCACTCCGATCTGTCAATTCAGTCTGACCTGGAAAAGGTGATTCGTGTTGTTCATCGGGATCATAGGACATCTCAAATACAATAACAAACTTGAATTCGAGATTAAAACTTATCAAATTCCCGTGTTTTTTCCTTGGTATCCAAGTTTTTGTGATGAAAAATAATTCGCAGATATCCTGAAGGGCGTTTTTTGATGAAATATCTTTTCGGCCATGAGTGATTCTTTAGTGATGACAAATTGAATTCGTAAGTTCAAGTTTAAGAGGAATTTTACTTTAGAAATACGGTTGACATCGGATAAAAAGAAATAAGCTCACATCCGTTTCCTGTTTAAACCATGGTGGTTCAAAATTACGTGTTGTCCTCGATCTTTTCCTTTGGGATTGATCCCGGACTGTCACCAATAGTCCGTTGTGTTGTGCTCCAGTGCGACTTAATTAAATACCTATCTAAACTTCATGGTTTAAACAAGTATGGTATTTAATTAACGTCACACTGGAGCAACACAACGGGTGACGGTCCGGGTAGGTAGATAGGTATTTTAATTAACGTCCCACTGGAGCAACACAGGGGGCTATTTATCGACGGTCAGGGGTCAATCCCAATTTAATTTTATAGGTATAATTAATATTATAAATAGGTATTTAATTAAGTCGCACTGGAGCAACACAACGGGTGACGGTCCGGGTAGGTAGATAGGTATTTTAATTAGTCACACTGGAGCAACACAAGGGGCTATTTATCGACGGTCAGGGGTCAATCCAAAAGGGAAAGACCCGAGAACACCACGTAAATTTGAATCACGGTCAGATGACGAGGTCACACCTGAGCTAGAACCCCTCTCTAAACTTCCACACCACGCCAACGTGAGAACATTTGAGGCCACGACAGATTTAACATACACCAGCCCCCTTTGTACACGAGTCGGTTGGTTTCGAACTCGCAACGCTACGGTTGCTAATCCGCTACTCTTCCAACCGGGCTACAGCGACCCCTATTCAGTGTTTTTATTCTCGCCATGTAGATCCATAATACAATTACGAATAAATTTCGTAATTTATAAATCGAAAGTTAATTCTTAAATAACATTACTCTAACTCTTCAATTTGCTTTCTTTTAACACACACATAACAATCACTACCATAAATATAATTCAAAAAAATCCATTACTTCAAAATCAGATAAATATTTAATTCAATATTTAAGGGGTAGGTATTTTAATTAACGTCACACTGGAGCAACACAACGGGCTATTGGTGAAGGTCTGGAATCAATCCCAAAGTTAAAGATCCGAGGATACCACGTAATTTTGAATCATGGTCAGATGACGAAGACCTAAGTGAGAATTATGTTTGACATGTAGAAAGGGGACATTAGGATTTTCAAAAGGAATATTACGATGAAGTTGGATGGTTTGGCGTTTTATGATTTTTTTTCTTCGTGAAGACTAGTTCTCTACGGTAAGATATGTTGAAGATGAGATCTGCGTAACATCAATGATTAAGCACTTATATATTATCTTAATTACAAATTCTTTTTTAATTTTATTATAAGGTTTATTTTCTACAATTTCAGTGGTCATCTAAGTTACATAACTTAAATTTCAAGTGATTAAAATGTTATACATATATTTGCTAAGCAATGAGTTTAGAATATTTAGAGGTAACAGGAAATGCATTTGTCGTATTTAAACGAAACAATCGGTCCTAGTCGTTTATCAATAAAGATAGTACGTTGAAGCATACTGTGACTAAATAAATATGAAGACGGATCCTTAAATGGACAAATAAAATTTATATTTATTTATAATAGGCATTATATTCCAAAGCAAATTTCTATTTTGGCTTGATTGCAATTCCGAGGACGTAAATAACAAGGTATTCGGATACTTTTTTACTGACCAGTTGGAAAATTAAAAAATTCTGCAGTTTTCGCATTATAAATTAAATATATATTTACAAGTTGAAAAAATATGAATTACGGTACTTTTTACAACTAATAGAGTACTGGATATGAAATATGATGTGACGGTTTATACTGTTATAATCACATTTTAAAAATACTTTCGTGTTTCTGCTAATATAAAAACTCATTTTATATTAGCTCGGATAAAGCCATCACATGCTTGTAGTCCAATAAGATATTTGCCTTCATCACCATTATATTTGGACCATCTGTGACAAGGGTAGCGAAGAAACTGAAGTTTGTGTAACTAGGGAATTTATACTAGTTCAGTGTGCACTTTCTGTAGGCACTGCACTTTAGTCACCATCTCTTTTCTTCCAGTTCTATACTTTGATTTTAAATTTTAATTTAAAATTAAAACAATTGAGGTAGATAGGTATTTTAATTAACGTCGCACTGGAGCAACGCAACGGGCTATCCCATAGGGAAAACGAAACAATTATTTAGAGAAAATTGTACAATATAGAATTATGAAAGAAACGAATATATTCAAGATAAGAGTTAACTGTCTCAAAAGTGAAGTCAAATGTGTGTCTTAAAACTATAAAATCAAGTTAGTTTGAGACAAATGAATGGATGGCGGGAAAAACGTATGTTGGATTTTCAAAATTTTTTCAGTGGAAGAACGTTGTGTAGTCTAGAGAACGAAAACCCCCAACACTATTAGTTCGTTTTCTGATCCAGAGAATGCGGAAGTTGACGTTGAACTTCAAACACCCTGTTGACAAGTTGTGGAAAAACGTTGAATGTCGCAAACCTGCTTGGTTGGCTATAGCTGCATGATTACCTCATGAATGAGGATCATAAGGCTTTCTATCTGAATCTGCATGAGCTCTATTTTGTACTTTAAATGCAATGGTTTTCTTCATCTTTTCCTAATTTTTGTAATACAAAATCAATAAAATACTCTGAAGCATTTTAATGAATTTTATTGTTTTTATTCCAACCCGTGAGCTTCTAGGTAACGAAATGGGAAAACGTATGTTGCTGCGGCCCGGTCACTCTTACAATGTGCGAAATAGTTTTGTTCTACTGAAAAGCTGATGGTTCTAACATACGTTTTTACCGCCACCCATTCAAATGTCGTTAATTCACCATGAATTAACGTCTTATATGGACTTACTATTTGGTGAAGTTTCGCTGTGAAGGTAACTCCTTTTCTTGTAAATAAAACAAAGATTACGACTTATAAATAACCCATATTTTGCATTTTTTGGACTTTGCTTGTTCATTGCAAACACGATATAAAAATATTCACACTGAATTTTGAGATATATATTAAATTGATACAAAACTTATTGGTTTTCAGAAGAGTAAGGTTGGTTGGGTTTTATGGCGCAAGGACCACATTTGGCCAAGCTGCGCCAAACATCAAGTAGATGGACACACACAAGGACAGCTTTACTGAAAAAGGGAAACACACCCAGGGAGGAATCGCCTACAACTCGCAGGTTGCTAGCGCAGAGGGCAGACCCCTATAAGAATAATGAGCTTTCTGTAGTTGAAAATCTGTTTAATACCAGAGTAAATGTTTGAGAACACAATATGCATATTTGTAGCTAAATATTTGAAAAGACGTACAACTTGGATAAACAACTTTTATTTAAAAAATGAGACAGAAGATAAAATGTATTCTCTGTATAAACATATCTACAATATAAGTTGAATCTGTACAAAATAAGCTTTGTAATTCTACAGGGTATCACAATTTTCGAATAGTTAAATCTGGTTTCTTTTGTCCATTATTTCACACCAGAGCTAAAATCATTCAATCTGAGTGAATTACAAAGAAGTCCAATTGAAAAACTAATACTTCACGTATTTGTGCTGATAAGGGAAAATTCAAACACAAATAGACAAACATTTTACATAAACATAATTGCAACACAAGTAATTAAAATGGCAAATTACTTTCATAAGCAGCATATATAGTAGCTCTTTGGAATATAAAGCAGCCTCAGCCATGTGCATTATATGCAATATACATATAGAAATGAATTAGATTCATTCTTTTGCTCAAACAGGAATTTCGATTTTTATCATATATCCCGAATTGAGAATGTTTCGCAAATGTAGTAATTAAGTACCTAACTAAGGGTTTGTTTCAGGTTCAATTGAAACAGATAAAGCTCTTTGCAGCCAGGTGCTGCAGAAATTGCATTCCCGATGTCTATAGCCAGTTTTAAAAATAGGACATCAAAGCCGTCCTCATTTTTATCGAATAAATATTCAACTGATTCAAAACCATCTAGGCTACATTCACCGGAATACCCATTAAAAATTTGAATTCCTCACCAATATGACTGGTTGCATATAAAGTTGCTCCAAGCATCAATTTCAGAAATATTTTCAATATTTTCCGTAAGAGACAAAGTTATTCGGCTGTCAGATAGTTTATCGTCGTGATATTGATGAACTGGGGCAGAAGCTTCATTTGATGAATCCACAACCAATCTATAATTTATACCACCATTATTGTCCCAGTATTCCACGCCATTGCATTGGAAGCACACACAAAATTCTATCACTTCGTACCTTAAAGCCGCTGGTGCAATTTTAGAGCTGAAAGTAAAAGTATCGTAACTGATCGGTCTTAAACTTTTAATTCTTGGTTTTACGTAACTCGCTTTGATATCCGAGTGTGAGAGCCATCTATCAAAAGTGATGCGAACAAAAATATTTTTTTCATAAGCCAAGTTCTTCACTTTAACTGTACCACCCAATGTACCATCTCTGGCCTTTTTGACAGAGATCGATTCCAAGACTACCATCTTCTGCTCCAGACGCTCCAGAAGTGTCTCGTCTTTCCATGGAGGATGTTCAAATGCTGATTTCCACTCCTTCCCTTGAACCAAATCGTGATTGGAAGCACTGGTTAAAAGAGTTAGTACCTGATCTGCCCATTTGGGACAGCCAGGAATCTCCCGGACTTGAACTAGGTTGAATCCTTTGTCATCAGCAAAGCTCACTTTCTTCTTCCGCGCACCATCTGGTAATTCCACGCTGGAATTCTTTCGGCCTTTTGACTTCGGTTCAACCACAGTATCATAGGAAGCAAAAACCGATCTGTCCTGGATGAACCCGAAGCGCCGAGGATTTGATTTAAGGTAAAAATTGTTCTTGGGAAGAGATAAACTGGATCTGTAACCACGATCAACGTAGCTACTTGTTAATGAGAAGCGGTCATCCACGAAATGAGAGTAGGAATACAAGTTCGGTCTGGTTGCAGACAAAAACATCTCCAAATCTACAGGCATGTCGAAATTTCAATATCTGCACAATGTTCTAGACAATCTGAAAACCAAAGAGGTACAATCAATTTCTGCTCCAAACATAGACTAAAATACACATAAAATTAACAAATACGTAGAGTGGAAATGGCTCTTAATAGAATTTGCATATTTAACTAATTACTTGTATTTAAAATTTATAATTGACGTTAATAGGTTTATACAAAATTAACGGTTTATTAAATTAGATTGATGAGAGAATCAAATTAAATGCTCAAAATGTAGCTATTCAAGACTCGATTTTCTGAGGGAAGTCTTTCAAATAAAAATATATAAAACGTTATTACAATAAACATTCTGATAGAATAATTGATGCAAGATTTCTGTAAGGCGCGTTTGAGTTATTCGGTTTCTCATACTTAGATAATACAAGCAAATTGCAATTTGGTAAGGATCATAAATCATAAAAGGACTGATCCCAAGGAGTGAATAAAATAAGTAAAACACAGAACACGTATTGTACGGTTTTATTCGTAACTGAATCGCCACATGATTGTCGTATGGAATGAACATAAGAGACTTCAGTGTCAAATTAGTCGGTTAGTTTGATCTGTAGATCTTCGGTTATTTTTATTACACGAGAGATGAGACGCATACGGCCTCAACGTGAATTTCAAAACATTACAAACATTCTTCAATGGGGATATACTCTTCTGCTTCGGAGCAATGAGTCTTCTACAGATGTGAAAAAGTCTTGTTCACTCAGTGGATCTCGTCAGCGTGAAATAAGACTAGCTTTCCATGGTCATGAAAACAAACATTAGGCATTGCCAACCGCCCATGACATGCCATGTGACCCAAATTGCTGCATTTCTTTCTGCAGTAGATTTTAGGACGCTTTGTATCTTCACCTACCACAAGGTGAGGCCTTAGTTTCATTTCTCAGGATTCGGGTTGAGTCTACCTTCACCTGCCAGTTTAGAGCAATGGGTTGGGCTTGCAGCGCTGTTTAAGATATCTAAATGGACATCCATGTCTTGTTTCGGAGACCATCGAAAGTTTTCGATTTACGTAAACCTGCACGCCTCATCATGACCCAGATGCCAGGGTTGCATTTTTCAAATCCTAGGACTGCTCATTTGTGCCCATACCGGGATTAAAACCAAGGTTCGAGGATCAGAAAGCTAACCACTCACCCACTTAGCTGGCGTCGATCATTATACAGAACATACAAAATTCGATCTTGTAAGTCTTGCCACTCAATGACCCCATTCAGTAGAGCAGCTCAAATTGCAGACCAATTACGGACATTTGCTTTATTACATAAGGTAGCAATGGTCTGAGACTTATAATTTATATTGTAATCGCTGTGTTAACAGAAAAGTGGTATAATTTCAAAAATACCATTCAAACATTCAACCAAAATAAGCATCAAGGATTATTTTCAGCGAAGGAGTTACAATTGTATTTCACTCAAAATCAGTCACTAGAGAGCTGCATGGAGTCATTTAGTAAGATTACAATTAAAACACATATATATATATATATATATATTAATTAAAAGTTAGTCTAAAAATTATTTCTGCTACTTTTCTCAGCGAGGAATAAAACGAGTTATAGCATCAGGACTTCATAAGACTGGCATGATTTCACGGCGCAAGGTCAAAACGATGTCTTGTCTTGTGTTTGGTACGGACAAACTGCCAAACACAAGACACAACGTCGAAGACAATGAAAAAATAAAACAAAGTATTGACATAAAAGTCACTATAACAGCGTATGAAAACCAGAACACAGCAATAAGAGCATTGATAATTAAAAGAATATAATTTTCATGGACAATGTAGTAAAATTAATAACAGTATAAGACGAGATCTCATAAAAAAGCATTATACACATGAGAAGCCAATAGCAAATAAAAAAATTGAAGATATTTAGATGGGGTTACTCCAACTAAATCTGAAGACTACTCTATCATTGCTTCAGATATTTGTAGAAAATGCTATAACCAAATTTGAATTGCGAAATCCCCATTACCCATAATCGACTAATTTAACAACCTTTTACAGCTCCAAAATTCTCAGTGACACAGAATGCAGCTTTACGTTAAGTGCCTACTAAAGTCTTGGAACCGTCTGTATAAATAAGTCGTACCGCGAAGAGAAATAAGAAATTTCTTGACACGAATATCATAACTGATTTCAACAGGATGAGAAACCTGCTTGTAGATCAGAAAGAAATACCTCTACCATGCTCTAAGCAAGTGCCAGTAAACTCATAAAATAATTTTTTTTCTTAACACTAACTTCAAAAACTCAAATGTAAAAAACGTGTTTTCTTTGCAGCGAAAAATAAATAATAAAAATTAAAATTACCCCAATTAATTCATTACAATGAAGTACAATAACTTCAGACCGAGCACTAAAGGTATTTTTATTAACGTCGCACTGAAGCAAGATAATGGGCTATTGGCGACGGTTCGGGATCAAACCCGAAAGGAAAAATCCGAGGACAGCACCTCGTAATTTTGAATCATGGTCAGATGAGGTGACACCTGAGCTGGCACCCCACTCTCCAAACTTCCACACCACACCAACGTGAGGACATTTGAGGCCACGACAGATAACGTGCACCAGCCCCCTTTGTACACGACGGTCTTTGGTTGGATTCGAACTCGCAACCCTCCTAGAACAATAAGTAATTTCCCCACTTGAACACGGCCTGTAATCAGCCTGCTGTTAACAAAAGGGTAAATCCGGCCCTGATCGGGATTTGATTTGTCGCTTAAGTCAATTTTTTTGATATCCGACGGTCATGATCGTGAATTCCCAACAAAAAGGCAGATCCAAAAATGTAGTTTTGGATATCTGAGCATGTTCTTAAAAGTCAATATTTTGTATATGTATATGACCGTTGTGAAGTATTAAAAGCGAGCATCTAATGCATTTTACATGATAGGCGAAACAATTCTGGTATTAATACCTTTATATATTTTGGAATTAGTTTTCTTCTACTTGTATGGCTACGATAGTGTAGGAAACAAATTTCAATAAATGTTCAAACTGTTGAATCAACTGGTGGTTGTCGTTTTTACCCTTTAAGGTCCGTATACCTTCGGAGGCAATTTTCTGAAATTATCAAGGAACTTAGATATTTTTAGAGATTTTGTTATTTATTTCTACTAGAAGCATTTTATGGCAGAAAGTGTTTTAAATTTATTTTTTAAAAATGTCGTAAAGTGTTAAAAACAGCCAAAAATACCATTTACGCAAAACGTCCTATTTAAGTAAAATAATTAACATTTTTCCAATTTGTAAAGTGAATTATCTTCTAAAAACATTAATTCGGATATTGAGCAGCAATTATTCCTATATCGTTATATTTAAATTAATTGTGGACTTTAACGCCTGTCATCCCTGAAAAAAATGGAAAAGGAGCAAAATGCAAGATATTCAGGTTTACATCCTGCTCAATTTTTTTAAAATACACATTTCGTAGTAATAGTAGTTCAAACCCTGCTTTATAATCTTCAGAACGTGTATAAACAATGTCAAAGGAATTTAATTGATGCATTCTGAGATATCGTGTTTGTGGAGAGTAACTCTTAGCGAAAATTGCATTTCGAGAAAAAGCTAAAGAAACCTCCCATATCAAATATGGATGTTCAATATTTAAAATTTTTTATATCTCTAGTTCTAGTGATTGTAGGAGTAAACTTCTAAGTTATTTGAAAAGCTAGTTGTAGTAAAATATGTAAAATTTGGAAAACGTGAAATTTTGGTGAAAAGGGCGTTTTAAAGGCTTACAAATACCTTAAATGGTTTATTATTTTTGGTTTACATTTGTGATTTATCATAATGACCAGCCGTCAGATAAGTAAATATTTTGTACAACGGAGGAAAAACGACAGTTACCTTATAATTCTTGCATAGCTCATGCAAGAACACATTTAATGATACTATCCAATAGAAATAGCATTTCCCTAACAGTCCATTTTGGAACAGGAGGATGTTAGGATTTTATGGCACAAGGTCCAAAAGCGGAGACAACACGTAATTTTGAACCACGGTAACGAGGTTTTGACGAGGCAATACCTCACCTGGCACCGCACTCTCCAAACTTCCACACCACGACATATTTAACGAGCACCAGTACATGACGGTTTTTGGCTGGACCGAGTTTCGAACTCGCAACCCTACGGTTGCTAATCCGTTGCTCTTCCAACTGGGCTACCGCGGCCCGGTTGTGGAAGGGTTTGTTTGTTTGTTTGTTTTTTGGCGCAAGGGCCATATTTGGCCATGCTGCGCCAGACAATACAATATCAAGCAATTGACACAAGACGTACAATATGAACTAATTGACACACAGTACAATATGAAGTAATTGACACACAATGAAAGCTTTACTGACTCAGAAGAGAGAAACACACCCAGGGAAGAATGCACCTGGCAGGAATCGAACCTGCGCCGCCTACAACTCGTAGGTTGCTACCGTAGTGGGCATGCCCACTGAGTCACAACGGCCCCCGGTTGTGGAAGGGAAATAAGAGGAATCGGGGAATAGGATAATGGGATGAAGCAAAAAACGATAGCTTGGATATATCGGGAGCGCGAAGCCCCATGTTACAAGCCCCCCCCCCAAAGACAATAAACCCCATGGGATAAGAAAAGATATAGTACCTCGGGTCGATTAATATCATGCATACCTAAATGAGATGCGCCTGAGGGCGATGATGAATTAATGACGCCCTCAAATTAAATTTTAAGCATAAGTTTGGGGTGTCGTGCAAGTCATTTTTTGCTACACGAGCTTTTTTGGAGTTAACCGATTGCTTAAATTTCGACCCACCTCGGTAGGTAGGTATTTAATTAACGTCGAACTGGAGCAGCACAACGGGTTATTGGCGACGGTCCGGTCGATCCACCTCGGACATCCATGCCTGGGTTGGTTGATTGATTTGAGTTTTATGGCGCAAGATCCAGAAAAGGATAAGCTGCTCCAAATACAAGACAATGAGAAAATAGATCATCTATGTCTGAGTAGGTATTTTAATTAACGTCGCAGTGATGCGACACAACGGGCGCTATCGGCGATGGTCCGGGATCAATCCCTAAGCGAGATCCGAGGACAACACCCATCTATGCCTGGAAATTGAGTTCTGACCCTCAGCACATACGGTAGGTTCGAATCCCTATCTGGTCATGGATGGTCGAAGGGCCTTAAATTTGACTTAAAATCAGTCCTTGGTTGGTTTTGGGTTTTTTGGCTCAAGAGACATATTAATCAAGTTGCGCCAAACACAAGACAATGTTAAGTAATTGTGAAAATGAAGGATGAAGCAGGGAAAGATCGCTTCGGCATCCTGAGGTCGAGACCCCATGGTTACCTGAACCTCATAGGAAAAGAATAGATCACTAGGGTACCTCGAGTTCGTGAAGCCTGTACACACCTAAAGATGTACCCCCGATGGGGTCAGCCCATGGTGTAGTAAAAAATGACTAGAGCTACAAACTAGTCCAGTACTCGGAATAAGAGTCAAATCCTCATCTCTTCCCTGTTACCATGGTAACATCCTTCACCTAAGCTCACTTTTATTCTTTTGGTTTTAGTTTGGATTCCACGCGCAAGGCCTCGTTCCATTTTAACCATCAAACGAATGAATCATCACCCCAACTTAAGTGGGGAAATAAGTTCGGCGCGTCAGACGTTTCTATGGTTATAAGAGGGTGATGGAGATGCATGTGGTAAGATAGGTAGTTGAATTTACGTCGCAGTGAAGCAACACAACGGGCTATTAATGTGCACTTTTAAAAACGCGCATCAAGGGCACGGAGCTGATTAAAAACATCAATTCCATTATCAATTATTCGATATTCTCAGTGGTTATTCATATCGAACATTAATCCTGGAGACATTTCATGCTGCAAAACTGTCTCATGAAAAATCCTTGATTTACACATTTCTTCAAGCAGTAACCAAATTACTCATTTCTCAAGTAAAATGAGTAAGTTCAAGGCTGTTATCTACACATAAGTTTATTTAAATCTTAAAGGTAGATTTGTGGACATTACTACCAACCGGGCGTTAGCACACTTCTGTCTCTGAATAGGAAATCAATTTTAGACAAGTGAAAGCATTTATATAAATTGATTGAATATTGGAGACAGATATTTGTCCTTACTTTCTTTCGTCTGCAAAGATGAGAACCGTTTTTTAATTTTAAGTTTGCTAAAAATGGATTAAAAATTATTGAAAATATACAAGTTCATTTTGAAGGTTTTGCGTAAGCTCATTACAATATTGAAATTATTGTCTTTCAAAATATCCCATTTGCCTGCAAAGATTTTTTTACAGGAAATTTCTTTAATGTTAAGCAAGAATTCCAAAACAAATAGACTTGATAAAGATATAGCAATTTATTTACATAAAATTCCATTATTTTAACGTTTTACTAATCGGTTTCATGAACCTGAATAAATCAGTAATGAACTCTCATTTAATTCTCAATATATTCAGGTAAATAGAACGAATATTCGCGAAACTGCGTGATGTTTTTAGTCTCAAATCCTTAATTTATTCACATAATTCTTATAATCCTCTTATTTTACTAAACGAACTATTAATCCTTAAAAGTAGATTTTATATAAGTAAAATGTTATGAATGCTTGATGAAACTAATTCATAAACTTCATGCCTTTACTGAAAAATAACTTAAGTACTTTTTCTATAACTAATTTATAAAATTCAAATAAAATAAGGCTTAATTTATAGCTATACGATCATATAGCTACCCAATTGTTTAGAACGAGATTTCACTCAAAATTAAGTGTTTGGAAATGACTTCAGGCCTAATAAGCATTGAGCAATCGTAAGATTTACAAATGCAGCCTTGTAGATTTTCTACACACGAGGTCAATGAACCAAAAATCGTGAAAAACTACATGAAGTGTTTTTGCAGTGAAATATTTACTAACAGATCATCCTAAATAAATATACGACTATCAAAAGCGTGTTTACTCTAGAAATATTTCTTGAGTCATCATTCCAGATCGTAGTGACTTTTCCGGCATGCAATGAGGTGTAGGATTGACATGTTGGTTTCCAAATTTAATCTGTCGAGTTAAAATGAAGGGCTCCGGCCAACAAAGCGCGATAAGCCAGAAATATATTTCCCTTATTAAAAAATACAAATTATTCAAGAGAATCAAAAGAATGTCCGATTGTTTGAATGACTTAATATTTGAAAGTTTAAGATTACATAACCTCTTAGATAGTGGATTACAATCACAATTTTGGTAGGTAGGTATTTAATTAACGTCGCACTGGAGCAACGCAACGGGCTATTGGCGACGATCCGGGATCATACCCAAAGGAAAAGATCCGAGGACAACACGTAATTTTGAACCGCGGTCAGATGGCGAAGTCACCTGAAAGCAGGCACCCCACTCCAAACTTTCACGCCAATGTGGACATTTGAGGCCACGAGATTCAACGTGTACCAGCCCCTTTGTACATGACGGTCTGGTTGGATTCAAACTCGCAACTCTCCGGTTGCTAATTCGTTACTCATCCAACCAGGCTACCGCGGCCTCCAGTCAATTCCAAAATTCAATTATCCTCACAATGTTAGTTTTCATAGTGCATTGCATTTTAAAACTTGCAGAATGTTTTAAAAATTACAATTCACGCCAATTCTCTCCGACCTCATCTAACTTGTACCTTTTATCCTTAAGAGTGCCAGAAAAACTTATAGATTTCAGAATTTGTATTAGCACGATTCGATAATTTGAACGTAGTTCACATTTTCCCGATGACAACCGGCTCGACAAACCAATTAGCAAACAAAGCACACTGATAAATATCAACAGAACTTACCGCACGTTTGTTATTTTCCGATATCAATGCCATAACAGCCGAATCTCAAGAACAGGCTAGCGCTTGGTAACATTCCCGGGAGACAGCGGGAAAACGAAAGAGGCAAGACGCAGAAGTCGCTTCATTTCTGGCGACGATCCAGGTCGTCGACACGTGTTTATCACTCAACTGGATGGAACAAGACTGACATTGGCGAGGAATTGGATTTGCTGTTGGCTTGAGGCAGATGAGAAATGTTAGATGATAACAATGCCCGGAATTTAATTCGGTGGTCGAATAGCGGTTTGGTGAACATCGTGCGTATCGCATACAACCCTGTGGGATATTCGGAGATAGTGCCTCAAGCGCATGAATGTCAATGGGACGGTATCTTATCAGCCGCGAAACATACGATACCATGTTCCAGGTCATAATCAGACGTTAAGAAAAAAATTATGGCACGTGTTTAAAGATTTTTTTTGAATATTTAATGTATTCACTTTTTTCACAAAGAACGTATAAGGCTATTTTTAAAGGGAAAGTACTTTAAAAGGGGCACTAATATTAGTCAAAATTACGTGGTGTCCTCGGTCTTTCCCTTTGGGATTGATCCCGGACCTCCAGTGCGAAGCTAAATAAAATAACTAAGTAATATTACTTTGGGCCGTGGCAGTAGTCGATAGTGTTGCTCCAGTGTGACGTTAATTAAAATACCTACCTACCATTGGGCCGCGGTGACCTGGTGGAAGAGTAACGGATTAGCAACCGGAGTGTTTCGAGTTCGAATTCAGCAAAACACCGTCGTGTACAAAGGGGCTGGTGCACGTTAAATATGTCGCGGCCCCAAATGTCCTCACGTTGGCGTGGTGTGGAAGTTGGAGAGCGGTGTGCCATCTCAGGTGTTGCCTCGTCGTCTGACCGTGGTTCAAAATGACGTGGTGTTGTCCTCGATCTTTCCCTTCGGGGGTTGATCTCGGATTGTTGCCGATACCCCGTTGTGTTGCTCCAGTGCGACGACCTACCTACCTACCTCAAAGTAGGTATAACGGTACTTTTGGAAACGAAAGTACTTTAAAAGGGGCCCTCTGTAACATTACACTTCGAGAAGGTAAGTAGTAAATTAACGTCGCACTGGAATTACACAACGGACTATTGGCGATGGTAAGAGATCAATCGAGAAGGGAAAGGCCCGAGGACAATATCACGTAATTTATTACTCTTCGGGTTGGTTGGTTTTGAGGTTTTATGGCTCAAGGGCCATATTTGGCCATGCTGCGCCAGACACAATACACCCAGGGTTAGTTCGTGACTAGGTCCAACCTAAGACCGTCATGTACGTGGGGGTGGTGTACGTTAAATCCGTCGTAGCCTCAAATGTCCTCATGTTGGCGTGGTGATGCAGTTTGGAGAGTGGGGAGTGGTGTTGTTCAGGTGTTGTTCTCGTCATCTGACTGTGGTTCAACATGACGAAGCGTTGTCCTTGGATCTTTTCCGACGGTATTGATCCCTGACCGCCACCAATAGCCCGTTGTGTTTCTCTATCACGACGTTAATGAACTACCTACCTCACTTTATATGAAATGTGTCTGAAATCATGTAATAGCCCGTTGTATAGCTCTACTGCGGCTTTAATTTACTACCTACCTGAAATAAATGACCAATATATGCGACGTTTATTATTTTGGGTAAGTTTCCTCCATAGTAAGAGTTATCTCATTAACTCTGGGGGCCGTCGTGGCTCAGTGGGCATGCCACTACGTTAGCAACCTTCGAGTTGTAGGCGGCTCAGGTTCCATTCCTGTCAGGCGCATTCCTCCCCGGGTGTATTTCTCTCTTCTGTGTCAGTAAAACCTTCATTGTGTGTGTGTCTATTACTTGATATTGTGTCTTGTGTCTGGTGCAGCATGGCCAAATATGACCCTTGCGCCTTAAGACCCCAAAACCAACGAACTCATTAACTCTAGTGATATGCCCGTGGTTCAAATTTACGTGGTGTTGTCCTCGATCTTTCCCTTCGGGTTTGATCCCGGACCGTCGCCAATAGCCTGTTGTGTTGCTCTAGTGTGACGTTAATTAAAATACCTACCAGCCTGCCCGATTTGATAGTCTTTTGCAACATAAAATGACTATTTTTACGTACGCAAACTAAGGTTCATTCATGACTAATTTTACTCAAGTTAAATGTAGACACATTTCACCCTTTTTAACTGAGGGTCTTTAATTGTATCATACAGTTGCAGTAAAGCACAATTCAAATTAATTAACCCTTAATGTTTTTGTATTAATTAATCACAAGTTTAAAACTATCATTGTGCATTTTTCGGCAGTTTAAACTGAGGACTTTTAATTGTATCATCAGTTACAGTAAATATAGGGTATTGGGTATTTCAATTAACGTCACACTGGAGCAACACAATGGGCTATTGGTGACGGTCCGGGATCAATCCCAAAGGGAAAGATCCGAGGACAACACCACGTAATTTTGAACCACGGTCAGATGACGAGGCAACACCTGAGCTGGCACCCCACTCTCCAAACTTCCACACCACGCCAACGTGAGGACATTTGAGGCCACGACAGATTTAACGTGCACCAGCCCCCTTTGTACACGACGGTGTTTTGGCTGGATTCGAACTCGCAACCCTTCGGTTGCTAGTTCGTTACAGTAAATATAATTCGAATAAATTCACACGAATAAATTCCTATTTTTGTGTAGGTAGGTATTTAATTAACGTTGACTGGAGCAACACAACGGGCTATTGGTGACTGTCCGGGATCAACCCCGAAGGGAAAGATCCCAGGACAACACCACATAATTTTGAATCCCGGTCAGATGACGAGGTCACACCTGAGCTGGCGCCCCACTCTCCAAACTGCCTACCGTTGATAGGACAGTGACGCAATCCAAAAATTATCGTTTATGATATTCAACAAAACGAAAGTCAAGAATATATGCTAATACAAAAGGCCGCACTAGTAGATTCGAAACCGCCGCAAGAGAGCAGTAGTGTTTGATTTATTTAGGAAGGTAACAACTCTTAAAACAGCAATTTTAAAAAGTGGTCCCATAAGAATTGACTTTTTTCAGTTACTTTTCCACTAACGAAGGTTACGCTCGGGAAACATACTACACTACTCATTTATTTCCACTTATTTGGGAATGTTTCATGAAGTACCAAACGAGTTTTATACTCTCTGAAACTGTCTCGTTACAGCTGTTTCGTTCTTTGTATACGTAGATCATTAAAATGCTTCACACACATTACGGAAAGTGCTCTGCTTTAATGTCCATCCTGCCTTTTATGTGCACAATTCAAAATATCGTGCTCAATTATTTTCACATAGCTCAAGGAAATAATTCCTCCGAGCGCTCAAGAGAGGAGAGTCACGTGCAAACAAAATACATGAACTGACGAACTTTTAATTTGAAACGAGAAACTTCCTTCTTTTAATAGAATGAGCATTACTTTCCACTGCACGTCTTGGATTTCTTCAGATCTCGTTCTTTTATACAAAAGTAAGCACTTGTTATGATTCAGTCCAGCTTAACCCGTGGAATCGCATTCAGCCTTTAGCAAACTTCCCAATAACTCCAATAAAGGGTCCGATATAACTTTTTTTGCAGTGAATGGTGAAAATGTCTTATAAGTTTCAAGCTGAACTTAAATGATGTCCTCTAGATGCCATTTTAATGATCGGCAGGAACTTGAATTGACGGCCAAAATATCAAAACGAAGCTTAGACAAATTTAAACTGAAACCAGAGGTTCGGATCTTTCCCTTCGGGTTTGATCCCGGACCGCTGATAATACCCCGTGTGTTGTTCCAGTGCGACGTTAATTAAAATACCATGCATACCTGAAACCAAAAGGCGAGTGAGCCATGTCTTTAAGTTAGTTTTCAGTGCATTTTGACATAATTATTTTCTTTCCAATATTCTCCCGGGATAGATTTCGGGTCTTCTCATTCTTAACAACCATTGGATTCATGAACCTGATTTACAGTTTTTTACTCCCCATCATTTTCATACTATTTATATTGTACATGTTATGTATCAACATGTTTTTAATAATTTTATATGTATTCTATATTAACCATTTGTTTAGTTATTTTCATGTTATTGAACAACTCCATGTCTATCTCATCAACAAATCAAATTCATCTTTAAATCGAAAATTTGTTCACATACATTTTATGATAGTAGACTACCATATTTCTTAAATTTGTTATTTTATCTTTCTGCGCTTGAATGTTGTGCCACTTTCTTTTTAAAAGTTTTATCTGTATTGCTTTTATTGTTTTATCTTACGCTTGGCACCACTTGTCCGTTTTTGGACCTTGAGCCATAAAACTGCAACATCCAATCTAATCCCGGAATATATTTCCTTTTTCCATAAATCTGTTTTCGGTAACATTTCCATTGTCCGTTTGTGGCATTGAAAATGCTTTAATTGATCATGGTTTGTATTTATGTAAAAACACAAGTGTGATAAAATTTAAAAACAGCCTTTTTTATGCAATTTTTTCCAAGTATTTCATGATTATTTGGATTACAACTGACGTCTTTATGAACTGTGCCAACTCGTTTTCTCCGGAGAAACTAGATCCAATTTTCGTGAATGTCGACGGCTAATGGCATTTTTTTTCTTGAATTCAAGTGTCTTATCAGTGTCGGGAAAACGTTTCATATCCGAAATGTGGTTAAAGACGTCCATAATTGTCCAAAAGTATTTGAAAACGTTTAATGATTTTTCTTCCCATTAAGGTAAATTGAAAATTCCTAAGCTTGTGTCGATTTACTACATGAAGGAATAGGATTCCAGAAGAAAGGAATATTTCAATTGGTAAGAGTAACACCAGCAGCCTGTGTTAAAGAAATCTTCCGTTACATAAAAATCCGTGGAGTTCATATTAGTATTACATATTTGAACGAATATACCACATAAAAGGTCAAACTGAAACCATCTTATCTTATCAGACCACAAAATAAGTCTCGTAAAGATTTATTAAAAATTATACTTAAATAAAATTTTAATAAATATATCAAATTAGCATTTACATTCCTTGTTTCTAAACAGTTAATGCAATGTATGGATCAAGTCAAAAGAAAGCAGTTGTGTCCACAAAATCCACAATGATAGTTTGATTAATTTACACAAAAATAGAAACTTGCAACCGGAGGATTGCGAGTTCGTATCCAACCAAAGACCGTCGTGTACAAAGGGGCTTATGCACGTTAAATCTGCCAATAGCCCGTTGTGTTGCTCCAGCTTTATTTGTGTATGTTTATTTAGATACGTGACCACACAAGTCGAATTTTCTTGTAAATTTAGTATAAGACTTTTAAACATCCGTTGGACTTTAAGTCAGCTTATCTGGTCTAGCTTTAACCCTCTTGGGGGTTGTCTCGACGAGGTATCTAGTCGTTAGCAAAACTGAACAGACCTTGATGGACGAGATATCTCGTCATTAGAAGAAAACTGGCCAGATCTTGAAATCATCATAAAAAAATCGACAATAACATGATGACGAGATATCTAGTCATTAGCAAAATTGATCAGATCTGGATGAACGAGATATCTCGTCGAAATCACTTGGAGGGTTAAGGATATAAGGGATATTCCTCATGATTTACCTATCTTCTCATTCACTGACTCTTAAGACCTCCAGTTCGTGGTTTGTTTCTAATTGAATTTGTCTTGTCTAAAATATATAACTAGTGAAGACTGGTTTGCATTCAACATTTCACTGATATTTTTCATTTTCCACCATTCTAATGTTCAATAAGTTTCCTAAAATCGAAAAAAATTCTTCCATTCATCGGATCTTTACTTCTAAATCTGTTATGACTAATCTGTCATGGCCTCAAACTTCTTCATGTGGTGTGGAAGTTTGGAGAGTGGGGTGCCAGCTCAGGTGTGACCTCGTCATCTGACCGTGATTCAAAATTACGTGGTATTGTCCTCGGATCTCTTTGTTCCCGGACGTTGCCAATAGCCATTAATTAAAATACCTACCTGTTGTGACTACTTCAAATTACCAATTTCATATTAAAAGTATCGTTTAAAGTTTAATTTAATCGAGTGTTAGAAATTCGTGTATTTATTGCAATTTTTCCAGACTGTCCCTGGGACCGTCGTGGCTCTGTGGGTATGTCCACTGCGCTAGCAACCTTCGAATTGAAGGCAGCGCAGGTTCGATTCCTGCCAGGTGCATTCCTCCCTGGGTGTGTTTCTCTTCTGTTTCAGTAAAGCTTTCACTGTGTGTCAATTACTTCATATCGTACGTCTTATGTCAATTACTTCATATTGTATTGTGTCTGGCGCAGCATGGCCAAATATGGCCCTTGCGCCATAAAAAACCAAACCAACCAGACTGTCCCAATACTTTGACCACTACTTTCACTGCGAGTAAGGTATTGCATTTTTTTCTTATTTTAATTTAGTTTTAAACTTCACATCCCATTTAGTACATGGCGCAGCTTGTCCACTACTGGACCTTGCGCCATAAAACCCAAATCAAGCAACCAACCCATTTAGATCCTTCTAAGATACTGAATGAAATGGGAAAACGTTTAGTTTTGATGCAATAGTTGCTGGTTTTTGATTAAATGTTTGAATATTTGCTGTCTCTGTTTTTCGAGTCACCGTATGTCAGTAATAGTTTTTAATAGTCTTCAGGAAATCAAGATTTGGGGACATTGAAACTTAAAAATATTCAACAATAAACAAAGCGCATAACGGTTTTAGAGCCAAGGTTTTCTACTGCGCGTGTGCCCTATATTTTTTTTCTATTCACTGAAGTTGCCTTTCTAAATTTGTCGGTCCCATAAACGAACTAGGTGGGTCACGAAAAATATTTGGACCTTCACCAGTTACGTGAATGAAACAGGTAAAGGAATATAGCTTCCATCATGGTTCTAAAGCAATTAAAAATTTCATTGGAATTCATGTTCCCACAAAACTCATGTTTAGCTTAGACATTTTAAACTCTCCAAATCCGGAACATTATACAAAGCCTTCCGACTTCACTAGGAAATACTGTTAAACTCGTAACGAGATTGGCACTAGTTAAAGCTCCTTTTTGCCTACTAGTTAAGCACTCCTTAGTTGGGTTGGGTTGGAAAAGTAACGGACTAGCAATCGGAGGGTTGTGAGTTCGAATCCAACCAGAGACCGTTATGTACAAAGGGGGCTGGTGCATGTTAAATCTATCGGGGCCTCAAATGTCCTTACGTTGGCGTGGTGTGGAAGTTTAGATAGTTGGGTGCCAGCTCAGGTGTGACCTCGTTATCTGACCGTGGTTCAAAATTACGTGGTATTGTCCTCGGATTAAATCTTGGGGATTGATTCCGGACCGTCGCCAATAGTCGTTGTATTGCTCCAGTGCGACTTTAATTAAATACCTACCTAACAACTTTGAATAGATGAATTTATTTTATTTATTTATTTATTTCAATTAACGTCACACTGGAGCAACACAACGGGCTATTGGTGACGGTCCGGGATCAATCCCAAAGGGAAAGATCCGAGGACAACACCACGTAATTTTGAACCACGGTCAGATGACGAGGCAATTGAATAGATGAAAGAAAGGTTCTCTCAATTAAGATTCAATAAAATACTTCATTATTTCGTGGAATAAAGAAAACCATATGAGTGAAAGTTGTCTTCATTACACATACACAGAGGCATATACTAAAACTTATTTCATTTTGAGAAAACATTTTATCGGCAGCTGACCACTAAAGAAAAATATTAACGCAATGAGTAAAAATAATTCATTTCCCTTTTTACACGGTTTTTATTTTATAATAGAAACTACTTAAGAACCGAAGGTATGTCCGTTTCAACAGTATAGATCTCGCAATGTTTCATAGACAAAAGTTTCGGTCTTACAAATTTATGAAACTTATCAAACTCCATATATTCTCAAAATAGACACATCTGATAGCCCTAGATTCTAAAAGCAGGTTAGTTGTGTTTTATGGCGCAAGGGCCATATTTTACCATGCTACTCCAAACAATGTCTAGTAAATGGACACAGGCACACACGGAAAGTCTTACCGTCACAGAAGAGAGAAATATTCCCAGAAAAGAATCGAAACTGCGCCGACTACAACTCGCGGGTTGCTAACACAGTGGGCAAAACCACTAAGTCACGGCAACCTTATCAAAAACAGAAATATTCTCAGTGGTCGAATTTTGTCAGACAAGCTTTCTTTTAGGGAAATATAAGCATTTTTGTAAGGAAACCTTTTGTTGAAACTTCCGATTTTGTTGACTGTTACAAAGGAAAATGAGTTGTAATGATTGTTGCTCATGGGTAAGTTTTACGCCACTTCGAAGACGTCCACGAGAACGTAGTGGTCAGTATCTCCACCTGTCACGCGGAACACCGGAGTTCCTCTCCCCGCGGAGAGACATTAGTTTTCCAACTTCGATTTTAATCTATTCATTTTCCGCTTTACAGATACTGCACGTTCTCGTGTAGCAAAAACTGACAGTAGAGGCCCAAATTAGACACTCCCAGATTAATTCCAGATAAGGAAAAAAACTCACGCATACTTACAATCAATTTGAATCCCTTTCGCTAAAATTACAAGCTAGAGAAACGTTACTACAGACAATTATATAATAAACATTTCATTGCTTCCGGTAACCGATGCAATATCTATTACACTGCTTATTTCGAGTCGCCTATTGGTGAGTAACATTACTTTTTTACAAGAAAATAAGTGTACAAGCGATTAGATAGAGCGTTATCTTACAGCATGAGTCAACTGAATGAAAAGGATTCAGTACATCCTTAAGCAAGTTAATCTTCCATAAGTGATAGCTGATAAAATACTTGTATGCGGTATGTAAAGTTTAAGAGGCTAACCATTATCAAAAGATTTATGTGGGACCTTGCATTTATTATAACAGTAGGACATTTATTTTTTCAATTTGTGTGTACTTTATCAGCTGAGGAGGTAGGTAATTAATTAACGTCGCACTGGAGCAACACAACGGGCTATTGGCGACGGTCTGGGATCAAAACCGAGGGAAAGATCCGAGCACAACACCACGTAATTTTGAATCATGGTCAGATGAAGTCACACCTGAGCTGGCACCCCACTCTCCGAAATCCCACACCCCGCCAACGTAAGGACATTTGAGGCCATGACAGATTTAACATGCGCCATCCCCTTTTGTACACGACGGTGTTAGGTTGGATTCGAACTCGCAACCCTCCGGTTGCTAATCCGTTACTCTTCCAACTGGGCTACTGCGGCCCGCTCACGCACGAAAATTGCGAGTGAAGAAATCGGTGTTAGCCTTTTTGTTAGTCTAAGTAACACAACCGAGGGGCCCAAGCTTCAATTTTTAGGATTCATTAAAAATATCTCGGATTTTTGTATGAAAATATTTTTCGAATATCTTCACATATTTCCAAAACATTTATTCCATAGAAGTATTTTCTGTCCATCATTGCTCCTTAACTTTGGTCTAATCATAGGAAACATTGACTTTTATCTACTTGTAAAAGAAAAGAATTTAACAAGTCTTACCACCTGTTTGTAAACAATTACACGTCTACTGCTGAAACGATAAAAGTTCGCATCTCGTTAGGGATTTAATTGAAGCGGTAGCGTTTTCTTTTTTTCTCAAAAAGCAAATTTCTGCCGTGTTGGTAAATTAATTTTAAAATGATATTCGAATGACTTTGGAAAAGGTTCTGTATTTGATCATGCAGTGCGCATTTCTAAATAGGCCGAGTATGCTACAGCTTAGAGGTAAATTTAAGGGCGGCAAATTTTAGGCTATTTTCGAGGAAAAAACAATTAAATATTCAAATTTATAAATTTTCTTTTAAATTTATTTTTGCTATTTAGATTATAGCGAGTACGTGTCAATACAATGTTTGGTTTATCTCTTTACGGTCATTTTTTTGCTACACGCGGTCTCATTAGACCGTGGTCAATACAATGAACAGCTGTGGGGAAAAAATCGAACTCCCCTCTGTATTTGTACATCGTTCATAGTACAACAAAGGTACCATTCGATAGGGAATAACGTCTTCTATAAATCATGCATGTAATTTGCATATGGGGCCGTCTTCATATCGAATTGTAAACAAATTTTTATAATTTCCGACAGCAACATCAAATTTTGACGAAAATTTCAAGTAATAAAAATTTAATCTCGGTTTGGTTTGTCACGGTCATTCTTTGTTATAATTATAACAAAAGGGCTAATTATTTGATCTCGGATACCAATTTTCAAGTCCTTTGTATTTACCTTTACAGAAAAGTCTTCCATTCATATTTCTGAACACTAATTTTATAATTAATATTGGAAAATTATTATTAAAAATAACATTGTGTTATTTTTCTTCAGGTATTCTTTAATAGTAACAAGATAAAAAATATCAGCATAATAGAAAGATGAATATAAGTCTCGAATACCAAGTCCAGCAGTTCTTAATGTTTTAAATGAACAAAATTACATAGTTTAAAAAGAAATTTTAATATACAATATTAATTACGAAATTAGTATTCATTAATATGAATGAGGTTTTTCTGTAAAACTAAATACAAGAGGGAGCTAGTATTTTGGTAGCCTGTTTCATAACGGGCATGTTACTCGAATGCAATTTCAGCATGTCTCTTGTAGAAAAATTGAACGTCCAAATACCGACAAAACGGCGATAAAACGAAATAGTTCTTAACCGGGAGTATTTCGTCTCCTGTTGTTTGTTCAGGTTTACTCTGAAAAACCTTCTCATAACAAATGTAATGCATTCTAATGGGATTTAGAAGGAGCGTTTTTATATGGGAATTCGAGTATCAATTGATAGCCCAACTAACTACGTAATCCAATTACAGGTGTTTTGCACAATTAAACTAACAGCTTCTAAACTCTTCCTGAAGTTTCTATCCATTTCAATTTGAAGTCTAATGAAGTGATGGACCAAGATGCTTTGAAGAGAAGAGTAACTTATTAAAGTAATTATAAATGTACCTCCCTCCTTAAACGCTCTTCGGTCATTTTTTGCTACACAAAGGCAAATTAAACCGAGATCTACGGCAAAAAGAGGATTCCAAACCATGAACATGCATGCCATGATCGGGTTTCAAACCCAAAGCCTGTTGAAAGAAGTTCTAGAGCGCTCACCACTCGACTACAAGGCCAGCTTTCCTTCATAAAGGCTAATTTTGTTTTGATTCGGATAAGCGTATTACTTATTAAATTTCGATGATAAGAATCGTACTCTATTATCCTTCTAAAGTTAGATGTTTATTTTTATCATACTCATCATGGATTTGCAATATTTTTGAGGATAAAATTACTTCGATAAAAACGCCCTTATCATATGTGTGAGAGAAAGAACTGGAAATTTTCAGGAAATAAAGTAATTAGATAATAGAGATCTTTAGGCAACTTTCCAAGTTTCTGCTGTGGTTCGCAGGTATGAGATAAGTAGTCTAAAGAAACTGAGAACGAAATAGAAACTAAGTATATGAGAAAACGATTATAAAATGCTTTAGAAAGACAATCTTTCAGAAAAAAGTACTATTTTAGAATTGATTATGGGAGAAACAAAACAGGTTTAACATATATACTATACGGTTTAACAAGGTATTTAAATGTAAACAAACCGTGGGAACTTAAATGTAACAAAGAATCATCACGGTTCAAATTTCTTTTAAAAGGTTTGAAAAATATAAAGAAATGAAAAGGGCTGGTCTTTCAATTCTTATATTTATAACAAAGGGCGAGTGATTCAGAGTAACGGCGACGAGAAATAGTTGAATCTATATGAACCAGAGAGATTGCATCACTAGAGGCAAGAATTATATAAAAGTACTTGCAAAACTTTTCAAATGCCCTGGGGAAGAGGATGACCAGTACTGATTGGGAAGGGATGTCAGCTCACTTGGTATAGCCAATTGTGTCCATTTCATGTAGCTTCGATTTATCGGTTTCCCAAGAAAGTGCAGTTAAGAGAACAGAACATTTTAAAAACAAACTTTTAAAGTTATCCGATTGTATAAAATTTGCAGACTGTTTTCTACTAAAAAGCCTCTCATATTTGGTCCCAAAATATCAAGTAGTGCGATAGTACATAATGCGTGGTCAGAAATTTTGCCAAATTAACAAACATTGATAGGTTCCAAGCGAATTAATTTTCCGTGTTTTCTCGTTTTAACTTACACAATAGTTTGAGTGCATGTAAATCAAATCAACTTCCCCTCTTGGCAAGTGTATCACTCATTTGTAAATATAAAATATTTTATACTAAAACACAAAAAAATTGGCTAAAAACTACAAATTAAACATTTTAAATCAAAATTTGGAAGTAGGATGAATTTTTCATTTATACTTACATGTATACGCACGTTTTGCAAGGATTATCCAAACTATTTCCAAAGAAATCAAGAAAAAACTGATACACAAGGTAGGTAAGTAGGTATTTTAATTAACGTCACACTGGAGCAACACAACGGGCTATTCTGATACCAAGGAAACTGATATGCATACGAAATCAGAAAAATGTCAAATACCTTAATCTGAGAAAAAAGTGATTTTGTACTTATACTTGGGCATGTCTTATGTTGCCCATGTAACTACGTCAAAAATGATCGCAATTAAAAAATTCTTTTCGCGTTTGGTGTCAATTTGTAAAGCTAAAGTTAAAAGGTCGATTTTGATGTTTTGAAAGTCCACTGTCCCTTTAATTTAAAATTTATTTGGAACTTATTTTCTAAGAGGAGCAATTTCGATAAGAATAACGTCTGTTCCTGGTTGAAATTCAGAATGTTTCGTGTATATATATATATATATATATATATATATATATATATATATATATATATATATATATATATATATATATATATATATAACTAAATACCGTGGATAAAAAAAGTTTCCGTACGGAGATGAAAACGGCGTACAAATTATAATTTCTAAAGAAATCTCACCAAAGATTCAGAAACTGTACAAGAAACTTATTTCATATTAGAAAATATGTTGGCAACAAAAATTACTTAATTTAATAAATAAAAAGTAATTTATCAAAACTGAAAAACACAAAATGAAAGGCCAAAAAGTTTCGTATGCACTATGCAAATTGATTAGAACATACAGTCTAGTTGTCCCGCATTCAATTATTATAACTATCGAATGAAAAAGAACTTCAGTATAGTGTATGTAATCATTTCAAACAATTTTTATACTAGTGGATCGCTTAAAATGGAAATTCCGAAAGCTATTCGCGTGTTTGTGATAAAGTTGAGAAATGAGGGTTTATCAATGAGGAAAATATTGGCGAAATAGCAAACAAATCTAAATCTACGGTAAAAAATAATGAAGGAAATAACAAGGAAGAAATTGGAAAATAGGAATCGATCCGGAAGACCTCAGAAATTGAGCAATATACACGAGGAATATTCTGCAAAAGGTTCGCGATAATCCACGAATTAGTGCACAACTTGCATCCTTGTTGAAAACTGATTACAATCTTGAAATATAACCTCAGACTAAGAAAAGTAATCAAAAAAGTTTGCTATAATGGGCATGTTGCACGTAAGAAGCCATTCATTAGCAAACTTAACAGAAGAAAGCGTCTTGAGTTTGTAAAAAAGCATATAAGCCCTTAACTTTTGGGGATTCTGTATTTTTCAGGGATGAATCAAATTTTGTTCCTATGGTTCAGATGGACGAGTTATGGCATGGAGAAAAACAAAACCTCAAATGCTAACAAAAACTTATATAGAACTGTAAAACACGGCGGAGGAAATGTAAAGGTATGGGGGTTATATGAGTTCTTCTGGGTATGTATAATTTATGTTTTGTTGAAGGTGAAATGGATAACTATGTGTACCTAGACATTTTGAAACAAAATGTCCTTGCTAGTGCTACGAAACTGTCTCTTGGAAGACCATTTATCTTCCAAAAGGACAACGATTCAAAACACACCGTAACATTTTGTAAAGAATGCCTTTACCATGTGTCGCAGCAACTTCACACACAACCAGTCTCCTGATTTAAACCCCATGGAACACTGAAGGGAAGAAATCGGTCGTGAACTAAAAAATTATAATACCAGCAGCAAAGATAACCTGAAAAGTGCCATTATGGATGTCTGGAACAAAATTACTTCAGAAACAACAAAAACACTTGTGGGCGTCATGCCTGAACTTCTGAGAGAGGTCATTAAAGCCAAAAGCGGGTTCAACTGACCATTAAATTAAAAAACATGGTGAGGAAATAACATTTAATGAAAGATTTTTCACCGTACGGAGACTTTTTTGCGTTATATTTGGCACATTTTTGTGTTATTGTGAATTACGCGTTAAATTATATTAATATTTTTTTGTTTAAATGCAATAGAAACTTTCTATGCAATTATGCTCATCTGTTTTTCCATTTTTATTTCTTCAATATTTATACTCTGCAAATAATAAAGCTATTTATTTCAAAAAGTGATTACAGAAACCTTTTTTTACTCACTGTAGGTATGGCGCGTTTTTCTTCAAACCTTCTATACAAAAGACTAAATTATATTGGTTTGTCCAAAATATTTACATAGCTCGTTGTGTTGCTCCAGTGCGACGTTAATTAAAATACCTACCTACCTCCAAAATATTTACTTTTATGAATAGACAAAAGTGATTTAGTTACTTTTTGCTTAGAATTACTTTTTTCAAAAACACGAAAAGGATTTGTCCCAGCTAGTTTTATGTATTCTGCTTATTTTCAATCGAAATATCTTCCAGACGACAAATTATATGTAAATAGTAGACAACACTTCAAAAATATTTGAAATCGAGAGATAAATAATTATTTATCACGATACTTATCAAAGTACATAAAAAACTCGATACTCATCAGATGATCGACAAATCATTTCCAAATTTTCTCGCATATTTTCATACCAGCAAGATAGGTAATGCGCCACAGCTTTATTTGCACATGACTCACACTAGCGTCTAGAGCTTTGTATATGAACTATTCGTTTCTTTAAACTCAATTCTTAATAATTCGATGGCGCTTTAGTTTTCTATTCGACTTTTTCGGTGTCAATTTCTGAGGTAGGAGTACTAACTTCCAAATTTTGCCGCCAGGGTTGCTTCTATTAGTCTCATTCTGATAGCGCACTGTCACTATAACATCCATAACTCGCTACGCTATCATTCAACTTATTCGTGTGAACTATACTTACAATTTTACCAGTCACTCACCTATGTATGAATTAAAATATCTCTTTTTTAGTGCGCCCATTCGATTTATAGGGGTGGGAAAAAGAAATTTATAGATATTTTGTTATTTGGAGGAGGTAACAGAATTTTATTAATTTCTACATTCCAAATTATATTAATCACTAGACAAACTAGGAAAGTTTGTACTCTTGCGAAATCAATTGATGGTATTGCAACATTCTAAAAATCGAATAGAAAATATCAACCTAAACATAGACAACTTTAATGTACACAAACACATATTTACAAATTCAAAAGTATATATCGTCGTCTTATAAGTGAAATGCACTAAGTCAAAAAACATTTTCTAAGAAAACGAAAAGGGGGAATTCTGCTTAACTATGTATGCTGAACACAAAGTGTTTCTCGAGAAATCTAAACTTTATGCAAAATAACTCAATGGACACACTTCACGACATTCTGATCTAGAAAAGCTAAAAATGTCTTGAAAATTTTGACTTAGTGTTTCACTTGTAAGCCGATGGCATGACTGAAGTGAACAATGAAATAATTAACTTCCACTGATGCTTAAATAACTTAAAACAAAGCGATATTCAGTTAACAATTGTCAAACTCATTTATTTATTCAATTATACCAGCGCTAGTGAAACCAAAAGTATTTAATATCTTACAATATTTAAATACAAGACATTTTTTTATGTCAAGCAAAATTTTTTATTATTGAAACAGTAAACTTTTAATCGATACCAACTGAACCTTACATTTCAATTAACTGTCTGAATTGTTTCCGAGATCTGTGAATCATATTTTATAGCAAGGATCTTTAAATATTATATAGTTCATGTGAACAAAAACAAAACTATTTTTTGTCGAAATCTTACTTCATTTGTTTATATGAACTTTAACTGAACTTGTTGATTCAATGGAAGTAATGTCTCCACAAACAAGCCGTATGAAATTGAGCTTTTCCATCCAAGGTAAGCCCAGATAAATGAAATGAGTTCATACCGGACAATAGGTAGTCTCGAATAAAAGTTTTAAATACAATTTTTATATATGCCAAAATGAAGATCAGAACTTTATTAGAATTCTAGTTTCCCTTAGTCTTTATACCTTATATTTCGTCAGTATTAATTTTAAACTGAGAAATTTGACAAAAAGTGACGTTTCTCAGCTACTCCGAGCACAGAAATCATTTTTATTGGTTTTGATTCTTCTAATATTGTTACAATAAACATTCAAATTTTGTTCCTCGAAATTCATTTTCTATTTCTGTCACTTCCAAAGTGTTGGATACAATATGTAAGTATGTTGAGATGGCTGTCAGTGAACAAATTAATAATCTTCGTGCTCATATTAGCCATTAAATAAACTATTTATCTATTATTTATTTTAATATCACAAAAGTAATTGTATACTAATTTATATAATATATTATTTATAAAAACACAAAACCACCAACAATTTGGGGATGGCAAAACCCCCTTTTTGACTATCCCACTGTTACCGGCAAAGCAAAGTTTGAGTGAAGTTTCGTAATGGAACCACATTTTTTTACGAAAGAAAAAAATTACCATCATGACACTACATAAGGAGCCAGTAATACTTACTAGTTATGCAAGTCTATGAAACTAGAGAATCGCTTATTAAACATTCTGCGAATATCGTCAAGATTTTCGTCGTTGACATTGTGAGTAAATATAGAAACTCCATTCACCTTAAAGCGATTTTTCTAGTCCTAGATTTTGGATCAAGACCGCGCATGCATCTAAAGTTAGCTTTCACGTGTCTCTCAGTTGTAAACGACCAATGACAAGAGTAAATCCCGCCCAATGTAACTTACGCGCTTCGCTTTCGTATTGTTTACATTTCGCTTTGTATTGGCAGAGTGAATGACAGTGTTTGCG
Source organism: Meta bourneti (assembly GCA_933210815.1). Lineage (NCBI taxonomy): Eukaryota > Metazoa > Arthropoda > Arachnida > Araneae > Tetragnathidae > Meta > Meta bourneti. The sequence goes on from OW119933.1 coordinate 33,801,969, forward strand.
CTGTCACTCACGGAGATGAAAATTAATTAGGTACTTATCTCTATCTTTGAGTGAGTGAAGGATGGAACATCATGAAGATACTCTGAAAAACAAGCTAGCGGAAATGCGTAGGGACTTTTCAACCTCACAATCGTGAGAAAAACTTAAAACATTATTTTATTGCCTGTTTAAGGTAATTTGCGACTCAGAAATGATAATAATGTAATTTTTTTTAGTTCCCATGGGGTAATATATCATTTTGTGGACATTACTCCCACATGTCAGAACGTTAGGATGTAGCTGAATGTTGATAGCAGGAATTGTTGAAGATACTATAACGTTTAGAACAGTTTCCCAAAGTGGACACTAAAGGAATATTAGGGGAGGGGAAGTGCTGAACCAGGGAAATAGGAGAGGGGCTTTAGGAGCAAGAGTGGGCAGTAAGATGCTAAAAAATTTTGTTTTCTTACTTATTCATGGCTTCACCAAGAAAAGTCTCCAAGAGATGGTTGTAAATACAGGTTTTACAGGCATGTATGTAATCCCAAAAATACATTGATATAGTATTGTTAATATATTCTGAACCAAACACACAAATAAAAGCACTTCATTCTCCATCATGTTGTCTTTTCTCAAATCAAGTTTAAGATAGCCATAAGATAAGGGCCGACAGGGGCTTTCTGATTAAAACAGCAAATTGTTCAGTGTACAGAAAATTCAAATGTTGCTATTTTAAGGTGAATGATTTGAAAACATATATGCAGATAGTTCTGAATTCTAAAAACTGCAATATTTCATGTAGTTTGGAATATTTTGATATTTAGATCACTAATTCTCAATTCAGTAAGACTTTGAATTCCCTGAAAGTCCATAACAATTTGTCTCAATAAGTTGTTAGATATAAATATCAGATCAGAGACTGCATGCCATACAGAAGTAAAGATAGGTCTGAATTATAATTATAGTTTTCTCAGAACTCTGGATTGGAGACAACCAAATCAAATTAGTAAGCAGAGAACTAAGGTCATCTGGTAGGGCACTAACTTCGAGAAACTATTGGGAAGGGGAGACAAGCCAGACTCCAGCTGCTTCAAATATTTTAGAACAATTTATTTTGTTTATATATTTCATTACCAATATTATCTGTGTATATTAGTTACACTTATCTTTCATATTTATCATATACATGGTGCCAGTAGTACAAATATTGGGGAGGAGGTAAGACTGCTAGTTGTTGGACCAGGAATTAGGTCAATTATATTATTAAGCATTGTTTGTTCTGTTCTACATTTCATTTGGAACATTAAATTTGTCTCTCAACTTTTCTAATCCTTTGTAAGTTTCAAAATTTGGAGATAGATATCTCATAATTTTCATGAAATTTTTGCAAGACAATTCAGTTTACGATTTTGTATAATAGGCATATATATATATAATTTTATTGAATTATTCTGGGAGACAATTAACAGGGGCCGCAGCAAGACAAAATTTTGGGTTAACCAAATCAATATTATCAGATACTGATTAAAATATTACATTTGATGTTAAATGTAGCATACATATATTTGAAATGTACTAACATTAGGTATTTCTTGTTTTTACAATTATTGAAACTTTTGGTTTTCATTTGTGCTCATTAGTTAATACTCACACTTACCAATTATAAGGAAGTGAAATTTTGACAATGGTTAGTCATCTTTACGTTACATGAAAATTAGATGCGATTAAATAAGAATAATTCTACATCCATGATCTTTTGAAAAGAGACTCAACTTTAATAACAAAATTTATTAAAACTCATAATTTCATAAATTTTTCAGAAATATGTTTACAACTTCATAGGTGATAATGAATTGGTGATTCATAATCCTCAGAATGTCTATTCAATAATTTTAAGACTGGTGGTTAGTACAGTGGAGGTTGTAGTGATTGAATATGCAGTATATCCATCTTCTCTGGTAATAGATTATGTTAGAGAGAATTCTTTACTCTAGAAACCTGTTGAAGCAAAATAAGAATATCAAGCATTAAAAAGTATCAAATACTTACAATCTTTCTTTCCAAATGCATAATTTATTGATTAATTAGACAAATGGTTTAAGTTTATACCATTTTCAAGCTAGAATAAAATGTAAGTCTTACAAAAATAGAACTTTCCATAGATATGAATTCTAGATTATTCTTTTAAATCTTGTTAAAATTATAAGGTTGGTGTCATACAAGCACTGCGGAGATGGATGTTAAATCGAAATTATAAATCAAACATTAACACATAAAAAAGAACAGAATAGTTGCATCCCTTAATGTGATATTCTTCAATCCGGCCACTCGTTGAATGGGACTTTTAGAAAGGGTAAAAAATTGGTCAAAATTCTTTGTTCTAATTATTCTACTGCAAATATGAAAACTTTATTATTTAGTTAACTATTTATTTATTTAACTATTTATTTAGTTATTTTACTATTATTTAGTTAGACTTTATTTAGGGCTAAAGCCACTAAATAACATATTTGGGACCTTCAAGTCTAACTTTGTTCATTTTGTGACAAAAATTACCAAATGCTTGATTTCATCTATACTCAGGTCAAAATATGTTACTCAAGTTCAAGTTAACAAAATTCTTGAATTATTTTCGATATTAAATGTTTTACATTTTATTTATAAATACTTTTGACATTGTAGAAAATGCTTTATTAAAATGACCAACAATTTTTTTATTTCTTTGTAGAACTAATTAAAGAGTTGCATGTAAAAACAAAAGAATATGAAAATTAAAATTTTATCCAATAACTTGCTTTGTGACTGAATTTTTTATTTTACTAATAAATGGTCTATGAAACAAAACAGAATAAACATGTTCAACTCAGTTTGCCCTAGAAACTAAAAATTTGTTACCAAAACATTCGTGCCCTGTTAACAAAAACTTTTTGCAATATAATTCAATTTTTATAATTTCTACATCAAACTGAAAATCTTTATTTTGTTAACAAAAATGTGTCCTATAAAAGAAAAAAACTAACAATTTTCACTTTTGACAGTTCCTGTGCATCAAATAAAAGGTTTTAATTTTATTAACAAATTTTTTAAATTGAATATTCAGTAGTATTGATGTGTAGATTCATACTACAGGGTGTTTCATTAAACAAATTTTGTGAATCTGCCCCTTGAAAATCTTAAGTTTAGAAAACTTTACGATTGGAATGGCGGCATTTGACTTCCAATTAAAAAAAAATCACAAGTACTAAAAATAATAGCCAAGTGATTAGTGCTCTGGCCTTTGGTCCAAATGTCTCTGGGTTCGAAAGGATATTTATATACATGGGTATATGTATATGGGGATATTATAGACATGAATATTTGCAGTAGTTCAGAATTCACTCTAAGTAGTAGGTCCTGGTCTAATTTGCCCTTGTATGGCAAAACATGACTGCAGAATGACAAATCAAACCAAAATAAACATAATTTTGAAACACAAACTGCATTAAGATATTCCTAACCGATATTAAGTAACAATTAAGAGAATAGTTATTCTGAGCATCTTTCTATATATCTGGTTCTTCTTAATAAGTTTGAACACATTCTAATCAAAATTTCAGACTACACATATTTTGAACAAACTTTTTGCAGCTTCAATTCAACATTCATTTTATTTTTGAGGCTAACACAAAAGGTAAATGTTTTAAAGAATTTTACATTAATTGCATATTTTTTTAGTACAATTTTTTTTATTTATTCTTAAATTTATAAAAACAATATGATGTTGAAGTTTGTTAAAATTTTTAGAGGAACTAATTAAAACTAATTGTACGTAATTTCTGCTTTCCTGACACATACAGATAAATATTCAATGCTTTCCTTACTTTTTGTCTTTATTTCAAGTTCGTTTCATTGATCAGTTCTCCAAATTTTTCTAAAAACTTGAAGTAGCAATACTTTATATCAAAATTCATATCATACCAATAATTAACTGGAATAAAAATATATAAATAAAAAAATTACAAAAAATGAATGAAATATATCTAATAATTTGCAGAATGAGAGCAGAATATATTGGGACATGTAAAATAAATTAATGATACAAAAATAATAAGAATACCAGAGGTATGAGATTCCTCTTTTGTTTGAGTTTTGTGTTCCTCAATACATACAGGCCAGCCCATTAGCTGAACTTCATGTTGTCACATTCATAGAAGCTGTAGTACAGCTAGAACACATCCTCGCATAAGTAAGGTCATGTTTTTGTTTACTTACCTTAAAGTAATAAATATCTTATTAATATTAATGGGGCAGTTATTTTTATCGACATTTGGTTTTACACTACTTTACTTATCACATAAATTATACAAAAATCACCAATGAAAATGCTGATGCCAATCTATGGTTGACTGTTAGGAATAAGGTGATTGATTTTCAGTAATGACTACATCTCAACATAGTAATATATCATATTCTTAGAGCAGAAACTTATTAATTGACAAAAACAATTTACTGCAAAGCAAGACAACTAGTTTTTAGGTCAAAAAACAGAAATTATAAGCATTTTGATAGTACTATATATATTTCAAACAGATTACAATATCGCAATTTCATCATGAAAATAAGCATTTAGTATCTCCAAAAATGTCAGTTAATGAGTTTCTGATCTAAGCCAACAATATAATTGAATCAACAGATATTGTGATAGACAAATTGATTACAAAAATATGTATTAATTCAAGTAAATCTGCAATTCAGTCTTTGTGACTTCATTTACAGTACAAAAAGTTTTGTAAATATGTGATTAATATTTATATTTTCATATAAACACACAACGATTTCAATCATTCATGCTTACATAAGCTACATTGCTTCTAACCATAATCAATACGCAAAAAATGCAATGCAGAGATGCCAACCTCCAATTTCACGTTTCAGGAATCTAATGTGATTTTCAGAAATGCTTTCAGTAATGTTGCATTATTAATCTTTTGTAAAATATGACATTTTAATCATGATTAAAAGTAAGGTAATTATAAACAATATACATAACTGTATTTTTTTATTTTGTCATTCTTTGTTGTATTAATTCTTTAGAGAACTACTTTCATAGCATAATTCAACCACTTTATAAAATTTCAATATTCTTCTACTACTGTAAGTTTTCCAATGCAACTTTCTCATAGCACAGGTCTTAGGAACTCAGATTGTTTTAGGAATTTCAATTTCAAAGCATTTTTTTAGTTCTTTTGTAAAGATCAAGCCATGAATTAATCTGACTTTGACATTCTGAATGATAAATATGTTATTAAGAAATTCAGAGTGTTTAATTCCACTGCAGTTTCAACATTTTAACTAACACTGCAAAAAAGAAATAAAAGGTTTGGTTTATTTCCTTAAAAGCAAAATTATATAAATTCTAAAGATTTTTCATTACTTTTCACTGACCTGCACATTTGCTTGAAATGCTAAATTAATAAGTTTCTTTTAAACTAAATAGTTCAAATTGCAAATAGTATACTTTTTCTACAAGTGCTTCATTTGAGTCCAAATTGCTATGTGGGATTCATTTCAGAGTTTCAAAATACTTTTCCTGTTTCCTTTTTAAATACATAACAAGCTAACCAACAAACCTAATAAGGCAAATTTCAAGGTATTAATATTACTACTGATAATTGGGTAGTTCAGGTCAGAAAATATATGTACCCTCAATCAACCACATACTAATTTCTACAATTTCCTTTCAAATACTATTTCATAAGACAGAAAGTTGGTAACATAAATGTGTGAGCCATTACAAGTGTTACGGCTGAAGTGTATAAGCAGAATTTCAATGGATTGGGCTAACTAGTATATTTGTCATTGTCAGCATAGGCTAAAAGACATACAGATCAACCTTGACACAAAGGTGATGTAAATTTATTGCTGGCAGTTACATTTATCTGTAACAAGAAAGCAATGTTTGTACATGGACAGCACAAATAATTAGAGACATTTCATGACAAATAGTGAACAAATAATTCTAAATGTTTTGCAGACAATGGCAACTTTTCAAGTTAAGTTTCTGCCAATTCTAATAATGTTGATGTATCCCAACTTATGAGTGATTTTTAATAACCTTAATAAGAGTAATAAATGATTTTAAATGCTAGAATATATCCATATAGAGGTTTAAATTATGCCCAAATGTGGTAGGTTTTCTTATCAATGTTAATAAAATAAAAGCAATTAAGTCAATAACATTAAAATTTTGAAACATGTTTCTCTTCTTTTGTTTTTCAAATAAAAAAGTACTTTCACCAACTTATTAATTTTTTGTATTTCATGTACACATGTGTTCAAGAGATACTTCTATGAAAGCAAGTGACAATCAGGGTGGTAGTTTCAGATTTGGTAATTCATAAGTATTTTTGAAACATTTGAAAAATTACAAATGATCTTTATAAAATTGTTTTACAATTACAGAGAATACACACGAGTGATGCATCATATATTAACTAAAAAAACAATGGTTATTAAATCGTAATGTGAAGTCATTAAATTGTATTGCTTCTCTTAGTCAAGTTGAGCGATTTTTATTTTTCCTATTACAAAATCTAATAAATATTCATTGACAGTGATGAAAGAAATACCATAGTGAGAAATGCTTCAGGTAAAATTTTTCTATTTAAGTGCAAAATACAAATGAATGAAAGATGATCAACGTCAGATCATGATATTAAAGTTAGGGGATATAAAATAAGATAGGTTAAGAATTCATGTCAGGATAAAAATTGGAAGTGCAACTATTTTTATTATATAAATATTGCATGAGAAATGTTCCTTTCATAGCCCATAAGCTAAAAATGCGTGATATTTACAGATTATCTTATGAGGAAGTTCAGAAGTAAAAAGCCTTAAATTAATGAGACGAGTTTTGCCACATTTCTAAAAAATACAAAAATTAAAGGTAAACAAATATATCCACAAAAGGAAAATAACCATGCCACATGTAAATAAAAGCCAAGATCTTACCAGCAATACAAGCATGAGACTGTCTTACATGATGAAACCATAATGCTGGTAGATACAGCATATCACCTTCTTCTAGGATACAATGATACTGTTTAGCGTTTTTATACATTGGATATTTATCATAATTGGGCTTCAATGGATCAATTGGAGTCCATTTTACCTTAAAAATAAATAGTCATATAATCACAAGCATTTTTAAAACATCCTTTTTAAATGAGAAAAACACTAAAAATACACAATGTCTTTATGTAAGTAAAAAATTTTGACCTTTTGATTGAAAAGAACTTGATAACCTGCATATCTGAATCTATAATAGCATATGGTATTTTAGATCAATATGTATGAATTTTAGATACATTCCTCTTAATATTTTTAAAGTGTATTACTTCCCATTGATCTTCTATTAATGTGTGAGCAATTTCTTATTGGATAATTATTGATATATTTCCGAAGGCAGGCTGAGATCTTGCTTCGATTTGTTGTCTCAATTTCTGTAACATTATTCAATGCTTAACAGTTTTCTGTCCCATCACTATCAGCCCTACCAAATTTGAAAACATTTATTAACACAAGCATTTTAAATATACTTATAACAATTTTCCAGGTTATTGACTAAAAACTTAATTATTTCTTAACTTTTTACCCAAACTTATTTTCCTGAAAGTTTTAGGTTTCTTAAAGGTATATGAATTTTATTTTTACATTTGAATTCATTTTCAATTAAAAAGATGCAATCTAAGTTGTAGTCATTTAAAACAATTTCAATATTAATCACAAATTGATTATTGTTAAACAATACCCACTAACCATCACTATGAAATTTTGTCTTGCTAATACTTTTTTATATTCAAACAGGACAGTTTTAATCAGTTATAAAAGTGTCAGTAAGTTATAGCTATAAAATTATATTAAGTATTGAATAAAATATTTTTGCTAAAAAAATTGCAAATATTTATGGTTACTGAAATTTGTTGGAAATTTGAAATAAAAAAATTAATAATCTCATAAGGTATATTTTGAAAAGTCTCAAACAAATAAAAAAAATCAGTGATATCAGTATGTCATTCAGGTTTAAAGAAAATAATGAATAGTATTATATAATTCATAACCTAATAATTCATTCTCAATAATAACCTAATAATATATAATGTCATAAGAGATGCCTACCAAAACTCTAAGTAAAAGCTATATAGAAAGGCACAAAGAAAATTATTAGCCCTCCAGTGGGAACAATTTTAGATAAACTGGAATGCTTACAGGAAAATTTTCAATGAGATCAAATTGTCATTAAAAGTGTATCATAAAAAAGTTGATACCAATAATAATTATAGAATTATGAACTCAAGTTGATTTCATTATTGATTTATTGCAAAAGATCAGTTTTGAAAGAAATAAAAGTTTTATAATTTTTAAACTTTCATTGCAATTAATTCAATTTTTATCCTACATACGATTAACAATTGAGAAATTGTTTAAGAAATACACAGGAAAAATATTTTGATTTCCATAGTAAACATGTGAAAGAAAATTTTGAACTAGATGTACATAAGTGCAAAATCTCCAAGCTTCAAGCTTAATTTTTCATGAGTTTATGCTACTAAATTGAATATTCTAAATCTTATTTCTGAAAACAACCCATATGGATATTTTTGTGTACCAATGGAATATATATATATATATATATGTTAGTTATAATTAATTAATATAAATTATAATTAGTCAATTAATGTACCTCATTTTCCGAATCCAGAACACAACATACGTCCTTGTCAAAGCAGAATGTACCCACTTTGTAGTTTTCTAGAATTTGAAAATTCTGTTTGATTCAACATGGGTTGTTAGTAAGATCAATTCAATTACAAATAGAAATACATAAAATTTAGATAGAAGAAAAACTAGTATGCTTGTTAGAGTATCAATGGAAACATTTAAAAAAGATAATTAAATTGAAATATTACATATTAATTTATTTAATTTGAATGTTTTTAAAAGCGATAATCAGTTACAGTCAATGCTCATTTTAATGAAGTCCAGTATTATGAAGGCACACAATTTTATAAACTTTTATCAAGTTATATCAAATGTATGGAACAAATTTCAATTCCTGTTTAATGAACTTCCCATTTTCACAATTTTTTCTTGGCCCCTTGAGAGGTAAAAGGAGTAAGGTATCCTTAGTAAAAGGAGAGAATGCATTCAAATTAATAACTGATAGCATTTGATAAATACTAAGATATCTGTAGAGGTACATTTAACACAGAAACAATTGAATTACCCTGTTTGAAAAGGGAATAACACAAATATTTGGATTTCCATCATTCCATAAAACAAAACTTACAAATCCTGAGCAGGTATGGTGCTTATTTATTACTTACTATTGCTCTTACCCATTATTTAGCACCAGAAGTATATTTACAAAATTTCAAACAGTAACACCCATTTTAATTTACCTATTAAAAGATTCTCCATATTATAGTTTCGCTTAATACACTGCTGTTCATAGAAAATACAACAAAGACTTGAGTAACCACAATGAAACTCATTTGAACAATCGCATGTGGTACAATGTATAAGTAATTGAAATTACAGAATTACAAGTCAAAAGGAACATGATAAACTCGGTAATTTATGTGCCCACCTTTAGCAGATATAACCGCTTCCACATGGCATAACATTGACTGATAAAGATTCTGAATACTGTCTGTGAAATGTTCCACACATCCACAATTTATCAATTGTGACTGCAGATGACGACATACAATTTTCATTTTCCATGTGTTTGATGTGACCGGAAATGCCAAAGAAGTGGAACTCGGTCACAGAAGAAAATTTATATGAGGGTACGACTTCTGGTTCCAAGATTTGTGCTGTACCCCTGACTGTTTATAATGCTTACAATGTAAAAGCATGAATAAAGTGAAATAACACTCCAAACCATTTCACTTGGCATAGGACCAATATGCTCGGCAATAAATCCTACCAGATGCCATTCCCCACTGTATCTCTGAACAAGGATTTGATTAAGAGTCACGAGATTGTGTTCATTCATCAGAAAACATGATTCACTATTCAGCAGCATTCAAGTGTCTTCGCTGTTAACACCATCGAAGCACCTGATGCCTATGGTACAGGGTTAAAGGAAGTCACAGTAACAGAGGCTGAGCTAAGAGCCCTTGCTGCAGCAATTGTTTGCAAACAATCCTGGCAGACATCGTCTGATATGTCACCATCCTCCATTATTGTGCTAACATTGTGAATGTCACTACGATCTGATACAGCCATATGTGTTTCAGATTCCTCATGATGATGTATAGAACCTCCTGTCTATTGTCTCCAACTATACATAATTGTAGTAGTATTTTGCCCAAATGTAGAAATATCACAATATGACAAACCACATTCTCTCAACAATGTAAATCTTCCTTTATCAAACTCTTTCGATTGCTCACAATGTTGTTTCGTTTTGCGATGAGACACATCTATGCACTAACAGAGTAATATCAATTGAATCCAGATACAATGTTTGGGATTTGCTTTTTGAGGCCTTTTATAAATTTTAAGTCTTACATTTTAGATTGCATTACATGTGTCCTATTTGCATACTCAGTTGAGATTTTAATCATTTTCATTTGACGTGATAAACTACCCATCTAAAATTTCCAGTCAATTCAACAACTCTTTCTTGGTGTTGCATTTTCAATGAACATCAGTATGTTTTGCGAAATGTGATCATAATAGCCCAAAATATAGAAAACCTATTCGGTGTCTGACTCAATATGTAGAAATGTTAAATAAAGATCATGCTTGTAGAATGTTTTAGTATATTTCCTAATCTGCTCTAGATTCTACCGTCTTAAACTTTTAAGTCCTATTTCCAGTAATACAAATGCCTCTTTCGAAGAAAAATTTTACAATGCTTCAAAAAATGCCTGGATTAACATTTTAAATGAATAACTAAAATAAGAGAAAAACGCTCAGTAATAAAAAGATCAAAACAACTTTTTTTATTAATTCATTTTAATGGAGTATTTTTTATAGCTATTTGACATTTCACAAATGATGAAATGTAGTTGATTGTTCTCAATTACTTTTTGAATCAGCCATGAAGTAATCAAACTGCATTCAAGGTCTTAACGATGCCGTATTAATTTTTATGCATTCAAACTTATGCCCGAAGGTAATAATCAGAGATAGTTCTGACCAAATCAATACATTATGATTACTGCCTGACAAATTTTAATTGGGTTGCAGTCTATTGTATTTCTAGGCAATAAGTGACTTGCACAACGGACATCGCTACCACCCTGTACACATCTTAATCATTCAGTATTCTAGGATGACCACATCAATTGACATAAAAATTGAAATATAAAAATATATACTCATATACATTTTGGCCTATTTACTTGACATTGACAAAATAGGTTGCCTTTGACATACAAGAGTAGACAAATCAAAACAAATGTCCCTCAGCAGATTGCCATCTCCAATATGTACCTTATGAGTAAGTATTATATTGAGTATAACTATTGTTTATTTTTAATAAGTGACAATATTTCAATTTATCTTTTAAGCGAGATTTTTAAAGCCATATGTAGATTTAGATAGATTAAAATTGAATGAAATTGAATTGGGGGTGAGATAATTTTGTCTAAGAGGAAGGGTTGAGAATGACATGTATAACAATGCTTAGGTAGTCACAGAAAAAAAGGCCGAACCACCCTTCTTCATTCATATAATTTTAACAGTAGAGAAAATTCAAAGATGGCAATCTACAGGGAATAACGTCTTCTATAAATTCATAAGTATAAAATTTGCATAAGGAGTCATTTTCATAGTAAATTGAGCACCAACTTCATAATTTTCAATAACAAACCCTATTTTGACACAAAATTTCAAATTTATATCATAATTTAACTTCAGATATCAAGTTTCATGCCATTCATGAATACAGAAAGTTTGGAGCTCATAATGTTAAATCAGTTTCTCAGACTTTTATGGATATCTTCCTAAATAATATTCTTTATAGCGATGATAATATGTAGCACATTGCCTATTAAGGTACCCAAACAAAATATACAATGTTTTTAATATTGCCATAAAAAATTTCAGCTCTTTCCTTTGGATAGTTTTTGCCCTACACTTAAATTTTTGTCACTAGGTGGTTTTAGGGGCATCCAAAAGTTTAAAACATTATGAAAAACCTGAGGAATGTGTAAATTTTTGAAAAATGCTTGGAAATATCATTTATGTAATCTAACATTGCATTTTACCTGTCATATGTGGTACAGCTGAATAATGATCAATCTAATTGTAGAGATGAGCAAAACTATGTTTTTATGAGAACAATCTTAACGACTATTGCTAACTTATGATAAGTTATTATTAACTGTAACTAAATGGACAACGGCTCTAACATTGAATATCTACGGATATAACGAAAGCAAATTAATGAAATTTCCTATTTAGACTAATTTGATGTAGAATCTGATTAAAGCACCAAAACATGGTGTTGCCATTGGAAATTTTGTTGTTTGTGCAAAATTTGATATGATGATGGCCCCTTATTAATGTTTTCGCATTTGAAAGTGGGGAAGTTAGTTATGCAGTGGATTGCCAATATTGGACTATTTAGAAATAAACATACATTCATCTTTTCGCCCACAAAGAAACTGTTGAAACAATGACTTAGAGACATCTAATTTGTGCGAAGCTATGGAAAATTTATATACTCCAATAATTCGACCTTTTAGTACACTGTCTCATTCCATGGGCATAAATAAGAAAAACATGTGATTCTATTGTTTCAGATTTTCATGAAATTTGGTACAGGGGTTTAGTTTATGCATTAATAACGATATCCAAAATATTTTGGTTCAAAATTAAATATTTTGGAAGTTTCAGGCATTTTAAGGACTTGCAACTATGAAGAGCAGTTGTGAAATCGCTTCATGTTTGAAGATCTTTCTCAAAAACTACTTAACATAGACACCAACATTTCATATTTTTGTAATCTATGTGAACATTTTTCTTTTCATCTACTAGGAAATTGTAAATTTAAACATCATATTCAATCTAAAAATTAATAACGAAAAATTGTTGATTTTGGAAGAATTAAAAAGGTTTCAATTGGCTAAAGGAACTTAAAGCACATTTGAAATTCAAGCCAATTACAGTGCTAGGTATGATTAAACTATTGTTGAAGTTTGGAAGTCAATTTTTGTTTCCTTTATCTTTAAAACAGCAAAGGAAAATTATGAAATGAAGAAAAGCTCTGACGAAAACTATATTTCAGAAGAATAGTTTAATACGTCTATTACTTTTAAAAAATTTCAGGATTGTCTTTGAGTCCCTAAGCAACAATATTAAAATCGGTAACACACGAAAACAGATATTGCTAATCATCCAATTGGCAACTGAAAGTTTTATCACCAAATGCCTATATGAATAGGACTAAGACGGTTTACCATATTCTATAACTATTGCCATAACTGGCAATGTTTATCATTGTCAATAATAACATTTCTTAAAATTCGGAATGCTTTCAAGATGAACAATTTCACCACATTTTTGTGTTTAAAACACTTAGAAAGATCATTAATTAAATTTTAATTAAAAAAATACAGTTACCAAAAATATGTTATAAAATATTTTTGGTAACTGTATTTTTTTATAATAGAGTATTAAAAATTATACTCTATTAACTTAGACAAAGACTCATGCAAAAAACTCACAAAGAAAATATAAAGCAAAATGTATACAATAAAAAGTACTGTAGTATGGCAAAAAAACGTTAAACCCAGTTTTTCTGCATGAATATTTGAGAACATAATAGCAGCTCACCATATGGTATCCATGCTGCATCAACTGGTGCATGCAGAATAAATTCTTTCCTACCCTTTATAACACAGTAAATATTTTCATAGTGGTCCTTATGTACTGTAAGTAAATAATACATTTAAATTGACAAGATTGCGAATCAGCATAATTGTGTTTTGTTGAAAGCAATAAATCCAAAGATCAAAACATTAAGGAAATAAGACCTCATAACTGACATATCTAAAAGAAAATCTGCATTTTGGGGGATTAACCAATGTGGGAACTGATTCAAGAACAAACATAATAGAGAACTTGTAAAACCAATTATGCATGAGCTGATACAAATCAACAGATAACAATTTATTTATAGAAAAGAGCCTCATTGAATAGCAATTCTGACTTCCCAAAATCCAAATCTAATTAATCCTCATGTAGCAAAAAAGAACCAGTGACAAATAAAAAATTGAGATATATATTGATCTATTTTGTTGCGTTTATTTCCGAGTCAAATGTCACCATATGCATTATGCACAGCTTTGGCCATGTCGATCATTTTCTCGCTGTAAAGCTGTTCAGGATGGTAATCGATGGTTTGAAGAGTAGCTACTATTGCAAGGCAGGTGAATGTATATAGAGGAAGTAATTTAGAGAAACTAATGAATCTTACTTCATTTTCTTTGAATCAAATTCAAGCATAATGAACATTTTCTAGTATTTTTACCAACTTTTCATCCCTTCTATCTTCCAGTAACGCCATACTGCAAAATAAAGGTTAAGTTGATCCGATACAGGGGAAGAGAAGTCCGACCACACCTCCTCGCGGTCTCCCCGGCCCTTGAAGACTTGGACCAAACATCTGGTCCGATTTCAAGGAGACTGATATGGCAACACACAGCACCCAATTTTCCAATGAAGAGTCAAATGATGAATTGATTTATTTTAAACAATATACATAAAATCAGAATACTTTATACTATACTACATTCTTAATCCATCCAAAAATATTTGTAACAAATAAATCTATTGACTACCAAAAAAAGATGTTTTCAGATAACTTAAAAATAAAACATTTTGCATCATTTCAATAATTTAGATAAAAGCAGATAATTTTAATCTTTATTTTGCAGTATGGCGTTACTAGAAAGATAGAAGGGATGAAAGTTGATAAAAATTCAAGAAAATGTTCATGTCGCTTGAATTTGATTCAAAAAATAAAGCAGGGGTTCCATTAGCTTCTCTAAATCACTTCTTCTGTATATCCCTAATTCAACTGTGTGGTCATAGTTCTGGAATATAGTTTTATAGAAATTCCCCTTTTAATTTCACATTTGTTGCAGATCAAATTCAGATAAATTATTCACTGATTCTCATTTATAATTTGAACTAAGGACAGATTCATTGGTGTGATGAATTAGTAGGACCTAACTTTCAAGTAAAATATCTAGCTCCAAAGTAATAATTTTTGCATTATATATTTTCCATTCCCTTCCATCCAGAGTGATATAAATCCAAATTATTCTATGTATTGTCAGCAGCATCTGCTTCACTTTCTTCAGGTTCTGATTTATTTTCGAGTAATTCGGTTTCTTTATCAGAATTTAAATCAAAACAGAAGAGCTCAGCACCATGAGATTCATTTTTGGATAGTTCTCTCAACAGATTTTCAATTTCTCAATAATCTTTTCTGAGTAATGGTTTTAGTGTCCACAATAAGTGAAAAAATTACCTGCTAATTCAAATTCACTTCAGATAACTTAAACAATCAATCTTTAAAATGCAGGTAAAAATTAAGTTACTAGCCTAAACAAAATTAAACAAGTTTGCTTCTTTGAACAGCCAGTTATTCTTAATTCAATGGTGATTTAAAAGCACGCCAGAAACCACCTTTTACAAGTACAGTACAAATTCGTCACACTTATTTGCGATTTCCAGAAATCTTGATTAGAGAGGCGATTGTTATGCAGAATTTTAACAAGAGGCTAAACTGAACAATTGCTGAACACTTATTTAAGAGCAGCTATCAAAGGCTGACAGGTAGTTCAATTCTATTGAAACAAGGGAGATAAAAGAATACCCAGTAGTAAACCGAAATTCTTTTTTCGAAATGGCTTTTTGAATGGAAGAAAAGTTTCCACATCTTTAAATAAATGCCTGTACTTTTTTTAAACTTTGTTATTTAAAATCTTCACCTTCTATCAAGCATTAAATCATGACAACACTAAAAATGATAAAAAGGCACTTAAATGCGATTTTTAAAATAATATTATAATTTATGACTCCCAATAAATGTATTTTAGAGAATAAAAAGCATGCAAAAAATTCCAAAAATATCCATGATTAATTACACTAAACTCATGAATTGACAAGACTGATTTAGTATCAATCCCTATTTTAACAAACATATCAAATGAAGAACTAGAGTCATGTATAAATTCCTCAGCTACACTAACTTCTCAGTTTAGTTAATACCCTTGTCCTACACAGGGGTTCAAAGATGTGTAACATTGGTGACCGAGGCATAAATGTCTGCCATTAGACCAGAAGTGCATGATGGTTTAATCCATGCGAAGATAAAATCACAATGAATTGTGTTCAAACTGTAATTAAAAAACAGTATAAACCAGTTTAATTATAAATCATATTTTATATCTGGTACTCTATATTTATTGTTACTAAAAAGTGCTCAAGCTTATACATATATATACAAGTATATACATTCCTAAAAAATTAGGGAGCACGTAGTTTTAATGAAATGCAAATAAATCTACTGATAAAGAATGGAAATAAAAAAAATGATAGTCTAGAGTGCAGTAGAAAGCTTCATATGCAAAATAACATTCGTGACGTCAGATACCAAAAAAAAGATCAGTGATGAAAATCTTTGAATTCTTGGAAGCTTCTTGTTTCTGCAGCCTCTTTCGTAAAATGAAATTGTTAAAAGTTTTTTGTGAAAAGTTTGTTTTCAGGATGTCACATGATTTACTGGCATCTGTGTCCTAGCAAATTATTGGGAGATTTGAAGCAGGGCAAACATAGAGAAGTGTAGCGGAATCTGTTGGAGTAGTAAGTGTCATTTCCCGACTGGACTCAATTTCAAGAAGCGGGGAATGTTAGATGAAGGTCAGGGCAAGGTTGTCCACATGCAACTACTGCAACTGAAGACAGGTTTCTATTGCTAAAAATTAAAATCAGATGACACAATGCCACTCAGCTGCAGAGTTTATCCAGGCAACAGTGTTAAATCAAGCGGTCTGAAATCGGCTTCACCAAGGTGGCCTCTATGCACGTAAGCCAATGGTGTGAATTCCTTTGACTGCAAGGCACTGTGGAGTCCAGAGAAGGTGGGCTGAGGAACATTGAGAGTGGATGACAAGTGGGCTGATGGAACAAGGTGAGTGGAGTCAAGGGCTATTCACTGATGAGTCCCGATTTAGTCTGGAGCCTGACAACCAATGTGTTCTGGACTGGAGGGAAAGTGGCACACAAAATAACCCTGCATTTGTACAGAAAAATCAGTCCAGAGGAGGTGGATTGATGGTCTGGGCTGGAGTCAGCATAGGTGAATGTAGACCTGCGTATAATCTGGAATGGCAGTTTGACGGCCCAAAGGTATACAAACAAGATACTCAGACCTTATATCATACCATATACTGCAGCCATTGGTAATTCTTTCCTTTTAATGCACAATAATGCTCAACCTCATAGAGCTTGTCTAGTGGAGAGAGAGAACATGCTTGAAACAGAAACAATACAGCATATGGAGTGGCCAGCATGCTCCCCTGACTTAAATTTGATCGAACATGTCTGTGACAAACTTGGACAGCATATTGCAGCTAGACTGGTACCTCCATTGACTGCTTATGACCTGGAGATCGTACTCATTGAGGAGTGGAGCACTTTCCCAAAACCTCATCAACTCCAGGCAAACAAGTGTGCAAGTCTTAGCTGTTTGAGGGGATCACACACCCTATTGAGGATCCTTCACCACCTTCAAACAAGATTTTTCTTAATTTACAAGTACACAAATTATAATTTAGAACTTTTCATCATGACCAGAGATATCATATTATAGCATTAAAATTCACTAATGATTTTTGTTTTATCTTCTGTATTGTGCATTATATGTATATTACCTATTTTATGCTAGTCTTTGTCTCACCGTTAGCCATATTGTTAATGTAGCTTGTTACCCACTTTCACCTTTGAACTTCACTCACCTTGCTAATCTTGACTTCAAACAGACCAGCTCACTTGAAATGTTTGTCTCCCTTTCATATTGAGGATTCAAGATCCACTTGCTACTTTGTAAAGACACCAAATTTTTGTCAATGAACTTTCTAGATAGATTCCTGGTCCAATAATCTTTCTCTTAATTCTTATCCTCCTAGCGGGTTCATTTTTAACTATTCATTCTTTCATAAGCCCCTTAGAAAAAGAGTCAACATATGACATAGAACTCATGGAAAGACTTTTGAGGACTTCTGATATCTTTTAACAATTTCATTGCTGCAACTTGCAAGAACTTCTGAGATATTGATTCATACTTCAAGAAATTTGACACTGAATAAAAACTGCACCTTTTTGAAGAACTTCAGGGACTGACAATGATTTACCTCAGAGAATAAAAAAACTCATCATTGTACCATTACTGAATGGTTACAAGTTGCCCACAATCTATGCAGTCAGCTACCTGATGATGGGAACAACCAACAGCGGAATAACAGAATGGACAGAGTACCAGTTTCTGCAGCAGTTCCCCTGTCCAGACGAGAAGTTTCTCACCAGGCAGATTTCCAATGTGGCCAAGATTTTGAATGCAGCCAGTGCCCTCAAAGCCCTACTACTACCCTGCTTTACATTTGCAGAACCATAGTTGCCATAGGAGAACTTTCCCTCAGCAAAAGCCTTCCCTACTACCTCCTCTCGCAAATCAATCAGCTATGCAATACGGACAAATGCCTCATCCAATGACCATAACTTAAATTGACTATTCTTTGTGGTCTAAAACATTTATAGGATTGTTAGACACAGGTACGAGCATGAACATCATTCCTGAACATTTAAAATGACATGAACTTAAGACATTTTAAATAGAAGATAAAACTGTAAACCTCAAGATCCAAATTCTTTAAGCAGTTGGTGCTGTTTAGGCGAGTGAAATTGTTTTAATCATTCTTACAATTGGTGGCATCAGAAAGCAACTTGAATTTTTAGTTACCTACTCTACTTTAAATTATGCATTGATGAATTTAGGAACTGATTTTTTGCTTAATTCGGAAGTCAATTTCAAAAGCAAACAAATATTTCAGTTTAATCACAATGTAATGCCAAATGTTTCTACAACTTCTTTAAAACTATCATCATTTTATAACTAAGACTATTCAATAAGACCCCAGAACATCATCGAGCCTCAAGCATTCCGAGGTGGAAGCATCATGGTGTGGGCAGGGATTTCGTTGGGATATCGCACCGACCTGCATATAAACGGGGTTCTGTGACTGCTGTCCAGTATCGGGATGAAGTCCTAGAACCCACTGTGAGATTTGTGCGGCAGCAGTTGGTCCTGCTTTCGTTTTAATGGATGATAATGCGCGTCCTCATCGAGCCAACATCGTCGACGACTACTTGGAGACTGAGGGGACTGCGTGTATGGATTGGCCGGCGTACTCGCCGGATCTTAATCCCATTGAAAATCTTTGAGATGCCCTCGGCCGTGCTGTGTCTGCACGTTTCCCACCCTCAGTTACTCTCATAGATTTGCAAACTGATCTACAGGAGGAATGGCGATTACTTGACTCTAGGGAGGTTGATCACCTCATGGAAAGCACAGTCACACGCTGTAAACTTTGTATGAGGATGAGGGGTGGTCACATACCTATTAATGTCGGTTTTGTTTGTTTGTTTTGAATTTAAACATTTTGTTAATGACTCCAATGACTTCCATCTTATAATTTATGAAAATTATGTTAATGTTTCACAAGTACTGGATTCTTTGTCAGAATGTTGGTATTTAAGTTTGCGTTTAACAAGCAAATAATACTTTAACATACCCTCAATTGTTGGTAAAAGTGAAGGTAGAGGTGTAACGTGGAGCGCCGAAAATAGGGCATTGTACTTGATGCCTTGTAGTCAGTTTTAGAATAACTCATTTTTATTTTAATAGTTTGCAAAACAAAAGTTCCTGCTGGAGGCTCATATTTAATAGTATTTCTCTTACAATTAACTTGTAAACAGTATCAGGGCTGTTGGAATAGGGCTGGGGCTGGTAGTTACTGAAGTGTGTGCAGCGGCAACAGTGATTACTAGTGGATAAGTTGAATGCAGGGCATATGCGAAAATCTGAATGTCAAGCAATATGTTTTCTGATATAATTATGAGACTTGTGGTTACGAAGGACATGGTTAAAGTAGACAAATTGTTGTACATGCTTTTTCATTTTCTAAAAATTATTTTTTTAGGTATTACGAAGTGACTTTTTCTCATTTTTAGCCCATTTTGTCATTGTTAAATGCTTGCTAGAGCGCTTAAAACATAAAGTAAAATTTTAAAAACAAATACAGGCATTTATTTCACGGTAAGACAACTTTCTATCCTATTGCAAACGCAATTTCAACACATTTTTTTGGATACACCCTTATATTCATTCATGTATATGTATATAAATATACATATATATATCATGGGCTTACACCAGAAACTTATTAACTGACAAAACTTTATACTTTACAGCTGTTTAAAGACTATTAGCTTCAGGTTAAAAACTAAACATGTATTTTGATAGTATTATATATATTACAAACATATTACATTTGATAAAGCGAATCTCATCATGAAAATAAGCATTCAGTGTCTCCAAAATAATGTCAGAAAATGAGTTTCTGCTCTAAGCTGACGATATATATAACAATGAAAAAATTTCAAAATTTTCCATCAGTGCTGTTGAAGAATACTGTACCTGAACCAAAAATTTTTAATAAGTCAGTGTGGATAGGAATAAAAGAAAAATTATCAAAAGTGTAATTTACATGACGTTATAGCTCTTTGGTCACCCATCCAGAAATTGACTGCATCAGGCTTATTCCCTACAGAAAAATAAAAAAAATCCATTACTCTAAAAAAGTTTTTAATCATCCAATGTCTCAAAAATTCTAAGAGTAGTAAGATAGTTTTAAATACCACTGAGCACAAATCAATGTTTAAACCCAAAATTCACATTTTCAACAAAATAGAAAAAATATTTCTTGCTTCCGAATGTAATAAAATTTGTTATGTACAGCATGCATAATTCTTTGACATTAAGCTATTCAGTTAAAATCAAATGTTTTTGCAAAATGCATTAAAAAAAAATTTGTCTTATCCCTAAAAATAATGAAAATAACATCATGAAAAGTTTATATATTTGTAACACAGGAGTAATGTTTTACCCTTGTATTATAAATGAGGTGTAACCTTTTCTTAAACAATCATAAATTGCTGTTAATTGAGCTTTTAACTGAACATTGCACAACTTTTAACATAAAAAATAATACACTAAAAACTAATGTAGAGTTTCATTTCATAAATTCATGATCAGATTCAAACAAATTTCGAGTCCATCAGTGGATACAATATTTTGTGCATACTGAGATGAAATCTAATTAGAAAATGTTCAATAAGTGCTGTTTTCATGAAGGCTTACAGATACACCTAAAGCAGTATTTATGGCAGATTTAGGTCTAATATTGTGAAGAAAAACTACAGTAACCTACACTTTCACTGGATATCATCTCGAATGTGAACCTTTCAATTAAGTCAAAGAAAGTGAAAATATGAGCTGCAGTGCTGAATGCTTTGGGATAGTGCCAGTCTTAAAATCAGTACCTATGTTTCCAACTTTAAGCTTCAACTTTCCCCCTAGTAAAATCCTTCAAATATTTTTCAAAACCTTTTTATGAAATATTGCAGTTACTGTATAAGGTATTTTAGCAGATTTAAGAGTCCATTGTTTTGAAAATTAATGTAATCTAAACTTTTGCTGGTTATTACTTGAGTAATATGTATTATAGTAAAGGGGGGGTGACCTGGGCTTGCTGGTAATTTATAAGTTTTAAATCAGCACCTACATTCTACTTTCAGCCTCAACTTTAATCCTTGAATTTCTTCAAAACATTTTATGTAATATTAGTTATGATATAAGCTTATGTGTACACTTGCTGAAATACCCATATTTCCCTGAAAGCATATTTTAGCTTTGGTTTCTGCAGGCAAAAAGTCACAAGAGTAATGCGGATATGGAAAATATTTAGTGGCATAATTCATCTTTTGTTACTTTTTTACATCTTTAAAACTTTTGTTACCCATTCAAGAACCAATATTTCATAAAAAAAATTATTCTGACATGTATATTCATATCAAATAGTTATGTAACTTTAAAAGCTTTAGATACATTTCCATGCATGGAATCGTCCATCAAGAATCAGCTTCTTTTGCACATGGTCTTTGGTCTGTTCAAGTTAACTCAAGTTCTGACTACAATATAGATTATTCATCAAAGTTTTGATGCATATTTTTTGTTCATATAAAACACTATTTATTATAGAACTGTATTTTGTAAAACAGTGTTATCATGTGTTTGCTTTTTATTTTACAATGTGTGTAAGTTTTGAGAAATGGGAACATTTAAATTTAAAAGGATTTTAGTTTGTGATTGCAGATAAATTTCAATTCGAAAAGTCATCTTCATGAATTTGCCATTTTACAGAACAAAACCCATGCCATTCAAAAATTATTTAAAGTAAAATTTCAGTTGTGTTCATTTAGATACTTTTCACCTAAACTGTCTATTTTCTTAAATTTTTTCAAGTGTATGAATTTCATATAAAATCCCTAACTTAAATATGTGATAATTCTTAATAAATAATGAGTTTAAACACAACAAGTTACTAAAACTATAGATGTTGAAATATTATTGAGTTTGATTCAAAATTTTAAAATAACATACCAAAGGCTTCAGTTGCCCAAGGAATATGGTCATCAACATCATTGATCAAATGCTTGAATTCTTCATTTAAATTATTATTTTGCTTTTGAACATAGAACACTTCTAAAGGATGTGCATTTTCAATTTGCTTTAAGAATGTATCAAAAGGAAGAAGTCTCTCTTCAGGTAATAAAAATTTATTCTCATATACAGCATCTGCATAACCATTGGGAGTTACAGCAACAGTAATATTTAGCCCCTCAAGTTTTGACCTGCAATCAATAACAGATAAATCAGTCATACATTTACCATAGTAAAATAGAAATTTTATTTTTAATGCTTCTTTATTTCCCCTATTTAGGAAAAGTAAATGTTGAGTTGTCTTGGAGTACTTTGGAGTGGATAAGAAAAATATACATACATCTGGATCTCATGACAATAATCCCCATTAATTTAATTTTAAATGAAATGAGTAGATGTTGATAATTTTTTAAACTAATTATCTAAAGGGCTTGTTCACAAAAGCTAAGCATGTAAGTAAAGAAGTTCTTATTCTATTAGTTGATGAAAAGTAAAAAGGTACTTAAAAGTTATAATGCATAATAGAAGAAGTTTCTTAAATAATTCAAAATTTCCTATTCCCTATGTACGATAAATACCTGTAATTCTAATATTAACTCAAAATATAATGGTTGTGATAGGATTACCATATGGGCAAACTCGACTCAGACTGCCCAGTTTTAAAGGGTCCAAAAAGCATTAAGGCTACATTCTTTATGGTGTATGCTTAGTGGGAGACAATTTATACATTTTGAGTCCACTTTCAATACAGAAATGTCCATATGGTGATTCAAGCACAGAGGTAGGAAGATAGTTGAGTTTATGTTGCACTGGAGCAACACAACGGAACATTGGTGATAGTCTGGGATCAGCCCTGAAGGGAAAGATTCAAGGACAACACCTCAAATTTGAACCATGATGAAGTCAGCACCTGAACTAGCACCCCACTCTCCAAATTTCTACACCATGCCAATGTGAGGTCATTTGAGGACATGACAGAATAAATGTGCACCATCCCCCACAAACAGGATGATCTTTGGTTGGATTGGTCTCAGGGCCAGAATCAGGCCCTGAAGATGCCTATTGTGGAGGCACATTGTTTCAATCTATCACTTAATTTAATAAAGAATCTTAAAACAGCGACTAAATGCCCAATTGTCAAGAGACAGGCTATACTTTACAATTAGTTTGCGATTTTGTCAATAAAAATTTCCCTTTGGTAGGGTATGTGGGGAAACTACTCACCAGGATATATGGGGAAGCTAATATAAATAAAAGACTGTTGTAAGTAGGAAGCTAAAAAGGTTCACATTTTCTTCTATGTGGCTAGGTGACAAAAACTCCCAGTTTTTAAATAAATCTGAGAGGTTTGGGTAAAAGATGCCTCCTTTTGTGCATTTTGACATGGAAAGAACCATATAGATCAGATCTATTGATGCGGTAATGGAATTTCGGAGTCACATAAAACGTGAGTTTGCCGCAGTGAAAATGTTTCAAATTGTTTAGGAAATTTTATCAATGATATAAGTCATTTGAAATATATGACTTGATATATATATGTATGAACATTCTGAATACATAACTTCAAGGTGGACTAATTTTTAGATGATCTAATACTTTTTCAAACTGGATAAATTTAAAACTAGCAAAATTAAATAAAAAAATAGAATTACAAATAAAAATGTAAACAAAAATCAATTATCTAAGATGTAAAACAATCAGAAGTGTTGTTACACTAGTTTATAGAAGGTTTGGTTTGTTGCTTTAGTCACTTTTTGCTACACAAGAGCTAATCAGACCTGGTACTACGGATTAAAATGGATTCCGAACCACTAAGATCATACATGGATTTGAACCCCGAGCTTGTTGAATGGAGAGACGATTGGTTGACTCGAGTTTTACGGTGCGTAGGCCATATTTTGCCAATCTGCACAAACATATGAAAGAATATCAAGTAATAGAAAAACATATATAAGGAAAGTTTTTACTCACACAGAAGAGAGAAATATACTCAAGGAAGAATCAAACAAACCACCTATAGCTCAGATTGTTAGTGCAGTGGACAAACCCATTGAGCCAGATATTTATAGACAGAAAAGAGAAACTGTACATTAATATGTAAATTTTTTAATAGCTCGACTGAGAACAAAGTCACTGAAACTCTTTCATTCTTCTCTTCTGCTCAAATTGAACAGGTGTCCAACAAATTTAGTAATTATCTTCCACTAGCAAACAAATACTGGTAAGATAGAAAATGAAATTACATTGCAATGAAATGTTATTGTCATATTTTATTAAAGTTTTTATTCGTAATGTTAAATATGTTCTTCCATTATGTCCTAACCAAGACACATCAGAAATTTGTTGGTAGCCAATACAATTTTAACATACATCCTTTCTATCGATACCATATGAAGGCACATTTTAAAAATTAGAGCATATTTAAAACAGGTTTTAAAATTATATGACTCAAGAAAATTTGTAAGGTTTTCTTTCAATGATTCTTGAGTTTCGTTAAGGATTTAAAATCTTAAAGCAGGTTTTTTCACAAGAAAACATAAGAGTTTTCTTGAAAAAATCTTGTTAAATTCAGCTCGAATATAAAAAATCAAATTGTTTAAAATTGCATTTACTTTTAACATTTTCACAACCTCTTCCAAGAGGCTCAAGTTGATGGTTACATCTCCTGGAACGCCAATGAGGCAGCTAAATAATCTAAGTTCTCTCCACGACAAAGTTTTGGGATCCCTTAAAAATTTAATTTAAATATATTATACATTTAAAGCAACCCAGACAGTAAACATTAAAAACTATTATTTATACTACTTTATTAGCAATTAATTTCTCTAATAATTTAAAATTGAGCATTACTATTTCAATTTAAAGAAATTAACTTTCAGTTGTATACCTCTCTATAATTATTTTAAGAACTTTTGATTATTTTCCAAAATAATTTGATGAAGAGTGAAAATGCAAATTGTTCAGAGGGCCAATACCTGTGATTTGATGACAAAAGTAAAAATACATTTGTACAGAAACAATACCATTGTACAAAAAAATTTTGTACAATGGTATTGTTTCTTGATTGATATAGCATACAATTTCAAATTTAATCACATAAAATTTGGTTATCACTAAGATAATTTATTTGCTATGCAAAGGGTAATTGGAACGAAAGTTGAAATTAATCAAAATCTATTTGAAATAAATATAAGGGGAATGCACAAAAGTTAATTTATTATTTTGAACTTGCTTTTGTCCTTTGGATATAAAGCTTATTCAGATACTACGACATGAGTCGCTAATCAAACATTATTTTGTTAGTAAATCTTTAAAACGAAATGAACATTGATTAAAATCACAAAATTGTATTTAAAATTTTTACAAATCTCACTGACTTATCTGTCCCATCTGAACATGGCAACATAAAAATGAGTCTATAATAAAATAAATTACCTCAAATATTGATGATTCCAATTTGTTAGTGCAGGCCAATGTCCAATGGCATTTTTTATTATGACAGGGATATTAGGAGATACCCATTTTCTGTAAAACTCCAGTGGGGTGGGAGGATTGTCAATGACAGGTATTTCAGATGGATGGAGATCTAGAGAACAAAAGATTTGACTGAAAAAATCGTTATCTAGTGGTGATTCTCAATCTTTCCCCATGAAGTACCATTTCCCGTGTTTTAATTATATTAAGTATCACCAATACTTAAAATTCTAAAGCGATTAATTAAGAGAAAATATTTTATAAGTGCTAAAGTGTCGTGAACGATGATTTATATGTGCTAAAGAAACTGCTTTGTACAAACACGAATTTCTTACATTGTTTGGCTGAAGTTCTGGTATATTAAGCGTAAGTATGGTAGACAAGTAATATTTCTCAGAGGCAATAAATTTTATGCATACAAAATTTTGTACCACTGAACAATACCTTGCACATACAACTTGTTGGAAATCAAAAGAAAACTTGTTGAATCAACTAAAGCAGTAATTTTCAACCAGTGTAACACAAAAATGGCATTGGCATGCCTTACAGGTGGTGCGTGTAAGATTTATTTCATTCCAGCCTTATAGTTTTGAACTTTAGACAAGTGTGTCTACAAATAGCTTGAACTTCCGAATTTTTAATACCAAAATAAATAATTTTGACTATATTTTTGTATTGAAGTTTCCCAAATTAAGTGTTTCGAAGAGCCTGCATATTTTTTGTCAGATCGGCAAAATACATATTTTTCGGTGCTGCAGAATTTTAGTAGTTGGTTTACGTGCATCATGAGATGAAAAAGTTTGAAATCGATGGATCTTAAGTATTATAAATTGAACACAAGAAATTTGTATGAGTTCCTCATACTGTGTAGTTTATTTAGTTGACAAATAATAAAGTTGGGAAAATAACACAATGTTTAAATCACAAATAACAGCAATAAAACCTTCATAGTTAACAATTTTCATACGAAATGCAACATCTATTATATTCATCACAGGTCAATATCTATCATGTCTCAGATGTTCCTTTGGATAAAGGTAATCAATGAAAATTCTCAGAATTCTAACTCATTTTAAAATACTTTAAAGTTGTAGTTATACATAACTTGACATATTTATAGATTGCAGGTAATTAGCTTAAAATAACGCGGTCAATTTGTCTTTTTTCCAGAGATGCACGACTGATAATCTAGCAGGGGGAAATTGAGACAAGTACGAAAAATTTGAACGATTAAAACTATTTAGAGCGCTATATGAATCCCAAAATCTAGCAGTAAAATCCTTATCGTTAGGAATTTGTGATTGCAATATTCATTAAATCATCGTAGCTTAGAATTACTTTCAATGATAAAACATAATTTCAAATAGCTAGAAACAATTAAAAAAGTGTCTAATAAACTATTTCAAGTGAATAATTTTTGTTCAAAAGTAATCTCTAGCTTTAATTAAATGTGGAAAAATATATCAAATTGTTTGAAACATTAACACGTACCGGAATATTCCTCCGAAAAATATTTCAGACAACCATACAATTCTTCGTCCATTGCAGTTTAGTGAAATTGAAACGAATAGAAAAAAACTTCATCTATTTGATGTGGACTTTTCAAAAAATAAAGTGAGATCACATTTAAAAATCTGAAAATACCTCTGAAAACAAATCAGATGAAAAAGAAACCATTACAGGCACTGCCAATTTAATAGAAAGAAATATTATATTATGTAATTTTACATTTCTGAAGATGCATTTTTTTTATTCAATGTAATTTATAATAAAGTATAGAATGAGAAGAAAACTTTTTCAAGTAAATTTATTAAGTTTGAAAAGAAATTGGAGTGCATAATTTAGGAATTTAATTAAAAGACTTTAAACTAAACTAAGTTAACTGCAAAAAATTCATTGAAGGCCTTTCGTGAATGGCTAGCCTGTCGCACGAATTATGGGCACCTGGCGTTCTAAAATTCTACCAGTTTTAATCGCATGTGAATCTAGCCGTTTAATTAACGCTCTAAACAGAAAAAATGGTCACCTGAAAACCTATGGAAAAACACTCAAAATACGGTTTTTTTTCAGAGCGCAATCCAAATAAAAAGATGGCGGCGTCAATCGAAGAAAACGCAAACGGGTTCTTCATATGAGTGTGTTCCCAATATGAGGAGCATTTTTTGTCACTCTAAATGTAGGTGTGGCAATAGTATGCGGGCATACGTGTCCCTGTAAGTATTCTCAACGAGAAATTAGTTGGCTTTTTTTTCGAATACAATTTCAGCATTTCGAAGGTCCTCGGTCGCCTAATTGGTGACCTATTGGGTAGAGTTGCGGATTAGCAGCAGGAGGGTTACGAGTTTGAAACTCGAATCCAACCAAAGACCTTCGTGTACGTGTGTGGGGGTGCAAGTTAAATCTATCATGGTCTCAATGTCCTCACGTTGGCGAGGTGTGGATATTCGGAGAGTGAGGCGGCGCGCTTAGGTATTGACCTTGTCATCTGACCGCGGTTTAAAATTACGAGGTGTCGTCCTCGGATCCCTCCCTTCGGCGTTGATCCCGAACTATCACCAATAGTTTGTGTTGTCTGTGATCTAATTCAACTTAGAATTTACAATCTTAAGGAAATTTCAAAGCACGGCGCAACATTTCTACTTTCAAAACAATTAGACAAGAGCTTACATTTTTCTCTAATAACAATTTCTTATTCGATTATTAATAATCACTAGTCGAAATACAGTTTCGTTCTTGTCGCGTGAGTTAAAATTTCAAATCACTCCTTATCTAATTTTTAGTCGTAAAATTTTATGATTATTTAAGAATTTATTATTTTAAAGAAATATTATTTAAGAATTTTGTATTTTAAAGAATTGAAAGTTAAATATCTAGCATGGTCGGTTTTTTTTATTTTTTCAGATGAACAAGTGATTTAGCTTATATGCAACAACTGACTACTACTACGAATAAACGTTGGCCTTGTGGTCCACAGGATCCCCATATAAAAGGAATTGCCAATACCATAGTACCGAGACCAGACAGATGTGGGGCGGTCAGTGAATTGTGTGAAAAGTTTAAAAGAATATATTCTTTCATTGTATTTGTAAAAAGTTGTACATACGTCTAAAACGAAACAGAAAAATGTATACATTTGTGCAATCGGAATATGTATATTTTTTCATGAGGAGCCCATGGTAAGGTGGACCCGTTGTCTATCTTAGTACTGGAGTCCAAAGTGTAAATGAGGGGGTCGATACAGTTCACGATCGTTCGAAGTACGCCTGATGCTGCATTACATATTGCGATTCTCAATAGATTGGTCTTACTCTTTATCTTCGACAATCGTTGTAGAGTAGGAATTTTTAGGAATCCCTCACTTATGAGAAATAATACTGGTGCATATTCATTCAGATTTGCCATCATAAAATTATTAAACATGCACTGAAAAACCTTTATACTTTAAAATATGTAGTTTCCAAACGAGAATAAAAAATAATTCAAACCTGTGTTTGAGCTTTTTAATTTAAAACTGAAGTTGGAATAGTAAAAACCGAATGCACAAAGTTTCCCTTTAAACATTTTCTTAAAATATTTCAAAACTTAATTCATAACCTCAAAGTTAGAGTAAGATATCGTGGGAATTAGAATAGAAATCAATTGCAGTACAATTGTGTAAACTTCTGCTGGGATCCTTTAAAATTTGCATCAAGACTTTTTACAGCTTATAATAGATATTTAACATTGACTATACGGTTGTTTTGGCGCAAGATCCAAACACAAGATTCCCAAGATTTGTCTACGCCAAACGCAAGACCAAATAAAAATTATAAAATATAACTCTAAAATTTTAAAATCGGGAGCAAATAACCAGTAAAAAGTAGATAAGACCCATTCAGGTACCCAATATGGTAAACCGTCATTAACATAAAATTTCACGTATAAAACATGTCGATTGATAGAAAATAGTAGAAATGTTGAAAAATGAATGTGATTCAATGTAAAAGACATGAAAGACGAAAACATTATTTCGAATTTAAAAATCTAATGTCATGTAGAAATAATAATTTTTAATGTGGTTTTCCCCAATTAAATCTTGGGGAGGTTTAAAATAGAGGTGTTAAAAAGTATTGGTCATGTTGACTAAAAGTAGGAGAATCAATTAAAATATGACGGATAGTAAACGGAACCGTACCCAGGGGCATTCTCTTCGAACAAAAGATACTTATGGGTAAAGCTTGTGTGTCGGATTCGAAGTGACTTAAAAGCACATAGGAGTGTTGTAGAGGTAAGCCAGGCCACAATGAAATGATTCGACGAACGCTATAAATATTGTGACGACTTTCTTTGTTCTAGTTGTTGCGTATTCGTTCAGCATGAAGTTTTCCTAGTATCCAACCAAAAGTAACACCGAAACCACGTCAAATGAGCTTCTTATGAATTTTAAAAACGACATGTTTCAGGGGATGTCCCCAACACTCCGATGTCAGATTTCAATTCACTTTTTTAATTTGTGCATATCATAGTTTCCCAAAGTGGTTGCTACTACCCCATGTGGGTGCTGAAGGAATCTTGGGGGTAATGCTGGACCCAGGAGAAATGGGGGATGGGCGGCGTTGAGGACCAAAAGTGGGCAGTAAAAAGATGCGAATAAATTTGTCGCCTAAAGTGTTTTAAAGCAAAACTTATCCCTCAAACAAGACTAACTCACTACAATGATGCACTGTCATTGATTATTTTAACTGAAAAGAGGAATCTATTGCAAATAGTTGACTATGAAGATTTAAGGCTGCTGCTGATTAAAAAAAAGCCTAATATAGACGAATTGGCAGCACAGCACCACGAGCTCATCCTTCTCATGAGTGATTATTTTTAATTTTACTGATTTGATTGATATTAATTACTAAGAACAGTGAGCAATCTAGTGTGCTTATGTGCAACTTATTTTTGTTACTTCTTTTGGTTTCAGTTCCAATTTGTTTTATTTCCAAAGTAGCTTTTTGCAATTCTAAAATTACACAGAGCAACATAAATATTTGGATGAAATTCAAAAATTACAGGCATAACTACACACTTGCAATTTATTATTAGTTGATATAGAGTTTTCCAAAGGGAGGCATCGAAAAATATTATATTTGAAAAGGGGGTGTTGAGTCAAAACAATATTGGGGAATTTATGGTGTATGTGATTGGTTGATTGAAAATATGTTTGTAGGCTTTGTATATAGTTAAAAATCCTGCTGTAAAAACTGGAACAATAGTAAAAGCA
Organism: Meta bourneti; assembly: GCA_933210815.1. Lineage (NCBI taxonomy): Eukaryota > Metazoa > Arthropoda > Arachnida > Araneae > Tetragnathidae > Meta > Meta bourneti. The sequence goes on from OW119933.1 coordinate 33,833,519, forward strand.
ACTGATCAACAAACAAAAACACAAACGGCATAATTAATAGACTTTGACATATCAGTGTACATATATGGCCTCTAAAATGATGACGATGAGAAATAAAAAGTTGCGATAGGAAGTCATATAAACTGCACAGCCAATCTAATCTGATATGAGTTTTGTTCAATAGATCTATGACGGTTTCTGACATAAAAACAGGAAGCATTATCTTTCACAACTTTTTCTCATTCACAAATACCCTCATTTAATGTTCGTTTAAGTTATGTGAATAGCATAAAGTTTAACTTAATCAAAAATAGGCAAACAACTAAATATGTATCTGAGAAGACAAAGTAGGCCCGAAAACCTGTTGTTCTTGAAAACTGTGGTTCTCCTAACTACTTAAAGTGCCTATCCATGCTGATTAACGTACACAAATGCAAATGCACTTTTCTTTGCTGGTTGACTTCAACCCTGTGAGCATCACAAGATTACGAATAGTGTAGTATTTATTACCTTTATCCTACTCATATCACATTTAATGACTCTCCATATCCACATCCAATGGTGAAAAGAATTCCAGGAAAGATTCTATTGGTCAAGGGCTAAGCTGGTTAGCTGCTGGTCACTACAGGTAGAAGAACATATATATGCGTGTGCGCCCCTCAGAGGATTAAAGAAGTAATTTTTCAACAAATAAAAACTGTATGCGTTTCAATGCCTCAGTCCGTCTCTACCACATAAGAAAATTTCTAAGTAGGTAAGTAGTTGAATTAACGTCGCACTGGAGGCACACAACAGGGTATTGGCGACTGTCCGAAATCAATCCCGAAGAGAAAGATCCGAGGGCGACACTTCGTAATTTTCAACCATGGTTAGATAACAAGAATAGCACCTGAGCTGGCACCCCACTCTCCAACTTCCACACCACGCCAACTTGACACATTTCTAGGAGAGTGAAATGTGTGAAATCCCTACTTTATTAGGGTCATTTGCGAAACATCTATTATCCTTGTTGGGGTGGTGGTGTCTACAAAAACAAGTACGTCTACAATAAAGGAGTTGCAGTGAATAGGTTTATCAGGTCCGAAGACCACATACGGCCCTCAGATCAAGTACGATCTTCCGGATTGATTTACCCGACCCGCAGGCCAGTTATGGACCTTTTAATAGGTTTACCAGGCCTGTAAACCGGATATGGCCCTCCGGATAAGTTTACCTGACCCGCAGACCAGATATATCTAAAGCAGTGGTTCTTAACCTTTATAGTGATCGGCACCCCTTTTTATCTAAAAATAAGTTCTCACACCCCCTTGAAAAATGTGTTTCTATTTCTTTATTTAGGAAATTACTTCTATTGCAAGATAATTTATTTGTTGAAAAATAAACACATACATTTACATATACATACAAAGCAATTTCTCCATTTTTGATGGCTACGTTATTGTTTATTCATAATACTTTTGAAGCAAGGCTCCTTTTTTGAAAGAGCCAAGCGTAAGTCGCGTCACTTGCATTTAAGCCATTTCTGGCTTTTGTTTTTATGTGCAAAAGCGACGAAAATCCCATTTCACACAGGTAGGTGGTGGCAAATGGTAAAAGCGTCTGCAATGATGCTTTTGCCAGCTGTGTATAAGGCTCTAACTGTGTACACCAGAATTGTTCTAAGTCCAGTTTTTCAAATTCCATTTGAATATGTGCATTGCCTCGTATTTCAATAAGATCTTTTATTAAATTGCTGTCGTCCATCGAAACTTCTCTCGCAATCCTGGAAATGCTTTCTCGCACCCCCAGGGGTGCACCCACCCCAGGTTAAGAAACACTGATCTAGAGGATAGTCGTTCTTAAAAAGTATAAATTTAAAAAAGTCGGCAAAGCGTTGTTTTGCAAATAGCTGCGGGGAAGCGGTATGAATAAAATATAACTTAGACGAAAAGACCATATTTTCCACGAAAAGAATACAAATTTCATCATTTTTGATTACATATTTTGTCAAATGTAGCTTCTTTTAGAAATAGGGACAGCGAATTTCAAGAAAAATTACATTTATGACTACATTTTATCATTATATTGTTCGGTATTTTTGTAATAGACTCATGAATCTCAAGTTGGCGACAAATGCTTTGAAACAGTCTGAAGAAGAAAAAATAGATCCCTCATTCTCCAAAGCCTACCGACACATTCATGGCTATTCTGCAAACATGGTAATAAAATTGGATTGTAACATTTTAGTTAATCTGAAGCTTCTCCGGAGTTTATTACTTAGAATAAAAATTATGCATTATTCCGACAGAAGAAATGTGAGTAGAATCAGATACTTTTGTGTTATAATGAGTGATTTATGAACAGAATAAGCTTTTAGTTTCAAAGAGAGAAAAAAGTGAAAGTTTTTGAGTTTTTCTTGCAACTAATGCGTCTATTTACAATATTTTATAAGTGAACACACTAAGTATTAATAAAATTATACAGAGAAGTATAAATATTTAGAGGAGATGCTAGGTAGCTGAATTAACGTCTCACTGGAGCAACACAACGGGTTATTGGCGACGATCAGGGATCAATCTCGAAGGGAAAGACCGAATATTTAGAGGAGAAATAAAATATTAACATTTATCTTGTCATTTGATCAAAATGATTTCACATTTAAATGGACATTAATTACTTAAAATCTAAAATATGGAAGATTCTAAAGAGGAAATCTTTCTAAAGCCTTTGAAGCGCAGTGTAGTTTCCCTAACACAAGATTAAAGGACTTAGCATCAAAATGATAGTATGATTTGATTTATGTTTAAATTTAATCAATCATCTTAGCTCGATAATGATTAAAAGAGCCAGAAGAACCAGGTCTTAATCTAATGATGGGTGGGACTCATTAAAGAATACAACTCTCGAACCCTCGCAATTCGAAATCTAGGCAAGATACTTAGACCAACAAGATTATCAAATGTACTCTCCATAAAGAATAGTCTGTTTTATGCATAAAGGTCACTGAGCAACAGTGCTTTGGTACAGTCGGTCAAAAAGTATCCGAACACTTCTTGTTATTCACGTCCTTGGAATCGCAGTCAAACCAAAAGGGTCATTAGACATGGAATAATGACCTCTACAAATAAATGTGTATTTATTTGCAAAAGGGTCCGTTTTCACATTCATTTAGATATTATTTCCAAAATTTTAAATAGCAACACCCACTTTTAACGTTATTAAATGGTTTCTCATATAATTAACTACACGAAATATAAATTTATGTTCCAATCTGATCATAATTACCAGAGATTTAGGCGAAAAACAATTCGGGGGCCGTCTTAACATGTTGAATTTTTAAATAAAGGTACACATGTAGAATGGTTAAGCATATTCCTAATCTGCTCGCGAGATTCTCCTGTTTGTTTGACTTCAAGTCTTGTTTTTATTACTATGAGCAATAAAAATACGCTGAGTGATACAGGGTGATTCTACGGTCATGGGACAAACTTCAGGGGGTGATAGAACACAACGAAACAAACACTTTTCCCCATAGAATGTATGGTCGCAAGTGCAGAGGTTGGCCGCTAGAAGCGCTTGTATAAAAGCGTTACGTTGGCGGTGCGAGGCCTGCATCAGGTGTGGTGGTCGACATTTTGAACAGCTTCTGTAATTGTGCATTTGCGTTGTACTTACCGACTGATGTTTGTACATGTCGTTTCATTTCCATGTGAAAAGTTTCTCATGTTTTGTACACGTCATTTCTTTCTTACCCGTTGTTCCTTGTACTTATCTTTAATTTATGCAAATCTAATTGTATTATTTCGTTTTGTCAAGCAGTTATTGATGTTTATTTGACATTAAAGCGTTGTTTCCATATTTCATGCCTCTTCTCCTTTCCAACTTGCGTCGGACCGTGTGTTTGTGCCGAAATGGAAAGCGCCCTCTAGCGACCATACATTCTATGGTCAAAAGTGTTTGTTTCGTTGTATTCTATCACCCCCTGAAGTTTGTCCCATGACCGTAGAATCACCCTGTATGTGAATAAAAGTATAATCTAAGCAATAAAAATATCAAAATAATTTACTTTGATTAATATATTTTGTGTAATATTAACAATTATTTGACATTTTACAATTTAATGAACTAAAGTGACCGTTCTTATTATTTTTGGTTCCGCCCCGGCATAGAATCAAACTGCAAACAATGTATTAACAACGTCTTATTAATTGCCATGCAGCTGAGACAACTTTTCTTTCAAATAAATTCAAAATTCCATTTTACGATGACCTTCAATTCAAATCAAAATGATATAAAAGTCTTGAATAAAGGAATATTTCAAAAACTATGAAAGGAATAAACTAAAATTTTGCCCACTTAGACTTGGTACACAACTGAGCCAATTGCATTTGAAATTTACACACATACTTCAATTCAAAAATTTTTCATTAATGAATTTATTAGAAAATGTCGTTTTTTAAAAGAAAAAAGGCATGCGTTTTATTTGGGGTTATTTAATAGTTTGATCTGAAATGGAAGGCATATGGAAGACTGAAGTATTCATTTAGCCTAAGCTCTGAATTTCAACAAAAAAAGTCAAATTTTAAGTAATGCTATTCCTTACATTCAAAAACTGTTAATCTCTGTCTTAAGATTGCATTTACTCACTTTATATAGATACACATAATACTGATAAATATAATTCAATTCTCTTTGAGTACATCTGAAGTATAATTTTTGTGACTGATTTTTAAATAATTTTTGGGTTTGTCAAAGTGACAGAGAAGCATGAAATATTTTAAGAGTAATGACGGACTCTCATATTGGATAGTCCTGGGAAATGTTACAATCTACCAGCCTCGGGAGACAGTCAAAAATAAAAAATATATTTTAAAACAACTTGTATATAACACTTTGCTGTTTGGAAGATAAAGGAAATAAAAGCCGACTTCCAAACTTCAGCAATAGTTTTATCATACCTAGCATTGTATCTGGCATGAATTTCAACGATGTATTTAAATTCTTTTACTCCATAGAAACCTTTTTAATTCTATCAAAATCGACTATTTTCAATTTTCGCTACTAATTTTTAGCTTAAATATGATGTTTAAAATTGTTGTTTTCAAATAGATAAAAAGAAATTATTCATAGATTACAAAAATATGAAATATTGTTGTAACGTATGGTGTATTGTTGTAACGTTATTGTTGTATACGTTAAGTAGTTTTTGAGAAAGAGATCTCCAAACATGCAACATCAAGCGATTCCACAACTGCTCTTGAAAGTTGCAACTCCTTAAAATGCCTAAAACTTCCAAAATATTTAATTTTGAGCCAAAATATTTTGGATATTGTTATTTATGCATAAACTTAACCCCTGTAGCAAATTTCATGAAAATCCGTCACCCTACGGCCTCAAGTTTTTTTCTGATTTTTGCTCATTTCACATGGAATGAGCCTTATGTACTGCTCGAATTGTAAATACTTTGCACTTGTTTGTCAAAAATATGACATTTATTCAATATTAACCAAAACTAAAGAATTAGAGGATTAAGAATTTATAAAAATTAACAAAAAGTTATAAATATAACAATTTTTTAAAGGTAGTACTTTGGGCAGTTTCTCAATTCTTTCGTTTGTTACGTCGTATAACAAATATTTCTCCACGCTTGTGATAAGAAAACAACCTGTTTTGTTGTGCCACCCAATTTCTTAGCCTATTTTGAATGTACTTTACTTTGAAAATGTTCTTTCACAAGATACGTATAGGATATAAACTTATAGGATATAAACTTACAGGATAAAAATTTTTTGATTATAAGTTACCGTGGAGCCACACATGTTTACGCGCAAAATAACACCAATGCAGAGATTTTAAGAAACTAATTTTCGTTTCATGCATTGAATTGAGAACAGTTGAAACGAGCAATTTTTTTCCACTCGAACTATTGCACTGTTGTTTCTACAATAAGCGTCGAAATTTAATCCAATTGGATCATATTTTCGATCATAGTCCATTACTGTTCGTCAACTCTAATACCTCTATGACTAATCAACTAATACCTAAAGACTTTCTCTTTTATAAATTAACCAATTGTTACCTTGCTGATACTGATTGCCCTTGTAGGATGTCCTGAAAAGTTAAAAGGTTTAGGGGGAGCTTTTGAGACGAATTTCTTTAAACATCTCTAATTGAATGGAACTACTCTAAAAACAAGAGAGTACTTTTCTATGCAAAGAAAAAGGGAGATTCTCTTGTACATTGTGTTTGTTTTTAAGCTGAATAGAAATTTTAGCAGTCTGCTAGGAGTGCCCAGACTTTAAACACGTCTTCTAATGCAGAGCGAAAATCGATTTGTAAAACGTGAGATTTATAAAATCTGAATTGGTACGTGACTTTAATTAGTATCTAAGTATGTTTAAGAGACGTGTCGTTGTCGATAAAGAAGTGAAATAAGAAGTGTAGACGAGAGGTTTTAAATTCCGGTGGCCAGTGCCCCATTCTCATTTGTATTAGTTTCAAAAGCATTCATGGAAAAATATAAAAGTAAGAGTGCGCGTTCAAAAATATTTAGAGACCACATTTTTGAGTCTAGTGGAATTGTATAGACATTTGTTGTGAAGGACTTAATGCTCGACTTAAGAGAGTTATAGTTCTATAAAGTGCTTTACTTGATCTTAAAAGTCTGTTCCATTATTTACAGTATTTATCCGTCTCCAATGGAAAAAACGATCACATTTCAATTTTTATAAAAATACTAGAAAGAGACGAATTCAATGCAGTTTTTTCCACTTGTCCATTGTACGTTTGACCCAAAGGCAGACACGAAATACAGACGCGTCTGCGGGTCCGGATGAAATCACCGAATATTTTGAGTCTACCACTTACCGAGGGGAATTTCTTTTGGGCTGTATTGGAACTGAATTTACTTAGCAAGTACTCTTTACTTAAGAATTTACGTAACCCCCACTTAAGTACTCTTTACTTTTAAGAATTGATTTAAGTAGAGTAAACTGGTTTCCAGAATGTGATGTGTTTCAAGCAGAAACCTTTCTGCAGATTAGGAGAATATAAACATACCAGTAGTCAAACTTTCGGCTCTAATTTTTAAAATGAAAAATTTTGTATACGAAATGAAGCCCATTTTATGAAATCTGTGAAGAATGTGAAAAAATTTCACGATTCTTTTATTCGTTTAAATTTACTTGAAAACGAGTTCATAAGAGGTAGCTTGGGGATAGCTCTTTGGGACTAAAAATTGATTTCTTAGGTGTGGAAATAAATAAAATCAAATCAATGACAATTCAGATACAAGATGATCGTAATGAAGACAAAGTGTATAGAGAGGCTGTTCGGACATTTTTTGAACGATTTCAATGGACTGTAGCTCAATTTTCTACATGAAATTTTGGTGTTTCAAATGTTCCATTTGATAGCCCTTTTTGTTAACTATCTTTCTACACCTTAATTTCCATGATAATAATGACTTTTGTAGTATCGACAGTGGTATTTTGTCCCATTCTTGCTCCACAGTTTTCCATTCCTTGAATGGTTTTCGGTCGACGTTTCGATAATGCCCTTTTTAAAAGTCCAAAAGCACAAAAGTCCATGGGTGAAACATCTGGAGATTTAGCAGGAATATCAATAAAGGACTTGATACCAGTTTCTTGTTCCATTTTTTCGAAGAATTTAATAGTCGATTTAGATGTGTGGCTGCTTGCTTTACCCTGATGCAGTTCTACTGATTGTTGGAACTGTGGATAAAGATATGGTATTTCTTTTTTGAATAGTGGGGATAAAATATGGTCTTGATAATATGTGGGAGTTGATTTTTACATTTCCCCCTCTTTTTACTAAATTAATTTACTAATAATAATCATAAATATCTTAGAGAAAGTTCTCACGTTCACTTTGCTATAGTCCTTTGACTGGGCGGATTCTCTTTTAAAATTAAAGATCTTACCTTACAAATATTCTCAGAAATTTTTTTGGATACTATTTTGGAAGTATTTTTCCACTTTTACGTTTTTTTCCTTTCTCATTAATAATATTACTTATCGTACCTTTAGATATCGAAAAACCATGACTTTTACAGCGTTTTTGAATAATTTAATTGAATAAGCATAATTCTCTTCGGAAAGAGAGGAAACATAGCCTTCCATCCATTGCTTATTTAAAAGCGCCAATTTGAAAGTAAACAAAACTCTGAGTTAGCAGATGATAAGTTATACTTTAACTATTTAACTGCTGTGAAAATAAAGTTCTTTCGTAGCATACAATTTTTTACAGCTCATCAAAATCGTTCAAAAAATGTCAGAACAGTCTCTGTAGAACTCTTTTTAGAAAGGATTATTAAAAATTCAACTGTAAGTTTAGTAAAATACTTATCAGATTATATGGTTTTGATTTTTATCTCTAATTATTTCGGATTTCAGCCGCTAAAGGGAAATGTGGTATTGATTTTCCTTTATTTGCATATAATGTAGGTTATCTAAGGAATTTCGGATATGTAAAGAAGTTTAGGAACCAAATGTAAAAATTATATTTAAATTTAGATGCGATTTATATAAAATGTAGATTTGAAATCATATTTCATTCTCCATCGCTATGATCTAATTTTAAGTATGGTCTGTATTTTAAGACATCTAAGTTCAGAACTTGCTTTGATAAAGAGCCTCATTAAGTAACTTCATAATCAAAATCACAGGGTTTTATATATTACAGACTAATTATGGCGGCCATGGCTTTGGAAATGAACGGCTTATCGCGCTCTCGTTCAAAAAATATTACTGCAATAAGGCTTGTACATTTAATCTGCACCCCATCTTGCATAAATATTGAGGTAATTTCTGCTGAAGTTTTTAATTAACGAAGTTTTGAAGCATAACTTTGCATCTAGCGGCATTAACGGAACAAGCCAGTATTCTTACGAAGTAGAATAAAAGATACCCTGAAACTACAACACACCTGCACTTTTGGGAGTGCAATGCAATTTGTGAAGCTATGTGATTTCGCCACACCAAATACGGAAGTAATTAGTTTATAATACAATTGAAATAAAAAGAAGTTTTATCTCTACACAGAATTTCTAAAGGTAAGCAGCATCAACTATCATTCGAGTTATAAGTCTAAAGGCAAATATTTCCCGAGTACTATTATTAGCAGAAGTTAATTCTTAACTGTGTGATATATATGAAGGAAAATCCAATATTTTTCGCAGAGCAGAATATTTTGTCGAATAGAGCTTAAGCAATGGCCTGTATATTGTATTGGCACCATGAGAAATTTCCACTGAAAGTTGCGCCTTCTACAGTTTCTGAAGTTCGCAGTGAAAATGCGTTTCTTAAAAAACGAATCACTAAGATTAATAATTATTAAGTCCCTTGGGTCCGTGGTAACTCAGTTGGTAGAATCGCAAAGTAACAATCCGAGGGTTGCTAGTTCGAAACTCGATCCAACCAAAGACCGTCGCGTACATGGGGACTGGTGCACGTTAAATCTGCAGTGACCTGAAATGTCTTTAGACTGGCGTGGTGTGGAGGTTTGGAGAGTGGGGTGCCATTTCAGGTGCTGGCATCGTCAACAGACCATAGTTCAAAATTACGAGGTTGTCCTTGGATTTTTCCCTTCGGAATTGATCCCGGAACGTCGCCAGTAGCCCTTTATGTTGCTCCAGTGCGATGTTAATTCAACTACCTACCGAGCTATCTAATGAACCCTTTAACTAACTAAATTTCTTATGTGTTCTAATCTATAGACATGGTTGCTTCGATGACAGAATGGTTTAACGAATACGTTTAGGTAAATTAAGCCTATTTCTCTTCAACTTTCGAATATTCGTGGAAAGCTTTTTGGGGCTCCTTTAATCATCCTGGGCTACGGTAGCCCGGTTGGAAGAATATCGGATTAGAAGCCGGAGGGTTGCGAGCTCGAAACCAACAAAAGACCGTCGTGTACAAAGGGGGCTGGTTCACGTTAAACCTATCGTGACCTCAAATGTCCTCACGTTGGCGTGGTGTGGAAGTTTGGAGAGTGGGGTGCCAGCTCAGGTGTGACCTCGACCGTGGTTCAAAATTACGTGTTGTTGTCCTTGGATCCTTTCGGGTTTGATCCCGGACCGTCGCTAATAGCCCGTTATGTTGCTCCAGTGAGACGTTAGTTGAAGTACTTACCTACCTACCTTTATGTATCCGAAATTCTTAAGAATACCAGCGTAATTTCTAAATTAGAGTAGTGCCTCAGTAGTTAAATTCTGATTTTTCTTGAAAACATGAACTACATTCATGATAGTTTGTTCGCCGATTTTAGTTGAGATTAGCTCAGAATTGTACAGAGAACTCTGAACACCCTTAAATAGTTACGATAATCTGTTCATCTGCATTTAGCATCAATTCTTTAGGAAACGTGAGCTTTAAATTAATCATGAACTCAAATAGTTCATAATAGCTACTTTGATTAGTGCTTGAATTAAAAGTCAGTGATATGAAATAGTTTATTGTTTCTATTTTTGAATGGCGTTGCTTGGAGAAACAATACACAATTTCCCGAAAAATTGCAATGAAAACTAATATTCTCTAATAAGGTATCGTTACCCTATATTTCAAAATCGTCTTTTGTGAGGTGCTTCTTAACTTAAATTAATCTACATTCTGAAGTGCATGACTAGCTCTGGGATGATCATTGTTCAAACTTGTGATCTGCGGAATACTTTTAAAATTAAGGTGTACGTATACAATAGAAAACTTTTTTAAAAATTTGACTTTAAAAATCCAGTTTTTTACAATAGGTCATTGGTTTGTGATTAAACTCATTTCAGTGTAAAATTAACATTAAGCTAATAATCAAGTATCTAATTTAGATATAATTAACTAATTAGCCTGTTTTTGAGCAGTGATATCTCAAATTCTAATTTGTTCAGAAAGACAATTCTTGTGGAAATTATTCCTAATATTCTTCATGTTTTGACTCTCAATCAAGTTGCTAGAGGGAATAGGCTTTTTTCACAATTTTTTCACGAAAGAAATCTATAAAAATATTGAATCTTTTCAGGAATTTTATCATTTAAAAATCAACTATATATTCATTTCTTAACTAATGACTTCGACTGAGGATCAAATCATCCACTGTATTATATAGATTACAATAGATCAATTCATTGTTGAGTTATCACAGTTGAACAAAGCATCATATTGTAAAAGCACAGTTCTTCAGAAATTGAGTTTAAAATTTAGGAAGCATATTTGTACATGGTGGCAGTATCTATCGAAAACCCTTGTAAATTGAAAACTACTTTGAATATTTACAAGATCTTGGTATCTTTTGAAAGCTAAGATGTTGGAAAATATTTTGAATCAATAAAAAATATCGATATTCCGGTCGATTTTCGTGATTTCTAGTGTATTTTCGCTCCCAATACACCTTAAATGTATTGGGAGCGAAAAGTTTCTTGGTCATTTTGGAATGGGATAGGTATGAGGACTTTCATTATACGAGTACCAGTTTATTATATTATATTTGCATAGTTATTTACAGAAGAAACAGGATGGATACGATAACGATTAAATTTAAAGAATGATAGTTTACACGACCCAAACAATTTCAGAAAATTATGGAGTGCAAATGTTTTAAGATCGTTTTTCAGTCAAAATATATATATATCTTAAAAGTAAATAAATAGCTTTCAATGGACGGTTGGAGATGAATAAATAATTTGACGACAGAGTTTTGATCAGTTTCAAATTCAAGTTAAACTTAAGAACGCTATTTGGGGGGTGGGATGGGTATTTCAATTAATGTCACACTGGAGCAACACAACGGGCTATTGGTGACGGTCCGGGATCAATCCCAAAGGGAAAGTCCGAGGACACCACGTAATTTTGAACCACGGTCAGATGACGAGGCAACACCTGAGCTGGAACGCTATTTGGAGAGTTCACAGTTGTTCAATAGAGTTCACATTTGTTCAGTAGAGTTCACAGTTGGGTTCATAACAGTTTATTATATTATATTTGCATATTTATTTACTGAAGAAGAAACAGGATGGATACGATAACGATTAAATTTAAAGAATGACGGTTTACACGACCCAAATAATTCAGGAGTGCAAATGTTTTAAAATTGTTTTTCAGTCAAAATATCTTAAAATTAAATAAACGGTTTTCAACGGACGGTTGGAATAATTTGAAGATATAAGTTTGATAAGTTGGTTTTTGAAAAGTTTCAAATTCAAGTTAGTCTTAGAATGCTATTTGGAGAGTTCACAGTTGTTCCAGAGTTTACAGTTGGGTAATATGGAAATGGGTCTAAGCGAGTGGTTAAGATTTAAGAGCTTGGGCATGTACAATTTTGGCCGATCCTAAGCATTCCAGAGGAAACATGATTATTTTAATTATATTTAAAATATTACAGCTAATGGCATTCATACCCGTGATTCTGATGAGAATGGGTGTTTTCGGAACCATTCATTTTACTTATACATTTCGCTACCCACATTACATCTATATACCAAAGATTTACCTCTCAAGTTTGGGGAGCAGGGTCTCATTCATAAATATTTCGGGGCAAGAGGTTCAGGTTCCTAGGCGCAACTAGGGACGGCTGACTATGAGAAGACTGGAAAGTTCTACAACAGTCGATGGACTTGGGGACGAATGGGCTGTCGAAGATTTAAAAATTTTATAACCAATCGATAAAAACACCGTTAGAAAAACGGCTGTTTTTCTCTATCAAATTAAAAATAATTATTGATTAGTTTAAGAAAGTGCCACCCCTGAAGACGGATATGAATTCCAAACTCTACAAAATGTATTATCTTTTCCAATCACAAAAAATGGCCAGTACAGCTCATTTATCGATTCTATCCGGTCTGCATTTGCTTCATAAATACTAAATATATATTAGTTTAGAGAGCTATAACCTGTCGCAGGCCAAGTATATGTTACTACGAAAATTCAAACTTCATCCTTTTCCGATCAACAAAAAGTAGAGAAAATACATGGTCTGGCTCTTCTATAGGTTCTATCAGGCCCTTGTATTAAATCTGTACAGGAAAAATAAAATTTATAATTTATTATGCACTTTAGAATTAGTATGTAGGTAGGTAGGGAGGTATTTTAATTAACGTCACACTGGAGTAATTAGAATTAGTATGTATAAAAATAATAATTAATTCTCCAAGGGGTTTCGACGAGATATCTTGTCCATCAAGATCTGAGCAATTTTGCTAATGACGATACATAACGTCATTGCCGATTTTTTGTTGATGCCGAGGTCAAGACAAGGTCAATTTTCTTGTAATGAAGAGATATCGTCCATCAAGATCTGGTCAGTTTTGCTAATGAAGAGATACCTCGTCGAGAAAACCATCAGGAGGGCAACAATTAAACTTTTAATTAAGATTAAGATTTAATTTAATTAAGATTAATTAAGATTTTAATTAAGATTTATAATTAAAACAATGGTAAACAATTAAAAATTGTGAAAAAATAGGTATTTAATTAACTTCGCGCTGGAGCCACACACTGGGCTGTTGGCGACTTTCCGGGATCAAACCCGAAGGAAAAGATCCAAGGACAATACCACGCAATTTTGAATCATGGCCAGATGACAAGGTCACAGCTGATCTGGCACCCCACTCTCCAAACTTCCGCACCACGCCGACGTGAGGACATTTGAGGCCACGACAGATTTAACGTGCACCAGCCCCCTTGTACACGACGGTGTTTGGTTGGATTCGTACTACGCAACCCTCCTGTTGCTAATCCATTACTTTTCCAACCAACCCGAAAAAATAGAAGGAAAAATTTAATTGGGTGTCTGTTCCGAGAAGTTTACACATTCAAATTTAGAAGCCAGTACAACCATAAACATATTACAGGGGTTCCAAAAGGTGTTCGTCTCCTAGGACTTAGACTTCTGGAAGATTCATTTAATAAAATCTTAACTATCGATTAATAGCAATTAATAGCAAGAATTTAAAATTAAAATTAGCGTTCTCCAGACAGTTTAGCCATTGTCGAAGCGATAATGGGCAAAATAAAAAGCAGGCCCGTAAGCAGCAGAGGGTATCCCCCGAATGGGTTACCACTTTTCTCGTCTCTACTTGAGAGATAAGGGAGCGTGACCAAGTGCGTATCTGTGCTTCTTTGAAGGCACCTCGTACGAAATGGACGCTCTTGCTTTCCCCAAAAGAGAACAAAAGCAGGAATTGATTCGCCTGTATCCCAAGGGCTTGGCAAAACGATCACTCAGCGAGAATTCCCAAATATCGCTGAAATTTTTTCATACCCTGTCAGAATTCATAGAAGTCTTTGAAGAAACATCCAGCGGCTACTACTTTCCCTTTTCTTTGGAATAATGAGCTCAGTTTTTGTGAGGGAAGAGAAAGGGGTTACGGAGGAGAGTTTGAGTCTCGAGGCATCCTTGAAAGATGCCATAACATTCGGAGCATCGGGAAAGAAATTGAAACGATTAAAAACGCGCCCAACTTTTTGTATCCGATAGCGTTTCAGAAATACGTGAATGGAAAGAAAAAACGATGCTAGAGTGTTCCAGAATTTAATTTTCAATTACGTCCTTTTGCTTTTTAAATAGAATAAACTTTCTGTCTTAATGAATTGGGTTTAAATAAAACGTCTTGCTCTAGTGTAAATGTACAAAATTAATCGAAACGAATTTATAGCTTGACTTTTCCGATTCAAGTTGTAGTTGTAATTGCCGATCCTTGTAGATTTTTACTTCATCGTAAATTTCAGCGGTATCAAATATTGTATTGAATATTTAAATTACCTACATTTTTAATTAATTGCATCTATTTAATTGTAACTAGATTTTATTTCCAAATGATTTGAATTTTAATTGAAAACATTTACGTTTCCGTGAATTTATTAAATTTTAGGACTTTCTTAAAAGCCATTGGAAAGGAAGGCTTGCTTTTTTTATCAGTCCTTCAAATAGAGTTGCAAGTTTGGAAACTGCGATTCGCATTTCTTTCTCGACTTTTAATTAAAATCTGCATTTAGGTTCGATGACTGACCCTGTTGGAAACCCTACCTTACAAATATAGGATTCTCAAAAGGAATAAATTCGAACGGCATTGCTACCTATTTCTCCATATTTCTACGTCATATAACTCCACAACTCATAGTGAAGAGAAGGCGAAATATTTTTCTTAAATGCACTTAAATATGAGAATTGAAATCTTTAAAAGGCGATATATAATTCAAACTTACTGCTTTTGGAAGTACAAAAGCCGTAGACACAATTTCTTTTATACCCCTGGGATGGTGATTTTTAGCTTTTATGTCACTTGTTTTAACGTGCAGTCCTCACTATCAACTCAAATTATCTTCAGTTTTCCAAGATGGGCCGTTATTGACCTCAAATTATATCGCCAGTGACAGCAATCAACACTATTTACCCATCCAAATGCTCACAACAGTAAAATATTTTCAAAATCAACGTATTTATGATGTTTCCTTAATTAATTTCGAAGTACAGGTTAGGAACGCACACACGCACTCAAACTTCCCCTTGCGAAAGACTACGGCTCACAAGGGAGCCCCTACACAATTTGAAGCTTCTGGCTCAACATGAGGATGGGTTTATAGGTTCGGTTTGCGGTTCTACGGTCATCTGCTACACGTGAGCTACGTAATTACACCGGTACTTACGAATTAAAGTGGATTCCGAACTACTACGAATAGTAATGCAAAGACCGGGACTTGAACCCAAGGCCAGTATTTAAACTAAGATTAGAGGAATGAACACCAATAGAAAGTAATCTAAGACAGAATGTGTAAAATATATCGTAATGGAAATAAAAATGGCGTCTATATCGTCCATTTTGTAAGAATTTACTGACTGATTTCAACTGAATTTCCATTTCGCTCTTTCAAAATCAACTTTTTTATTAAAAACCGCAATCTGATTTTACATATTAAAATTTTTCATTCCTATTTTCATTTATAATTGAGAACTTCTGCGCATATTCGGATGCATTATGTAATATTTAAAGGTAGGTAGGTATTTTAATAAACGTCTCACTGGAGCAACACAATGGGATATTGGCGAAGGTCCGGGATCAAACCCGAAGGGTAAGATTCCAAGACAAACCACGCAATTTTGAACCAAGGTCAGATGAAGAGGTTACACCTTAAAATTTAAAAGATACAAATAATTCAAATTCATAATGTTATCTCACAAATAACTACTATCTATGCAAATAAAAGCTAGGAGTATTCATATATTTTGAAAGTAGACACTGATGGTTTCTTACAAAGCCCACCAGTAATCATGGTATTTTCTATCCAATGATTTGACTATTTAAAATTTAATCATTTCAAGATGATAAAATATTTGAGAGAGCACACCATTGTGAGTACACATATTGCGGATTGCATACTTGACCTTAAAGATTCGCCTATAAACTATTATATTCGTCAATAGTAATGAACATATGCAAAAGAAAAGTTTTACTCATACAGAAGAGAGAAATACACCCAGGGTAAGAATCCAATCTGTGCCGCCTATGGTTCACAAGCTGCTAGCGCAGGTGGCAATAACTCAACTTCAACACAGCTTGCGAATTTAAATGCTCGAGGAGTCTGTTTTTAGGTTAGGATTTAATATTTATTATTGTTTTATGAACCTACTCATAAATGTATTTAAATTTGTTGAACTCTTTAAAGTTATGACATGGAATTTTACTTGATTACTACGATCTTCTACAATCTGGCCCTTTTCTATGTTTGTAATGCCAAGTTTGTTTCTTGTTAACAATAAAACAAAAATCCGCCAAAATAAGGGATTTCGGATTTTTTGTTTTGAATTAGAAACTATTAAGGTGCTTATGTCGGAATACCAATTTATTTTGCCTCTACCTCTCAAATTTCGAAGTTCTTTATATTGGAAAACACCACAATTCGTCAATATGCCGGGCTTAATTACATAGTTTATCTCGATGGTGGAACGATATTCCAATAGCAGTTCAGAAAATCGCATTTCCGTTCTCAGTCCTAAGGTCCATGCGATAAGCACCTGTTGTTAGCGAAAGAACATAGACATAATAGAGATGAATGAAACGTGGTCGCCACCCAGTCGCTGGAACGGAAGACTATCGACAGAAGATTGGATTACTCGCAGAATACCTCAGATCAGCCAATGAACGCAAATCTTGTAATATTGATTATTGCAACAAAAATGGTATTTGTTGTCAATGTAAACAATACGCTTGTGAAAATGTACACGCAAAATGCAATCTACAAGAAATGTTCTGAATTATTTCATTTCATGAATAAAGAAATAAAAAAGTGTTTGTAACTGAAAGCTATCTTCCTTAATCCATTATTTAAGTATTACGAGAATTAAAAATAACAAATAAAACGTTCTAATGTTAAATTTATGTTCAATTTTCGATTCAGTTTTTTAACGTACGATCACGATCATCTTGTTTCGTCTTGTATAATTAAAGCACCTTTCTGATTGAAGAAGAGTGAAGGAGATCGACCATGCACCATATCTTGTCTTTTCGATCAATCTGAATGTATATAGCGTTGAAGTTTCTTCAGTTCTAATTGCTATTTAGTTAAATAGTAATTATTTGATCCTAAAAAGAACAAAACTTCATCTCAACACTCCGTTTTCTAACAATGCTAAATAATTATGTTTGGAAGTCATGTGTACTAAGAAGTCTTCACGATTCAGAAGATGCTTCTGTTGACTAAATGATTTAAGAAGCACAATGAAATAAAAAAATGCAATGCATAAAAGTCTGATTTGAAACAGTGCGCTGTGACCAGAAACGCATTGTGTGTGTTCTGGGTTTAATGATTTTTATATAGCGAAATAGAACTTAACATTCTATAAAAAGAGTATGCATCTTACACCAAACTATTTGAGTTGATTCATTGTGTTCAGCCACTGAAAGAATGAACCTCCCCTCCTTATACGTGCTGGGTCTATCATGGCTCAGTGGGTATGCTCACTTCGCTAGCAACCTTCGAGTTGTAGGCGGCGCAGGTTCGATTTCTGTTAGGTGCATTCCTCCCTGGGTGTATTTTTCTACTGTGTCAGTAAAGCTTTCATTGTGTGTCTTTCTATTACTTGATATTGTATGTCGTGTCTGGCGCAGCATGGCCAAATATGGCCCTTGCGCCATAAAAAACCCAAAATCATATAAAATTGTGCAAATTTTATAATTTACAATTGCAACAACCAATTTTGTAACCAAAATTCAAATCTATCAGTTTTACTACGAATACCAGGTTTCAAGACAGACTTCAGCTGTTTCTGGAATGAGTATGGAAAATGTAGTATTTTGTGAAATCAATATCAGAAATTTTTATTCATACTATGGTTTCCCATAGACATGTTTTAATTATTTTTAGTTTCCATGGGAAAACAACGGCTTTAGTGAAAATATATACAATACTGCATTTTTAGTTCTTTTTGAGAATTTACAGAGTAAACAGACATAGGTATTATTTTTCTTTATATTATTTCGTTTCACTACCAAAATCCATGCAATACCGCATTTGCAATTATTGAGCAATTGCAAGCTTACTCATTTGGCATGCCTTTATGTGCTTTCTAAAACAAATACCTTAAAAAAGCACTTATCTTCTAAATTTTGAAAAGAACGAAACAATATTACGTGCTTCAATCGTAACATGATTCTATTTTGCTTACAGGCAATAATGAGATCAGTTGTGGATTCTGTTTCCTTTAATGATACTACTTATATGAATATCTCTGGTACAGATCGCTTACATAACAGAGTTGGAAGTAGTTACATAAGTCATCATATCTTTTGTTCTTTTTTTATAGCCTTGAACGACGATCCATAAAAATTTTCGTACTCTCCAATCTTCTTTTATAACCCTCAGATACTACAAAACAAATATTTAAAAGCATACTACTACACTCATTTTATATTTATTTATCTGCAAGCAACTAATAGCGAGATCACGTAGTGAACATTTATATTTCATTCATTCTAGAGAAAGAATTGTCATGCGGAAAATATAGATTAGTTCTCGAAGGCAGACATTTTAAAGTAATTTCAATTGGGAATTCCATTGCAAACTGTACGTATCAGGGATATTTTAAAACAATCATTGAATACAAAATATACGATAATGTATTTTGAAGTCAGCTCTTTCAATGCTTTTTCAAGCACAAATTATTTAACATAAACCAAAAATTCCAGTGAGGGGAGAAGTATTCGCAACGTACAGTTGGTTGAATGGATTTTATGGCACAAGGGCCGTATTTGCCAAGCTGGGCCAAACACAAGACAACGTCAAGTAATGGAGACAGAAGGAAAGTCTTACTGATATAGAGTGAAGAAATAAACCCAGGGTAAGTTACAAGAATCGAATTTGCGCAACGCACAGCTCGCAAATTGTTAGAAGTGTAGAAAAAATCATTGAGCCAGAGGCTCTGTAACGTATGGCATGCGGAAAACAAATCGATCTTAAAAACGAAGACAAAAACTCGCGATTGCATACATAAAATGTGAGATTTGAGAAAGGAAGGATTTTCTTAAATTCATATATATATATACTGACGTGCCAAAGGTCATGGGATAGCAGTATGCAAATTTACAAGTGGCGCTCTCATCGCGTTAAGAGTCATGGTCATGAGTGCTGTCTGCTGGACTCTTGAACGTCTTGTAAAACGTTTAATAACGTGATAATAACTACCCGACGAGAATTAACCGAGCTTGAACGTGGAATGATAGTTGGAGCTCGACGCATAGGGCATAGCATTTTGGAAGTTGTTGAGTCTTAAGATTCCTCGTTCCCAGTGGTCATGGGTGTATCGAGTGTACCTCATGGAAGGCATTACCTTCCACAAGGGACAGCTCAGTAGCCGGCCACGTCTGTTGAATGATCGAGACCAGCGACGTCTGAGCAGAAGCGTCCGTGCTAACAGATGAACAACACTGAACTGACTGCCACATTCAATGAGGAACGCCCTAGAGGCGTGTCTGTGAGGTCCATGCAGCGAAATTTTTCGTTGATGGGACATGGCAGTACAATACCGACTCGAGTGCCTTTACTCACAGCACATCATCGGCTTCAGCGCCGTATCTGGTCTCACGAACACATTCATTGAACCCTAGATGACTGGAAGAAGGTAGCGTGGTCCGATGAGTCACGTTTCCAGTTGGTACGAGCTGATGGCCAAGTTCGGGTGTGGCGTAAACCCCATGAGGCTAAGGATCCAACTCGTAAACAAGGCATTGAGCAAGCTGGGATGATTCCATAATGGTGTGGAGAGTGTTTGCCTGATATGAATTGGGTCTTCTGGTCGAATTGGACCCGTCATTGACAGGCAATCGCTATGTTCGGTTGCTTGGTGACCATTTACAGCCCTTTATGGACTTCACTTACCTCAATCACGATGGGATGTTCCGTGTCACCGGGCCCTTTTTGTTCAAACTGGTTTGAGAAGCATTCTGGACAACTCCAGCACATGATTTGGCCACCTAGATCGCTAACCATGAGCCCCGTGGAGCATATCTGGGATATTATCGAAAGAGACATTCGTGCACAAGATCCAGCACCGACAACAACGCAAATATGAGCGGCTATTGAGACAGCTTGGCTGAACATTTCTCCTGGCGACTTCTGCCGAGTAGTTGAATCCATGCTACGTCAAGCTAAAGGAAGCCCCACTCGATATTAGAGAGGTATCCCATGACTTTTGACACTTCAGTTTATATATTACACTCATGTCCAAAATTATCTTTACATGCATAAAATCACGGATTTCTCAGAAACTGTGAACTATAATTTTATGAATTTGTGTGAAATGATACATAACATCATAACACATAAATACAAAGGAAAAAATTTAAGAGCACTGTATATGATATAAAATTGTAGCATGAAACAATAATAATATAACAATAATAATATGTGACAAGGAGAGTTCAGAAAAGAAAAGAATAACTCAAAAAAATTAAGGCTTATGAATTTAATATGGAATGTGATCTCCCCTGACGTGTACACACATATCACAATGTGTTTTAATGCTGGCAATAATGTTGTTAACCACAGTTTGGAGAATTAAGTTCCACTCCTCCAGCAATGCGGTCTTCAGAGCATTTATATCTCTAGGAGGAGGATATCTCCGTACAACTGCTTGTCCAAGGTAGTCTCATAAGTTCTCTATTGGGTTCAGATCAGGAGATTTTGCTGGCCACAGTATTCGCTCAATGGCTTCACTTTCAAGGAATTCGTCAACGAAGTTTGCTCGATATGGACGAGCATTATCGTCCATAAATAAAAAGTCAGATTCATATGCACCTCTGAAAAGTCTTACATAAGGTTCTAAGACCTCATCCCGATATCTCTGGCCGGTCACAGATCCACTGTTGAAAACGTGTAGGGGCGTACGTCCATCGATCATTATTCCTTCCCATACCATCACACCTGCACTACCGAGACGGTCACGTTCCTTAACGTTCGAAGGAAGATTTCGCGTTCCTGATTCCCTCCAGATGTAAACACGTTTAGAATCAGATGCTAAACTAAACCTCGACTCATCAGTAAAAAGAGCATGGGTACATTGGTGTTCACACCAGTTCTGATGTTCTTTGCACCAATTAAAGCAATCCCTCTTTTGTTGTGAAGGCAGTGAAACACATACCCTTGGCTTTCTGGCATAAAGGCATTTTTCATTAGGTTTTCTGTATACAGTTTGCAGTGATACAACAGTTCCAGTGGCGGCTGCAACTTCTGAACTTAACTACCGAGCAGTAGACTTCTTGTTACGACGGGAAGTTATTACCAGATATTGATCTTGAGAAGCAGTTGTTATTTGTTTCGACCTTGTCCAGGCCTCCTTACAACAGTTCCAGAGTTCTGAAATTGTTTCCATAGCGTAGAGACTGTTTGTCTTGAAATATTCACACATCTCGCCGTTTCCATAATTGTCTGCCCTGCTTCTAAACGGCCGATAATTCGCCACTTCACAGATTCTTCCAAATGATATTTCGGAGCCATAACAAACCATTTTGAGTCCTTACACACTGAAATCAAACGCGCTGTACTGCAGAAATTCACTCAGATATTCACTTTGCGCAAAGCGCTTGATTCACCGACGGATGACGTAACGCCTTGATTTGCATATCAGAAACAGTTTGATCACTTTTGATTGGATAATGCTAATTAGGCTTGTCGTTCACACATTCCCTGCAAAAATGGATTACATCTATTGGATATTTCATGGAATATCGTTATTTTTGGGTGTGTAAAGATAAATTTGGACATGAGTGTACATTAGAATAAACCCTTCATACGCTGAGCTTATGAACGATTCACTGTCATTTACTTCCTTTACATTCACAACATTTTATATCACATTACATTACATTCATTTAGATCACAACGAAGCTAGAAGAACCGAAAGGATTCTGAAAAGCACTCAATGGTTTTGAAGATCATGAGTAAGATATACTTTTTATTATTGTATATGCACTGATGTCCATAAATTAATTGTCAGATACGTACAATATGAAAATTTGCGGACGCGGAAGTCGATCTTTCGTGGCGAAAAATTACTGACGGATGCAAAAGACGTTAGAAATAGAAACGGCCGATTGGTTGACCATAATTAACGTATTTGGAGTCACGTGACAGCACAAAATTGCTGGAATGTGATAAAAGCTGAAGCGAGTGTTTGGTGACTCAAAGATTTTTTTCATGTGTTTAACTGTCTGTGTTACACAATATCACTGAGAACGCATCTCGATGATTTTACTCGTAAAAGAATTGCAGGGAAATTGAAAGGTAGTTGAATTAACGTCACACTGGAGCAACACAGCAGGCTATTGGCGACGGTCTGGGATCAATTCCCAAGGGAAAGATCCAAGGACAACACCACGTAATTTTGAACCACGGTTAGATGACGAGGCAACACCTGAGCTGGCACCCCACTCTCCTAACTTCTACGTCACGTCAACGTGAGGATATTTGAGGCCACGACAGATTTAACGTGCACCAGCCCCCTTTGTACGCGACGGTCGTTTGGTTGGATTCGAACTCGCAACCCTCCGGTTGCTCGTCTGTTACTCTTCCATCCGGGCCACCGCGAACCTTTAATTTGAAAAGTAACATATAATTTGAAAGTTAAGAGAAAAAGCATCTTCAGTTTCTTAGCTACTTGCATTAATATATTTCTACATTTAGGTGGGTAGTTAATTAACGTCGCACTGGAGCAACACAACGGACTATTGGAGACGGTCCGGTATCAATCCTGAAGGGAAAGATCCAAGGACAACGCCTCGTAATTTTGACAACGGTCAGACGAGATAACACCTGAGCTGACATTGCACTCTCCAAACTTCCACATCACGACAGATTTAACATACACCAACCCCCATGTACACGACGGTCTTTGCCTGGACCAAGTTTCGAACTCGCAACCCTCTGGTTGAGAATCCCTTCCTCTTCCAACCGTGGCCCTATTTCTATACTTAGGTGACGTACAACTTGATGTAACTCGTCACATAAATCTATACAATATTTAAAAAACTTAGAAAGGATTATTATTTCAAAATTTATGCCACATTAAGGAAAGCTAAAGTTTTAAAGTATTTAACAAAATTAACTATCTAAAAAATTTCGTTCATTTGACTTGTTGTACTTAATTTGAAAGTACTTCTGTCAATGTACCCTCTTTGTTGAATAAATGTTATTCAGCAGATAATTATTAGTTTCAAAGAAATAATTAAACGACGTCAGAGTAATTTTATTAGACGATAATGAGTTGAATTTTGCAAAAATGAGCTCTTACGAGCCAAAATTCCGAGTCAGAAATTTTGGAACAGAAATGTAAGACAAGCTAGATCAAGCACAAAATTTAGAGATGAAAATGGCGACCTAAATTTAGTTTGATCAATAAATCCCCAAGTAAATTTATTGACATGTAAAAATATTTTGCAGTACTCAATTTTTTTTTAATTTTTAAATATACTTCTAAATTTATTACAAAAGACTAATTTTTGGTGAGTACACTCACTTTGACAGAAGACCCATCATTTTAGACTAACGGATTAAAAGAGGTCAAGACGAACATCAAGGACGTGAAAGGTCATTTGATTCCAATAGGGTATTGGTATTTTCAATTAACGTCACGCTGTAGCAACACAACGGGCTATTGGTGACGGTCCGGGATCAATCCCAAGGGGGAAGATCCGATTCCAATAGGGAAGTGACCATCTGGTGATTTTACATTAATCGTTTAAAACTTCTTCCCTTATTCCAAAATACTAATCATCTGACCGTGATTCAAAATTACGTGGTGTTGTCCTCGGATCTTTTCCTTAGGGATTGATCCCAGGCCGTCATCAATAGCCCGTTGTGTTGCTCCAGTGTGACGTTAATTAAAATACCTACCTACCAATTCTAAATGCATATGTAACAAATATGAGGTAGGTATTTGATTAACGTCGCACTGGAGCAACGCAACGGGCTATTTTAACAAATATGAAAATTCAAACCACGTTTAATGCAAATGAACATTTATTACCTTCATTATTAATTATAATGATACTCCTTTAGTATCAAAAAGTTTTTAAATTTCAACGTTCAGATTCCAAAATTAATACGAAAGCATTTTATAATTTAATCGAGAAATCTTTGTCCGATTTCCAATATAACTCCCAAGTATAAAAAATCCATATTTTATTACCTTCACATCATCTGGATAAGATACTCAACTCGAGTAATTTTAACTTAAAATGTCTTTTTTTAGAATCCGATTTTATTTACGTCATAGGTTATTATCCAGTTACAACATAATGAATCAAAAAAGTCATACATGGGGAGAATAAACACTACCTCCTACTTGTTTCTCAGAATTGAAGAGAGTGCTTCTTGAGTGCCGCTAAAAATTCAGCACTCTGTTGCTATTTTAGCCTCTAGAGTATCCGGCGTTTCCAAAAGCCTAGATATTGTCTCACAGTATGCGATCAAAAAGAATTGGAATATTGTTTTGAGCGTTCAAGGGAAGAACGTTTCTCTTTGAGTCAATCCTTTGAAGTCAATCCATAAATAACAAAACCTCGGGGCTAAATCCCCAACATGTGTTTTGTCTAGTTGGGGAATGTAGCTCCATGATATCTGGAATTCAAAATGCATGGATTTAATTTCATTACTTGTATCGAAATTCCGTGTTTAAACTTCAATACGTCAAGAAATATATCGACAGGAATTTAAGTCTGAATAGTCCACTTGGATTTGAACAAGGATATATACATTTGGAAAAGAAAAAGCTGTATTACCTTGGTTAAAGATAGTCGTAGTAGATTGAGTAAAATTGAGTCCAATTTCTGGAAGGTGTGAAAAATTCCTCCGTGGTGATTTATTTTCTAAAGAAAAGGACCTTAGGTTTTTATTGGTGTAATGCAATATGGAACCAGTAATTACAATATGTAAAAAAGAAACTGAGGGACGGGAAATGCAAGTTTGCATGTGTAGAGAATGTAAAAATACAAATTTGCGGCATGCGTACTTTGATCACTTAATTTGATTTTGTGATAAAAACATATTTTTAAAACTCTTGTTACCATTTTTATTGTACTAGAAACTGGTGATTTTATGATTTAACAGGATATTATGTTTCCTCTATCTATAGAAGAGAAATAGTTTTGTTCACCACTAGAGGGCTCCCATACTAAGATGAAATCAGCTTACTTTCAATTTTTATTAAAACCGAACACAATCTGTTTTTGCATACTTTTAATTTAGTAGATACTTTTCTATCTTTATTGCAAATATCTTGTATAATGCTTATCTAAAAATTTAGTTTCTTTTCCGTTATTGAATAATTAAAAAAATTAGTCAAAATTGTCAATATTTTAAATTTTACCAAGCTGTTCGTCTCTTTTGTTCATCCTGTACAAATGTTCAAAATAAAAATGAACGATCAATCCTTTGGTAAAAACTTCTATCCGCAGTTACTTCACTCTCCTTTGTATACGGTACGATTTCACAACGGAAAAACAACCATTGAACTCTCAGAATCCATTTATCTTAGAGGACTAACATCAAAGAATTTTTATTTCACCAGAAATGAGGAAAGTGCAATTACATTAGAAGTCTTTTTGTAAGATTTCTGTATAAAACGACATATCCATTACACTAGCATAATAAAGCACCGAATCTGATGGTTTTAAAAGAAACCCATGAAAATACAAAAATGAAAAGCATATACACCCTTCCATTTAATATATTATTCCTCGATTTTGCTTTCCTGTCCATCTGTATGTCTGGCTATCATTTTTCATAAATGCATTTATCTTCTTTTCATTTTAGCATCTCTAAAGTGTTTTCGTCAAAAACACTCATCCATTAAAGGCATTCCAGAAAGATAAGAACGTGAAACATATTTGACTAACCTGGAAACAACTATAAAATACCCAAGTTGACCTGAAAAAGGAACTCGTAAAAATCTAAAATAAAGATAAAGATGGAATATATTTATTCAGTTAAAATTTGGTTCTGTATTTCACCGCCTTTTGAATATGAATGATTGACAACAGATTTCTGACAGTTCTAAGCTCTGGTTTTCATCAAATCCGTTATTTATTACTGCAACGTTAAAAAATAAAATGAGATTTTTAAATGGTATTTTTTGATTTAAAAGTATCTATATCTGGATTTTTCGTTGCTTAAAGAGGCTCTTTAAAACCGAAAGTACTCCTGGCTGTCCACTCCTTCGTTGTTAACATAAATAGCTTTTATTGTACCGGCATCTTTTATAATTTTAAAATCATATTTTTAGAGATGATAAAAGATTAAATATAGAAATGACAGTCAACAGTGTCTGAACTGGGGGAAAATATTGAACAAGGGAGACAAGTAAGTCTGTAACTGCTTCACACAATATAGGGGAAAATGGGGGCAGGTAGCAAGGAGTCTCGCAAGAGTTATAACGAAATCTAGAGTCAAAGCCTAGTGGTATAGATCTGTTGACTTTTCTCCCTAGTACCCATAGTGCAGCCACATTTATATTAAAACCATTTCTTCGCTTTTGGATAAGCAAAGTATGTTCTTTCATATCTTTTGTGATGCTAACTCCTCCTTAATTTAAAATTATACTGCAGGTATATAACATAGTTGTGAATGTTTATCATTGCTTACTTATATATGATATTAATATTCATTAAGTGGTATGTATGTATGTATTTTAATTAACGTCGCACTGGAGCAACACAACGGGCTATTTTGTTTTGGAATTCTTAATTAACATTGAAGAAATTTATTGTAAAAACGTTTGCAGGCAAATAATTAAATATTTTGTAAGACAGTAATTTCAATATTGTAATGAGGGCACGCAAAATCTTCAAGCTGAATATTAATTCAGAAAATTATTCTCTTGTATATTTTCAATAATTCTGAATCCATTTTCAGTAAAATTGAAATTAAAAAAGAAGTTCTCATCTTTTGCAGATGAAAGAAAATAAGGACTAAAATATTTATGGCGTTCATCTCCAATATTCAATCAGTTTATATATAAATGCTTTCACTTTTGTCTAAAATTGATTTCCCACTCATTAAACACCATGTGAGAGAATAATGGGACTAACCCCGATTGGTAGTAATATCCACAAATCTACCTTTAAAATTTGAAATAAACGCCTAATGTGTAGACAACAGACTTGAGCTTGCTCATTTTGCTTGAGTAAGTTCAAGCCTGGTTTTGGATACTACTTGTAGAAATGTGTAAACCAATGATTTTTTGAGTTTTGTAGCTTACAGGTAATGGTAATTAATTAACGTCCACTGGAGCAACACAACGGGCTATTAACGACGGTCGGGGATCAAGTCAGATGACGAGGTCACACCTGAGCTGGCACCCCACTTTCCAAACTTCCGTACCACGCCGACGTGAGGACATATCAAACCATGACAGATTTAACGTGCACTAGCCCTCTTTGTACAAGACGATCTTTGATTGGATCAGAACTCGCAATCCTCCGGTTTGCTAATCCGTTACTCTTCCAACAGGGCTATCACGTCCCACTTATTAAGTGGATTGCATACATTTGATATTTCAATGAAACAAAACTAGATCTTACGGAGCAGTGTAACAATCACGCATGGGTACAGAGTGTGTTATATTCAGCCATAGGTGCTACACTGTACCTAATGGTGTTATCACTTCAACCTACTGTATAGATCAAACAAACAATAAAATTATGTATTTATTTTGATATGGATAGTATAAATACGCATAAATTTTAAAGCAAAAGTAAAAACTACCTTTAAAGGATAAGTGTATTTCTTAATAAAACAAATGAGTTGTTCTAGTATAAATATAAGTGTGTATACTAAACTCTAAGGTGATAGGTCGAACCGTAAATAAAGTGAGTCCTCAACTGGATTCTTTGATACGGATTCAGGCTCTAAGTGTATAGATCAAACAAGCAATAAAATCATGTATTTATTTTGATATGGATAGTATAAATACGCATACATTTTAAAGCAAAAGTAAAAACTACCTTTAAAGGATAAGTGTATGACTTAATAAAACAAATGAGTTGTTCTAGTATAAATATAAGTGTGTATACTAAACTCTAAGGTGATAGGTCGAACTGTAAATAAAGTGAGTCCTCAACTGGATTCTTTGATACGGATTCAGGCTCTAAGTGTATCGTTCGGTGACAAAAGCGATAACAGTAATACAGAGTTGGTGAGTCATGAACAAATAATCTAATTTCGTTGCCATGATTTTAGTCTATCTTTGTAAGTAAATATTTTAGATACAAATGCTACCAAGGTAGGTAGGTATTTAATTAGCGTCGCACTGGAGCAAAACAACGGGTTATTGGCGACGGTCCGGGATCATCCCCCGAAGGGAAAGACCGGAGGACAACACCCCATGATTTTGAACCACGGTCAGATGACGAGGTCACACTTGAGCTGGCGCCCCACTCTCCAAACTTCCACACCACGCCAACTTGAGGACATTCGAGGCCACGGCAGATTCAACGTGCACCGGCCCCCTTTGTACCCGACGGTCTTTGGTAGGATTCGAACTCGCAACCTTCAGGTTGCTAGTCCGTTTGTCTTCCAACTGGGCTACCTCGGCCTCAAATGTTTCTAAGAGAATGTCAAAATTTATTGCTCTACGATTAAATTGCAGAGATGGGTCAATGGTTTTGAGTAGTGATTCAACAGAAGTTTACGGAACATGCATTTTTATTTTAATGTGAGTCAGAATATGAAGGGATTGTCTTGCTCGGTTTGTTTCTATTGTCATCGAGTGCGAGCTTCACCTTCTGAAACACTCGTTTCCATGTCCTTTATCTACGAGACTTCACTAAGTAATCAGGCCATTGTCCAATGCGTTCAATCTAGGTTCTTCAACTTATCTATTAAACCGGGAAACTAAGAGACATCCGTAATTTTAATACAGCTGTTGTTCCAAGCGCAAATTCGTTTTGATTGCTATCCGCCAGCTTTAATATGCCTCTGTTCTGGAAAAAAGCCAGAACGGAAGGTCTGGAAGTCGGAGCACATTCTACACGTGGAAGAAAAATGCAATTCAGGAACGGATTGAAAATGTTGCAAGATGGAAAATCGGAATGAAAGGAATGCCGAATGAAATTCCCCACTTATTTAGATGTTGGGTCAGAAAGGAAATTGTCACGACAGATTTTCTTTGATGTTATGAAAATGTAATTATGAAGAAAATTATCCGAATTCATTCTCACTTAATAGTTAATTTCATTAATTTAATAAGGAGTTCTAAAAAATGTTTTGAGTTGACTTTACTCTTCAAAATTCATGAGTTGGAAAAACAACTTACCGTTTATAAATATTTCGGCATTAACAGTTTTCCTCTCTCTTGTTTGGAAAAACCTCATGCAACTTTGATGTGATATCTCAGTACAGCTGTATCAGACGCCTCGCTTGGGGGCAACGCTTTTGGAGCACTTTTAGTAGCGAGTTATGGCAGGTGAAGGCAACCCAACTTTATTTTTATCTGGCTAAGTATTTGTTTGAAAATTCGTGTGAAGATTTAAAAATTGATTACTTTAACAAGCTCTTAGAGATTTAGATTGGGAGGAGTTTAAAACAGTTTAAAAAATAAAAAGATATATTAACCGCTATTTTCCAACTATTTCTGCTAATTATTTTCCGATAAAAAACATGTTTTTCAAATTTTGTATTTTTTCCGTTAATTACTTTCCGCTAAAGCTTATTATTTTCCGTTAAAAAACGATTTTTTCTAAGAATTCTTTCCCTGGCGACATAAAAAGTGCGCCTAAAAACGCGCCAAGAGCGTTGCCACCAAACGAGGCATATAATACAGCTGTACCTATATCTCCTCTTCATAACTTTATATTTTTAGATTAATATTCCCAGATGGCTGACATGCATCTAACGTAGACTGCCTATGGAAACGAAAAGCTGATCAAAGATTGTACCACGAACGCTTCCCCATACAATGAATTGACCCATACATAGGCTACGTGCAACAGCTCGCCTGCTTGTGCCCGGATTGCTCTCAACCTCGCGTAGAATGTCTTCTATTTCTGGAGTGCTCGGACTTCTTGGTCGACCCGCATCATGCCTGCCGGCATGAAATATCCCGGTTTATCACAGCTGGTGGCACCAACCCTCAAACGTTTGATTGGTTGTTTTTAGTATTTTATGGCGCAAGGGCCATATTTGGCCAAGCAGCGCCAAACACAAGACATACCGCTCAAGCGTTTGGCGATTCAGAATTTACCTATGGGAAAGCATTCACGGTACAATTATTGAACAGCTCTTCCACTTCCATTGACAGCTGCATACGTTGGATACATGCCAGCCATCTCAGAATTCGTGTAATATTCCGTCACGCGCGAAATTTGCGTTACAAATGACTAAGTTTAAGAATAACGATTTGAAAACGCGCCGTTCAGTATCCTCTTGCACTAACAAGCAACAATTGCGGACATGCATTCTTTGATAAAAAAGGATTTTTTTGAAGCACCCAATCATCTTTTAAAGTTAGGGGGCCGCGGCAGCCCGGTTGGAAGAGTAGCGGATTAGCAACTTGAGGGTTGAGTGTTCGAATCCAGCCATAGACCGTGGTGTACAAGGGGGATGGTGCATTAAATCTGTCGTGACCTCAAATGTCCTCACGTTGGCGTCGTGTGGAAGTTTAGAGAGTGGGATGACAGCTCAGGTGGGACCACGTCATCTGACCGTGGTTCAAAATTACGTGAAGTTGTCCTCGATCTTTCCCTTCGGGTTTGATCCCGGACGGTCGCCAAT
This sequence comes from Meta bourneti, assembly GCA_933210815.1. Lineage (NCBI taxonomy): Eukaryota > Metazoa > Arthropoda > Arachnida > Araneae > Tetragnathidae > Meta > Meta bourneti. The sequence goes on from OW119933.1 coordinate 33,864,739, forward strand.
AGCCCGTTATATTGCTCCACTGCGGCGTTAATTAAATACCTACCTTTAAAGTTAGGCTAAAGAGTTTCGAACAACCCTGTGTGTATAGAATAAAAGAGGAACTGACTGTAAACATTGTATTAGCTGCATTTTCCATTCTGAAAACAAAATTTTTGTGGTAAAAACTTTTAATCCTTTAGCATTTTCAAATATCATTATAATGAATACGTGGGAGAAACAAATTGATAAGTCTGTACTACACTTTTCCAGTGGACATGGCGATGGAGGAATGCATTTTTGTTATTTCAACTTGCAAATTAATTCTAGGAAAAACGAATCTACCAACGAAAGCTGAAATTGTTTAAGTGGGCAAAGGCTTGGCAATTTATCTATTGATAAAACCCTCAATGGTTATACAAATACTAAATAACGAGCAAATAAAGTGGTCTTTTTTGTTTTTCTCATTCTGAAGTTTCAAGAATGTTTGGAATTCTGTGAATGACGGCATCCGTCAACAAATTTTAAAAAACAAGCAGCATTGGAGATGGGCTGGCATTACGATGGCAGTTAAATTTCGGTATTATTACAAAAAAGTTTTCAATTGTTAACGAAAATATTATCATTTTGTATAAATGTTATCTTCAAATGTTAATAAGTAACTGCAAATGATTAAACCTTAAACAAAATTAAGTATGCTAAACTAAAAACTAAGTAGAAATTACTAAATTTTAAAAAACCCATAACAATTTAAAGTTGTGCCACATTATAAAGTAAGAGAATTTTAAAGAATCTATAAACCTGATACATGATTTTAGAAAATAACAATTGATAGGAAATACTTCAATTTTCTAAAAATTAATATTCAAACTGAAATCATCCCATTATTTTAGATCTAACGATTGAAAGATTTTACATTTATTGATTGAGCTTAAAAATGAAGGAGTTTGATTTATTTCCTTCAACAATGAGGAAAAAGAGGGGAAAAGATAAAAGAGAAGTCGTTAAAACTAGCGAACAATATAATTGGATTACTAAAGCTTCAAACGGTAGAACGAAAGAGAAAATGATGTGTTTTGCTATTCTTTGGTAGTGGAAAGTATGTATAAGCAGAAATTTAATAAGAGTGTTTGGAGATTCAGAGAAACAGAATATTCTCCACTGTTACTCTCATTGATTTTTGAATGCAGAAAGCATATGGGATCTTCCTCAATGCAAAGATTTCCTCAGCGTTTGAGTGTAATTGTGCCTCATTTCCAGAAAAGAAATATTAAGTACTCTTACTATTCTATTCGATGGATATATTACTCGTGAATAGTGCAGGAAAACAGCTTTAAATGAACATTGCAGTAAACCAAAATTGACAGATTCTTCTATTTCTTTAACTCGTCAAAGGAAAATAAATATCCTAAAAGTGTACACACTTATGAATAAAGTATGAATATAGGTACTTTAAGACAGAAAAATCAACAAAACAGTCCCTCTTTCAAGTTGACTATATTCTGTTTTGTATAAGACGAAAGCCATTACATATAGCTTATATATTGGTGCATAAGCATAGATCTGCATTATGCCACGCTCGCTACAGTTATAACCAATACTCAGAATTTGATAGGAAAGGCAAATGAAAGAAAACGAATAAGAGTTTTTAACATTTTTAATGGCATACATGTAATTTTATACAATGAAAGAGTTATTGCTGTTACATATCAGCCATTCACACATATTCCTAAAAACTGATAGCTAACTTAAAGGAAATCCTGGATTTGAATAAAGTTTATTTTATGATAGTTTTGAAATACTGGATGGTCAGAATCGACCCCACAATAACTATATCACGCGATTTCTTGCCGAAAACCAACCCGAAAAAGTGTCAGTTTTTCGGTTAGACGTAGCATTCCAGAGATTCGTATTTGCGTGGAAAGTATTATGACGTCTCTTCCGGTCATTCAAAATTTCAGCTTTAAAAACACCAAACTATCCTTTTGCCATCTCTGGGTAGGTAGTTAATTAACGTTGCACTGGAGCAACGCAACGGGCTATTGGAGACGGTCCGGGATCAATCCCGAATAGAAAGATCCAAGGACAAACCGTAATTCTAAACCACTGTCAGATGTGACATCTCTGAGATTTCTGGTACCTCAGAGTAAATTGAGATGGAAATATGCAAATCCGAATATGTGCATTAAGCCAACAATTATAGGTACACATGTGCTCATCTCAGGAATTCCATGTTCAATCGAAAAAGTGGACTTATCTAAGGTATATATGGTAAGGTCTTTGGGGGTTGGTTTTGACAAGAAATTGCGTGGTTTGATTATTGCGTGATCGATTCTAACATCTCTGTAATTAAATAATATATATAACGAACATTTCTACAATGGCACTAGATAGATTACCTGTTTGTGTAACTCAACACGGGCACTATTTATTCTGCTATAATACGAGGGATAATTAGACCAAAGTTATTTTTTCGGATACCCTGTACATTGTTTAGTGTGCCTCGGAGATTTTATCTTTTTAGTGCACCTCTGGGCATTGGCGATAACATTATCCATGGCATATATGCCATACCGTGACACTAGTGCTCCCATATGGGTCCCTTTTCCTGAAATTATTGGATTGTAACAGGGTAATTATTCTCTCCTGAGAGAGATTTGAAGGTAATTTTAGTCTGAAAATTGGGCTCTGAGCTCATGAATTATTCCTTTATTTACAGTTCAATTTTATTATTCCTGACTCTTGTTTAAAAGAGCTCTTACCACTGATGTGAGAGGATACCAGATGCCGGATACTGGCAGAGACTAGTGCCTTGAGATTCTGAGATATACGATTTGGACTTTCGTACCATGCATGCAATTATCCCTGTTGTCCTGGACAATCTCCTTCTTGATGAATATTTTCAATTCCAACAGGTAACTAATATAAATTTATTTTTTAGACACATTAACCAAGTACATCAATGCTCTTAGGCATTTTTGTGTGCATCAAGTATATGCATAATAGTGATTCATTATTTTCTCTAAAGGACAAAAATCTCATTCATAACAGTGCTTGGTAGCCAAATGGATGGATGACCATGGCATCAGTGCTAGAGTGCCCAGATATGCAGTAAATCAATCATCTTTGGACAATATGACAATCTAAAATTGATGTCTTGGCATTATCTCTAGTGGTAAACTCGTGCAACATAGTACTTAATTGGACGTGATCAAGACTTTATACTCAGTGAGACAGATTCCAAGCCAGGTGAATCTGAGAAGTAATTATATGAGAAGAAATTGTATATATAATGAAGTAAAATATTAAAATAAATTTGTAGACCAAAGTGAATAATAATGAGCTTCTCTATTGTTTACCTATTATTTGTATTCTGTCATTTGATGATTTAAGAATCATATGCAATCCTGATGTTCTAAAAAGTAGTTTTATGTTTCATTAAAAGCAACATTGGTTTCGGATGAACGGTAGGCAAAACGGTAATTCATATACGCATGACGTACATTTTACAATTTGTAAATATTAAGAGGAAACACGAATGACATTTATTGTAAATTACCGATCAGTATAGTAAAATTTACACAAGAATGGATGTTTAATGTTATTCTGATGTGACAAATCTTTTTGTCTCTTAAAAGTGGATGCTAGCAGTTGAAATCGAGGTTGATTTTTTTTATGGAGCAAGGGCCGGATCTGGCCAAACTGTGCCAAGCAGAGTTTTCCGTTGAATAAATGGACATACACACTCATATAACAAAAGTTCCACTGACAGAAGAGAGAAATATACCCAGGGTAGTTACAGGAATTAAACCTGAGCCGCCTACGGCTCATAGACTGCTAGCGCAGTGGGAAGTTTCACTAAGCGTTTTGGAACTTCGAAAATAATATCACAATGACATGAAGTAAATTAAAAGTACAATTTAATAATAGAAGACGATATTTGAGCTTTCTGCGAGATTTGAATAACGAACTGCGTTCTGAACTTTTTGTTCAACTGCATATTGCTTTCATCCGAAGTTCTTGAAAACTCAGCGACAACACTACTCTTTTCACCAGCCTTAACGACATCAGTCTAATTTGATGTCACACGTTTAACTGTGATGGATGACATAAATGATTAAGAGATATTTATGCATTGGAAGCCACGTGCGGTGCATTTGGAATTCATAATGCTTATGAGATACGTCTTACCTCAGTATGCTCATGATACCAAAATGTTATCTTTCAGAAGAAACATACAGCAGATACAACAAAAGGGAGCACATAATGTTTGACATGTGGGCTATATATATTTGTCTTAAAGACTACTAGAATAATGATTAATGTAACCCGGGTTATTTTCCAAGAAAACTTTTTTCATTTTAGGGCTTCTTCAAAGCTTTTTAACGACATCAGGGTTTCTCTGTACTGCTTTAAGGGTGTCTGTCTAATGTAACCATGTCAAATATCTCTTCATGATTGATGGACCTTCCAAAATCTTCGTCCGCTCGTTCTCCGACTTCAATGAGTTTCTAAGCTGCAATTAAGGTACTTCGCGAGCTCTATTCTCTCGACTGGCTTTAGTTTTTCAAAGATTGTCAATATCACTTTCGACGAAGTCTTAACACTCAAATTCTTTCCAAACAAGGCCGGTTTGTGTTCACAATACCATCAAACCATTCTTCTTGTATATGCCTATTATGTTTTAAAGTATGAAGTGCCGTTATTGATTAAACAAATAAACTAATTTTTAATTTTACAGATTTATGGCCTCTAAATATCATTTATCATGAGGGATGTTTGAAATATTTTTAATTTCCTTCAAAATAAGTCATAGCAAAGGAACATCATTTTGCTTTCTACCTTTTCGACAGAAACATTTTAAGAAAAAACTTTAAAGCATGCATAAATCGAAGAATTATGATAAACGCGTAGAGCTTATTCATATGAGAAGTTATATATTGCATAAAACCTGTTCATATTTTCGGATAGAGGAACATCATAATGATATCAAAATTTGTTTTTAGATCCAGTATAAGCTCGAAGGCTAAAATTTATTGATTCAAAGTTCTAGTAACCATAAAATCGAAAACACTCGTATTTCATGAAACTTTTAATTGATTTCCACTTTTTATGATCATGTGTAGTATAATTGTTATTTACTCGTACATTTAATCTGATTTTATTCCTTAATGTTCTGAAGACATTTGTTAGGTCAGTTATTTAGTCCCGTTAAATACCTTTACAACTATTAATCTTATGTTTTTTTTAACAGCAAACGTTATTGAATTACAGATTTTGGCGAATGATGTTTGCATTTTCTGTTGACAATATTTTTCTAGTAGCACCCAGCAAATTTGCTATAATAATACTAAATGATTTTTTTATATAAGAACAAGTTAAAAATCGAATGACACAAATTTGAAAAGAATACTCTTTCACAGCTTGGAATCGATTATCCTTGAATTTTCTAAGGTCAACAATCACGCGTTCTTATATTTTGGGCAATCTACGTATTTTAGAGGTATTATAAGAAAGTTCAGTTAATGCGTCAGAGTTCGAATGACGTTCCCTATTTTACTCTTAATTTTAAGTGGCTACTTTTAAAGTTTCAACGTTATTCTTTCATAATCTGTATTTAAAATCCGTTTGCTAATTTGTGTTAATTTATAGACATTAATAATGACAGTAGAAAATTTCGTGCACATTTTTATATAATAAACAACATCGCTGAGTAAATTTAAGTAATGTTAGTATTTGGGGTAAACTTGAGGAAGAGAACATTTGACGTTTTTTTTGTCTTCACCAGACTTTTCATTTCCTGTGTCAAAATTTAGTCGAATTTAATTTACTAACAATAAAATTAAAGGAGAAAAAGCTTTGTTCAACTACTTTTTCCTTCATTATATACACAAATATACAATCACTGTGCCATACATATTTAAACAAGAAACATCAGTAACTCGAAATCACTTGGATCAAATCATGGAACTCTGAGATTTTCCAACGAATTGATCTAATGACTACATTAAGGATTCTCGCTTCTCCGATCGTCTCTTAATTAATCATGATGTACGCCTACTCGTTGTGGAGATTCTTCAACTTAATCGCAATAAAATAGTAATGCATTCTATTATATTATTAACAGCGCCTACAAAAGAATTTACAACCATGATTTTCCACTTTAATTTATTAGAAAAATAAAAGTATAAAAAGGGATTGCATTTCATGCAGTTTTACATCATAAAACATAATTTAATTGTTAATCTAGTAACAACACACACGTTTTATTACATAAAATTAAAAACTAAGAAGTCAAAAAAGTGTTTGCACACTTGCATGTATACAAAGAAAATGCATTAGTATATGATATATGCAGCCACTGCTATTTTGTAAAGCCATTCGCATCGATTACAATTTCTAATTTCCGGGATACAGAATAAACTAAATTTTCTGCAATAGTAGGGGATTCGGGATCAAGTCCAAGAAATTGGAGAATGAGAGCAGATAAGGAAATAAGGTAACATAATGTTAAGAATCTTAAATATTTTACGCACGACTTTCATTGTATAACCCTGAATGTAGAGACTTACCCCCGAATAGTTTTTATCGTAAATTAATGTCCATTACAATAAAATTTGCATAAAAATGGATGTTATCGTAATTATAACGCGACAAATCTTTTGATCAAATACAAAGTGGTCGCTGCTACTTGAAATTTCGGAAATAGTAACGAAATGAATACAAAGACGGGACTCTTATGCAAATGATATTTATTTATAGTAGACATTATTTCTGAGTTAAATAAAATTTTTGTTTGACTCTGTCTCCATGACGTGAATAACAAGTGGTCTTCGGATATTTTTTGATCGGCGTGCTTCTTTTGATAGCAAACGAGCCAGATTTAAATCTTATATCGAATGTAGGAGACATAAAACGCCTTCAGGATCTTGTTCTAGGGATATGTTTGAAGATTATATGTACTGTATTAGTAGGAGAAATATTTCTCAAATAATAGCGAAAGTCGAATTTATTTTTGGGACTGAAATTTGAACTATGCTAAGCAACATTATGCTCTATTTTTCATACGGTGTACTTAAACTTTTACTTCTTTTGTAATGCCTATGCTATGATCCTTATACATGTGGAGTGAATAGATGTGACAATGTTTCTTCCCACAATTTTTTTATGAAATATACAGTGAAGATTACTTGATGTATTTTTTGTTTCAATTCTTGAAATGTAGGCAATTCCTAACGAAAATATTTTAGTGTCTTTTACCTACCTTTTTACAGCAGCTTCACTGTATCTAAAGCAAATTATCTTAGTTATATAATATTTATCTAGTTTTGAAATACTCAGTCTGAACACTATAAATTCACTATGAAACCTGTAGATTATTTCATAAGCGTATCTGTTTTTATCTTGGTTCAGATAGAAGTTCAGTTTTAATAGCTTTCACACGTCTTTTCTATTTACATAAATAGAAAAAACGTGTTCTTATTAAAAAACTGAGGCGCATTATTTTAAATAGGCGATCTACTGGAGCATCTACGTTTTATATAGTGTATACGTATTATTCGTGTTCAGGTGTTTTATACTTCTATTTTAGGCGTTTATCTTGGATACAGCAATTTCACGAAGATTGAGAACGCTTGTCACCTTGAACGCATAAAAAGATTAAAGAAACTATTTCAAAATTTCGTAATTTCTTAATGAACCTTAGTCAACGATTTTAATTATATTCTTTCGTTTCATTCTTTTTGCAGCTGTTTACTATTCTTTGAAGGGAAAATACACAGAATGTATATTTAGCAATAATAAGCTAAGGAATAAAGACAAAAGGCAGATGCACTTCACATGGTAAGCTTCGTTGTGGGAGTTTTGTCGTCATCTACTGGGTCGAAAATAGGCGACCTATTTCCTTGTCAGGTCTATTATATGCATATAACGTAAGTTAATTTTTCTTAAAGGTATGTATGATGTGGAAGAAAATACTATAGGCTTTTAGATAGGCGATAAAAACATTTGAAAATTCGCATTTTTCTTCTAGAATTATTTTCTCATTTTCTGAAATTCTAAAACATAATCTAATTTAGTGGTATGCGTAATATAAGGATTACTTGCCAGGATGTTCAGAGGTACTAAAAAAAAGTTGAGTTATGGCAGAAAAAAGTGATCGACAAGAAGCTTAACTTTGTGTAGCCTTTTACAAGTACTAAGCTCTTGGAGGAGTTTTCTCAAACACCTTTATAAAAATACGTACCATGTAAGCTGCATTTATCACTCATTAAAACACGCTAAAGAGATGGATTGAAAATTTATCGTGTATTTTGTGAAAATCAGTTTTAACATGAAAAGCGTTATATATATTAAGTTTATTGAATTTCTGATTTTTTGTTTAAACTATTGCACCGATTGTTCTTTTTATTACGTTTTCTTATTCCGTTGCTTTCTGTTATAAGACGCAACTGGAAAATAGTAATTATACCAAAGATAATTTATTTCTACATTAGATGTATATTTTAAAGAAAAAGGACTACCAAGGATTGCACAAGTACAACAGGAATGATCTAAGTTAATTAACTCCTGCATGCTAACCACTAAACTAGCGTGATCCTGCCAAAATTACTATGCAGTCTATTACTAGAATCTCTCAGAAGCAAAGAACCACACATTCAAGGGATAGTTGCCCTTCTGTTACAAGATGCACGTGGAAAGAAATAGTAAATATACCAATAATTTTTTCTACATTAGATGTACATTTCAAACGAAAATGACTATCAAGGATTGTACAAGTACAATAGGAATGATCTAAGTTAATTGACTCCTGCATGCTAACCACTAAACTAAAGTGATCCTGTCAAAAATGCTATGGAGTCTAACTAGAATCTTTCAGAAGTCAAGAACCACGCATTCAAATAATATTGCAAAGTATAAAATAATTTTTTTATCTATTTCCGGGATTCTAAGTACCGCTATTTTTAAAGAATCTACATATAATTCGAGATTTTGTTGCGTAAAGTTTCTCTCCAGCTATGCTCTCTAGTTTGTAGGTAAAAGTATTCAATCTCGCAATTAGTTAGATTTGTGCACTTTCTAATGGTAACGCCAGTTTATTTTCATTTTATTGCGATCAGCATTCGAAAAAACGTTAGAGACACAGAACTACTTCTAGGTACAAAAGCGACTGAGATAAAGTACTTTAAAAAATTAAATGAGAATTTAGTGATAAAGCGAAAAAACTGAAATGAAAAACAACCAGTAAATTTACCTTCAATCACATATAACGTGTCCGTCTTCTTTCTTATCCCAGTGTAAAAAACAAATTGCATTAAGTCATTGAGTCTGCAAAAAAAGTTTTTGGGCAATGGCAGATGGGTCCTTAAAAATGTCTTCATCTATGGCTCCAATGTAATTCAGGATGTGTGAGGGAGAGGCTGGTAATAAGCCGCACTTTATACAGGTGGGAAAGGATTTATTGCCATCAATGAAAATCATATTTTCAAATGGCCAGATGAGCATAGCTGGCAAGCATAGAGAAAGTTTTCCGGGGCAAATTTAAGGGAAGCAGCTCTCCTGGTGTTCCACTGAGGTACCAGTGATGAAAGGGTACTGGAGATCATCTGCTTAATTTCTTTTCAAATACGGACAGGTGATCGTCTTCTGAGATCAGGACGGTACTTTCTCTTGTGCCAGGTTGTTTATTTGTTCCAGCTTTTGCCAATAAGTCAGCTCTCTCATTTCCCGGAATGCCAACATGTGATGGGATCCATTGAAAATTTATTTTATAATTTTTATTGAAACTTAATATTAGAAGGGCTATTTTTTCAAAAGAGGATCAAAACCGGTGAAGCTTTTTCTAATTGCTAGAATTGATACCTGCGAATCAATGTAAATATTTATTATAAGGGGCTGATTTTTAGGGACATCTTTTAGTGTGTCTCTTAGTGTTTACGGACACGTAAAGAAGTTCACTAACAACGTATGCGTCCACAACATTGTATGCTGAAGATTGTTAACATTACTGAAGCACGTAGCGTTACAAGGAAAATTCAAACTCTTGTTCAATGGCCTTTTCAGGTCGAAGTTTTGGAGATTTCTTTCCCACACTTGTGCTTTAAGATATCCTAAGAGCCAGAAATCCATTTCAGTTAGGTCAGGAGACTGCATATTATGGAATATCAAAATAACTAGATAGTAAATTATTTCGTTGAAAGAACTCTCCTCTCATTCACTACATGAAAAGGAGTGATTAAAAGTGAAACTTCAAATTCTTTCTATACTTTTATTTTAGTTTTAGTAAATTTTCCTTTTGTTTGAAAACGCTTTCTTAGTCCTTTTCCAACAAGACTTTTTGCATCAACTTTTGTAGTTTTTCCCACGTACTGATCTATACTAATGAGATAAAATAAATTGACGTTACCATTGAAAAGTTTTGAAATTCTTGAACTCTAACTGTAACTGTGAGAGCATGAATACTTTTACCTGCATAAATCTCGAGGGAAAATCTTTTAAGGGGACTAAATTTTAGTGTTAAAAACTAATTTCTATCAAACTCAAAATTTATCTACAAAATAAAATTTTCAATTGCGATAATTTTAATGGAGTTGCATAGACAACATAAAACATATAGTAGATAAGTACAGTGTATCTTCTGCAATAACATGTTTTTCTCCGATTCAGAGTTTTGACATTCTTCTGATTTCAAAATGTTTCCTGTGCATCCTGTTTTAATTGATTTCCTTGAAATATTTTGGATAATCCTTGTAATCTATTCAATATATATCTAAGAGCAAATGAGAAATTCATCTCGCTTCAAAATTTTGGTTTGAAATGCTGGTTAACCTATCCTCTTTTTACAAAATTTTTGGGGTTTTAGTACAATTGTTTTGCCCTACAATTGAGTGATATACTTACCAAATGGAGTTAATATGATTTCAATGTATACAAATTCTTATGTGAATTAAAATTTTGATAATGCATGAAAAATTAATACGAGTGAGACATCGATTTTTCTTAATTTATCAAAATTTATGACCACGTTTTAAATAACTTACACACAACTTAATGTTTTCAGAAAAAATTTTATATATAGGTAGGTAGCTAATTAACGTCACACTGGAGCAACACAACGGACTATTGGTGACGATCCTTGATCAGTCCCGAAGGGAAAGATCCGAGGGCAACACCATGTAATTTTGAATCACGTTCAGATGACGAGTCAACACCTGAGCTGGCACCCCACTTTCCAAACTTCCACACCATGCCAACGGGAGGACATTTGAGGCCACGACATATTTAATGTACACCAGCCCCCGTGTAAACGACGGTCTTTGGCTGGACTAAGCTTCGAACGTGCAATCCTCTGGTTGCTAATCCGATGCTCTTCCAACTGGGCTACCGTGGCCCATTTTATACGTAGGGTTTTTAGTAGAAAACAAAAGTCTGAAAATTTATTACAAACGGATATTAACTGCAAAGTTTGTTATGAAAGTCCACTCCACTTAAAGTCTAAATCTCAAATTTATATAAATTCTTCAAAAATTGTCTCTAGTCTCGTAAATAGGAAAAGTTATTTTAAGATCGTTCTGTATATACATACATAACTAATACACTGAATATACTTTAAAAAGTAATTTATTAAACTCAAGAGAAGCAAAATGCAACAGAAAATTCACAATAAAAAATAACCTACCAATTTTTAAATTCATTTCCTAATTATACAAAATATTGCTCATTAATTACTTTTGGTTTCAAATTTTAATTCATTTTGCCAGTAATCAGAATATTTTATTTGCTTCATTTCAAGGCGCACAAGATAAAATATGCCACGATGCCAGCGTTAATCGGATTAGGATTTAAGTCGACAGCTTTGGAATAATCATTTAATTTCGAATAGCTTGTTATCTCTTTCCCGTTAACGAGATAAAAGTATGATCAGACTTAAAATCCCTCTCTTATAAATAAAAATGTGAAAAAAATTTTAAAATGTTTTTCACCCTCGAATACACAAATTCCCTTATTTCTCATCACGAAAAAGCGTTTTTATTACCTTCCAGCATACGACGAACTATTGAAGCAAAGGAACACAGGTCGTAATTTTTATTACCTTCATTAGTTCTCCCGCAATCGCCCGATTTGGAATCCCTTGGACACATAAAACTAATCATTTAATGTTTTTGTTTTTCAATTTTATTACCGAATTCTGATATATGTAGGATATAGCTTGAGAGTAACTTGTGTATTATATATCATCCGGAGTGTAAGGGTAAGGTGAAGCATCTCCCTACGTGGGTTATAATGGATGGGATGCCCGACTGAAGGCCATTGTTGAGAATGGATAGGTCCACTATATGAATAAGGGCAAATAGGACAGGAACCCTAGGGCGGAGAGGGGCTGGGAAATGGGAAGTTTTGAGTACTGCAATGTGCAGTGTTTTCCAAGTTTAAAAAGTCATTCATCTTTTCATATCTATATATGTGTTACCCTTAAAGTGTTAATTCAGTTATTTCATAGAATACCTAGTTATTTCATGAAATAACTAGGTATTCTATGAAATAACTGAATTATTTCATGAAATAACTGATCAAGTCAGTTAAAGCGTGTAATAAATTAATAATTCCACACTTTAGCTAGTTATTCTACGAAATAACTAGTTATTCTATAAATTAACTAATGATAGACAGTTAAAGTGTAAAATAAACAATTTGACTGAATTATACAGCATATACAAAAAATGTTATTTATACAAAGACACAATAAAATCACTTGTTACAACTAAAATGACATTTAGAATTGCAGAGAACATAATTTCTAAAACAAATCCATTTCTTGTTGACACAACGCTTTATATGAACATTTTTTAAATCTCTGACCAGTACCTAAACTTTGAACTGTAGCAACCGACCGGATTACAAAATTACAAAAATATCTGATCAGTGATTCTCGCTTTACAGCCTTTTAAATTCGGAACTTTATTTACTCGGTTATTTTACACTTTAACGGGGTGTAAATCGTTATTCTATGAAATAACTAGTTAAACCATAGAATACAAGTGAGTTTTACACTTTAACTGACTTAATCAGTTATTTCATGAACTAACTAGGTATTCTATGAAATAACGGATTTCATACTTAACGATAACATATATATATAAAGCAGAGTTGGGTCTGTCTGTTCTCTATACAAATCTACACCGTTTGACCAATCCATACCAAACTTGGTATACATATTCTTTAGAACCCTGCGGGTAACGTAGACTACTTATTAACACCGTTCGATTTGTCCTGGGTCTCTGCAGAGGGGTTAAAACAATTCAAAATCCTCATAGGAATACCATTAAGTAATATTACGATGAATTACAAACAATTCAACCCGAGCAACGCCGTGTTATTCAGATAGGTATTATAATAAAGCGATAAAAGTGTGTAAAAGAAAGATAATTTCATTCCTTTGTCGAAAAGAAATATTGAGTACTCATATTTGTTTTGAGTTTAGATAATTCATATTTGTTTTGAGTTTAGAGAATTCATATTTGTTTTTAATAAGGTGTCCGGGACATCTAAGTTTGTAATGGATCCCAGAGTATAGATGTGGGGGGCCTGAGGGTAGTTGAATTAACGTCGCACAAGAGCAACACAACAGCCTATTGCCGATGGTCCTAGATCAATCCCGAAGGAAACGATCCGAGGACAACCCCTCGCAATTTTGAACCAGTCAGATGACGAAGTCAACACACTCTACAAACTCCCACACCACACCAACGTGAGGGTATTTTAGGCCACTGTAGATTTAACATGCACCAGACCCCAGGCAGACGAAGGTCTTTGGTTGGATCGAGTTTTGAACTCGGAACCCACCGGTTGCCAATCCGCTACTTTTACCACCCAACTACAGCGGCCCTGTGTAGATAGGGAATGCGATGACACGTCAAGCTGATGACGAGATCAAAATATGATCAGTTCGCTTCTAATGACGAGATATCTCGTCCATCAAGATCTGATCAGTTTTTCCAATGACGAGAAACTTCGAGACAACCACCAAGAGGGCAAAGAGTGGATTGTTCTTTCTACATCTGGTAACTCTAATTGTAGTGAATTCAGGAATGTATTAAGAAAAAGTAAGGAAGGTACCCGTCTTCCCTTTCTAGGACTTATTACTATTAATTAAGATGGATAGTTGAATTAACGTCGTACTAGAATACAACGGGTTATTGGTGGCGGTCGGGGATCAATCCCGAAGGGAAAGATCAGGAGATAACACCTCGTCATTTTGAACCACGGTCAGATGACGAGATCAATGCCTGAGCTGGCACCCCTGTCTCCAAACTTCGTCACCGCGCCAACGTGAGGACATTTGAGGCTACGACATTAAATGCCCTCCAGCCCCCACGTAGAGCCCCACGAAGGGCGTTGGTTGGATCAGTTGCAAATCCGTTGCTCTTCCAACCAGTTTACCTGCATTCCTCCCTGGGTATATTTCTCTCTTCAGTGTCAGTAAAACTTTCATTGTGTGTGTCTATTACTTGATATTGTATGTCTTATGTCTGGCGCAGCATGGCCAAATGTAGCCCTTGCGCTATAAAACCCCAACAAAACAAAACCAACCAACCAGTTTACCACGGCCTGGGAATGGCTTCCAAAAGAACAATACCGCTGTGAGATTTTAGGTTTGGTAGCACAATGGTCATTTTTTGCTACATGAGGGCTAATTTGTGTGGGACCTACGGCTTGAAGTAGAGTTTGACCCTGATTCGCGACGTGGTTTCGACATTTCAGCGGACGACCAAAATTTAATGCCATGGTTATTGAAAATAGAAGACGCCTATCCAGCGACTTTTAAATGTCTGTCTATTGCGTTCAAGGTTTCTCGAAGTCGAACGTTGCAGATTCAAGCTCAAGTGTAGATAGATAACGATGATGAAATTGTCGGAAATCGATTTCTATCTGGCTATGTCCACTTGAGAAATCAGTTTTCTGGTGTAATACTAAGTATAGCACTTTCCCTCGTAGAATTTCTCGCAAACATTATCATTACTTCATACATCGCATTCCTAGAACACTGCTTCAGCTCAAAATGTGTAAAATTTTAGGATAGGATTAAAATTCTAATTACGTTACGTTGAATTGGTGAAGTAACTATTCCAATCAGAATCGCGATTGTTTGCGTATGAGTTTTATGAAGTTATATTTTTCGAGGGTTGAGTTGGGTTGTTGCTTTACTGTTATTTTTATGCAACGGTTAATTGGACAGTTATTCTTCTAAGAAGTGATACGCTTGACATGTTTCAAAATATTGTTTTTCAGATAGGAAAATCGTGCAGTCGTATTGTCATCTTCCGTTTTCATATTTTTGCCACTCATTTGTGATGGAGACGTGGATATGTTCTTCTGAACTTTTGAAAAAGATTTACTTGAACATAAGTAACAATCTTTTTTCGAGTTGTGTCAATATTCTTCGAGAAATGCTGGTGATTTTGCGAACAGCAGCGAAAACCGCGACATAGCAAATTCTACATTTTTCGCATTTTTTTCATGCTTTGGTTTTTTTATTGGTGTAAGCTCAATGAAATATGAGGCTATTCTAAAATAAATGATCCTCTAAAATAAGTCAATATCAAAGTAGTTATCTACCTAAAAGGATAATTCATATTTTCATAGAACAGTTTAGAAGTAACTATTCATTTTTCTAGGATACAAATCGTGCTTTAATCTCGCAAACCTTCGTAATTACGTCAACGTTCCTTTTATAGAAACTAAAATTTTAGGGCTGTTTTGTAGAGCTCAATGAACAATCATCCTATAAAAGAAAAACGCACATTTATTGAGTGAGTCATTTAAAAATTCTTTTCATGAAACACATCTACGTACATTCTTAATGTAAAATTTCTTTAATTGTTATCAAAAATAAAAATATCATAATTAATAAGAGAAAGGGAACAGTTTAGATGTTTAACTCTAGTGTTAGAACATCAGGGTGTTTTAAATTTCCATTTTCATTTTAGAGTTTAATTTGCAGTGCTTTACTCCGACGTTAAAAATTTATACTAAAGCACTAAACAAAAATATCGAACTAGACAAACTTTCATGATAAAGACCTCTCTAAATGCTTAAACATAACAACACAAATATAAAATAAAGACAACAAAGAACAATAACTTCTAATAAACATTTGTGTATTTTTTTAGTTGAAAGATTCCATTTCAGAAACGTTCCAATGATGAAAGACCTCTCTAAATGCTTAAACATAACACAAATATAAAATAAAGACAACAAAGAACAATAACTTCTAATAAACATTTGTGTATTTTTTTAGTTGAAAGATTCCATTTCAGAAACGTTCCAATGATGATTTATGGAGTTCAACTCAAAAACACCGCTGTTAAATTGTTTTGACTGATAAAATTATAAGTTCCTTGAAACAAAAAATATGCTACCTTCTGGTCCATTTGACATTCGAGCAAGCTCTTAATAAATTGGTTTAATGGAGCTGTCTTATTCCAAAAAGGGAAACGTGACTTAAGTATAAAAAGATAAATGTGATAAAAAGACGTGTAATCTGGATTCATCTTCGAATTGTGAAATCAAGAATTATAATTTCTGATGATTTAAATATGATGGTGTTCAATGAATTTTAGTCAGCCATTTTTCAATTATCATTAACTTTTGCATCGTAAACTTCCTACGTATTTTAAGCATTACTATGATAGACAGATATTTTCTTATGTATAAAGTATTTTAATCTTTCGTTACAGAGAAACTCAAGTAAAAACCTTAGCTTATTAACTGCAAATATATCCCAGATGTCTCAAGGACAGATGCTGTTGCAATAACCCAACTGTTGCAATTTGTTTTGGTCAAAAGAGATTACATCAACATATGTTTCTCAAACTAACGTGTATTCACTCATTTGTCTGTTTCTCAAATATAATTGCAGTTCATTTTTTGAATTTTGCGAATGTTGTTAGATGATTCATATCTAACTGAGGATTTTTCTGCTACAAATTTATTAATATGTATATCGCTTATTGATAGATATTTTCTAAGTGGTTGAATTAATAAATAATCAAAAAATTCTTCCTCATTACAGTTGTAACGGTTTCTCAAGTCTTAGTCATATAGTCAAGTTTGATTCCTTGTCAAGGTGAGATTAATATCTTCATGTGCTTAACTCAATTCGGTTCCACATTTTGTTACTTATTATATTGAAGTCAGCAGATTATTTAGTAGTCCAATCAATCGAATTTTCTGGTTTGAAGGTTTTTTTAAAATATATTTGTCAAAAAGATTTATCGGATATTAAAACATAGTTCTGTTAGCTTTCCATTTTTGGCACACAAAAGTATTATGCAATCAAAGTTTTCAGGAAGTTTCAAATGAATGAAACGATCTAAAAATTATTTTTGTAGCTCTATTCCATTGATTTAAGAGCCGCGGTATTGCAAAGTTAGTTCTGGAATTTAGGATTTTTTAATTTAAAGTCGCACTGGAGCAACTCAACGGGCTACTTGGCAGGGGGATTAAACCCGAAGGGAAAGATCGAGGACAACGTCTTGAAATTTTGAACCACGGTCAGATGACTAGAACAACTCCTAAGCTGGCATCCCACTCTCCAAACTTCCGCACCACGCTAACATGAGGACATAAGAGCCGCGGTATTGCAAAGTTAGTTCTGGAATTTAGGATTTTTTAATTTAAAGTCGCACTGGAGCAACTCAACGGGCTACTTGGCAGGGGGATTAAACCCGAAGGGAAAGATCGAGGACAACGTCTTGAAATTTTGAACCACGGTCAGATGACTAGAACAACTCCTAAGCTGGCATCCCACTCTCCAAACTTCCGCACCACGCTAACATGAGGACATTTGAGGCCACGACAGATTTAACATGCACAAGCCCCCGTCTACACAACGGTCTATGGCTATGGCTATGAAAATGAGTTTCGAACTCGCAACCTTTCGGTTTCTAATCCGTTGCTCTTCTAACTGGGCTGCCGGAACACGAAGAACCTCTGAGGGAGTAAACAGAATTTTTAATTTTGCATGGATCTGCATTTTTGTTTTCGAGAATCGCAGCAGCTGCTTGATCTGTTTTGAAAGTAATGTCTGTTTATGTTTGGAGTTGGAGAATGAGCTCACGAATATATTTCAAAGGTGTATGACAAGTATTGTCTGTGATATCTAGGATTTTATATTTATGTGAAGGTGTTTAGTTTGCTATATAGCGTGCTTCACTCAGCTTTACGTCGCTCTTTTAAACAAGTGTATTATAATGAATTACTTATTGCAAATCAGTTGGTTGTTTTGGGGTTTTATGGCAAGAGTCACATTTGGCCAAGCTGGCTCCAATTCAGATATGTTTGCTTATTTTTTACCTATTTAGTACTGATTTTAAAGTCATAAAATGGTACGTCAAAAATTAAGTTCTGAATTTAAATATATATATACTTATAACTATATCTTTCTTAAAAATATCTTTGGAATGTTATTTGATTTGAATAGCCTTCCGTTCCACTTAATTTAACTCTCCATGTGGTTTCGACGAAATATCTCGTCCATTAAGATCTTACCAATTTTGCTAATGAGAAATCTCGTTCATCAAGATCTGACCAATTTTGCTAATAATGAGAAATTTCGTCCATCGAGATATTGCCTATTATTTTCTGATGACGAGATCAAGATCTGATAAGTTTTTTTCTGTTGACGAGATATCTCGTCCATCAAGATCTGATCAGTTTTGCCGATGACGAGGCACTTCTTCAAGACAACCACCAAGAGGGTTAAGAGTGGATAGGTCTTTTACATCTGGTAACTCTAATGTAGTTAAACTCGGGAACGTATTAAGAAAAAGTATGGAGGTACCCGTCTGGCCCTTTCTAGGACTTTTATTACTATCAACTAGGATAGATAGTTGAATTAACGTCGTGCTAGAGCAACACAACGGGTTATTGGCGACGGTCCGGGAACAACACCTCGTAGTTTTGAATCACGGTCAGATGACGAGATCACCTGAGCTGGCACCGCACTCTCCAAACTTCCACACCATGCCAACGTGAGAACATTTGAGTTCACGACAGATTTAATATGATTTTTGATGATGAAATATGACAGATTAATATTTTGAAGCATTTCTCCAAACAAAATAAATTATTTCACTCCAACATCTCTTACTCGGATCTTTCCCTTCGGGATTGATCCGGGATCGTCGCCAATAGCCCGATTGTGTTGCTCCAGTGGGACGTTGATTGAACTACCTACCTACTCAACATCGTTCAAATTTTTTAAATCAAAAATATTTTGAAGCCCGAGGAAAGAATTCTTCAAATCACCCGAAGTACATTTAATTTCTCACACGTGTAAGAATGATACAAATGAATATATTCATAAGGCCTATGAAGGACGAGCGTGATCCGGAGGCGATAATTCCACCGCACTTTCTGGAAATATTGAATAGAAATATACTGGAGTCGTCACACGCACATGCGGGTGTATTTTGTGACCTCTGGTCAGCGGTCGGAAATCGACCGCAGCTCCCTCAAGCACAGACCGTTCATTTTTTTATTTCTCTAATCCAAGTTGTCATCTTTGCAATCTTTAAAGATAGTGAGAATTTCAATAGATTCCATATCTACGGAAAATTTTACACCAGATTGGCATCTAATATATGGGACAAAATTATTTGGTTTAAAATAATCTTTCTAGTCAGTAGTTTATTTTTTGCGAAACGCATTTTCGCGGAATTTGGGGAGGATATATGTTCCTTATGGCAAACATACGAGAATTTTTTTTTATCCATTTTCGATAGGGTATATATATTTGGAGTATTTTGATGATCAGTTGCTTTATTTTTACATCCACGGTAAGAATGAAAAGTTAAAAGATTGGATATTTTAAAGAAATTCTACTCGCGACTTTTCACTAAACTCACAAAAATGGGATGTTTTACCGAAAAAGGGTGTAGTCTAAATTTGCTTCTGAGAACGCATACCAACAACTGTCTATTTTAGTATTCGTGTGCGGGAAATGTTTCAAAATATTAAAAGTAAAGGTGAAATTATATTTATTTCAAGCAAACATTCCATTTAAAAACTAAAAGTTATATATTTGTTTTGATATTATCAATGGGAAATGTGTAAGATGAGTTGCAATTTCCGTGTATTTTTAATACGCTACATGATTAACTAAAATTAATAAAGCTTTTTGAAAGTTAACTTCCGTACGAGTAATAAGATTGATGCAAAACTTAAGAAAATAAAAATGGCGCTTTTTTACTTATAATCTCCCACCTTTTTGATCACCAGGAAACACAGGTCTTATAGGATTGTGTCCCAAAGTTCGTTACTGTATATTTTATGATGATTTTTCAATAACGCGGAAAAATTAATAAGAACGACCAGATAATAATCATAACAATTCTCAGTTTTTACTCAATATCAATTAGAAACGCCTTGACGTAATCAGAGTTTAAAAACCGTATTTATATTTGATTTGACGTACAGCCATTTGTTCTTACACGAGAGCTAATTACACCAGCACCTACGCCTAGATTCCGAACCACTATGAATATCCATGCCGAGACTGGGATTCGAATTCATAGCCTGTTAAACTAAGGGCCAGAGCGATAACCACTCGGCCACCAGGTCGACGGTTACTTATTATATTTAATAATTATAACGTGTTTTTTTAAAAGTGGAAGTAAAAAGCCCTAAAGCAATTTTGTAAAGTTTTCTCAACTATAAAGATTTTATAGCCGATTTACATAATTTGCTCAATGAAACTCATTAGGTAACTTTTACAATCAGTGAACATCAGTGTTCGAATTTTTCTCACTTTAATTCAAATCGATGCTTAACTTCATGAAAAATATCAAAATGAAAATAGTTTCTCTCCGTGGTTTCACCTAATTTGATAATCCACTTGTTGAAGACCCGAAGATACAACGAATAATAATTATACCTCGAACTCCAGAGGCATAATAAATGCAAATATAACTCGATTTCCAGCTGTAGCGAAACCATACCAAGCAAGTACATAAATTGAAAAAGGATTCCTTTTCAAAATGATGATCAGACATTTTTGCTTAAAACCATAACACACCGAACACACCCGAGTTCATTTTTCATGCTATACTGAGCAGCGAAAGTCCTATAAGCTTCAGTCTTGTTTATCTTTTCTGACCTTGGATGAAACTTGTTTTATTGAAGCTATAGTTTCTATGAAACTAAATATTTTAAATGAGAGAGAAGAAACTGGAATATATTATCTAAATCGTCTATCAAGCTCTTTTCACCACTATTTGTTATGGGTAGGTAGGTATTTTAATCAACGTCACACTCGAACAACACAACGGGTTATAGGCGACGGTCCGGATCAAACCTGAAGGGAAAGATCGAGGACAACACCACGTAATTTTGAACTGTGGTCAGGTGACGAGGTCACACCTGAGCTGGCAACCCAGTTTCCAAACTTCAACACCACGCCAAAGTGAGGACATTTGAGGCCACGACAGATTTAACGTGCACCAGCCCCCTTTGTACACGACGGTCTTCGGTTGGATTCGAACTCGAATTCGCAACCGTCCGTTACTGTTCCAACCTGGCTACCGCGGCCCTTTGTTATGGGACAAATCGAATATTATTTGAGTCGTTGATGGCACGTTGTGGATATTGCTATAACTAGAAAAGCGGATCTTTTCGCCAGTTGCATTAGCCTTGTCCCTGATATAAAGGAAACAGCCATAGTTCTCCCTCTACGATACGTTTAAAGCAATTTTGACTTCGAAGAAATGTGCTGCAATTTTGATTCCCGTATTTATTGTTTGCTTCAAATTATTGAAAATTATGCAAAATACCCTTTAAAAACAGGTTTGCCGTTTGAGCTTAGGATAATGTCAAGTCTTTTTCAAACAGAACATCTTCCCGAGATAAACGCTGAATTACATTTAGTTATTTTTATCGAATATCTGGATTTTATATTCCATAAGTTAAAATTGAATGAATTTTCTTGATTTTATATCTTTTCTATAAAGTAAAAGCTATAGAAAAATACAAATAACTGGTTGGTAGAAGCATGTACTTGATAAACATTGTGTATGAATTCTTTTTTTAGCGTCTCCATTTTCATTTCACTTTTAACGTCACAATGTTTGGGATGCATATTTTTTCACTTCCAACGTTTTCTAAACCCTTTTTAATGCGATTTTTCAGACCCATTCCCTGAGGCCGTTTCCCGGACTGTTCAACAACCCGGCAGCCAGGTTTTAATTACTTACAAAACTTATCTTTTCAGGAAATGAGACCGTGCGTATTTGTTAATATGACAAGAATTGAGCAAATATTTGTCCATCGTATGAATGAAAATTTCTTAAAACCTTTAAGCGAGTTGGTCGCTTTGGAGCACACAACGGGCTATTGGCGACTGTCCGGGATCAAAACCGAAAGGAAAGATCCGAGGACAATACCACATAATTTTGAACCTCGGTCAGATGACGAGGCAACAATTGAGCTGGCACCCCACTCTCCAAAGTTCCACACCACGTCAACGTAAGGACATTTGAGGCCACGACAGATTTAACGTGTACCAACCCCTTATTCTCTTCTGTATCAGTAAAACTTTCATTGTGTGTCTGTTTATTACTTGATATTGTATGTCTCGTGTCTGGCGCAGCATGGCCATTTATGGCCCTTGCACCATAAAACCCGAAACAAACCAACTTCCGACTGGACTACCGCTGCCCCCGTCATACACATACATTCTACATTCCCGTAATACATTCTACACTCGAAAGCTTCTGTACAATAGAATTTTCAATTTCAATAAAAAATTATTTTGGTTGTTTGCCTCTCTACTGTAATTTTTGCTACATGTGGGATTATTAGACCAGGACCTACTTCTATTGATTTTATCGGAAAGGTGATTTGTATAGCATGTTTAGCGGGAAATTGTTCGTGAGTGATTTAACGAACAAATTTTCAACAAATTCACCAAATAGGTAAAAGTTCTTGGACTCTTATGGTTTAATTCTCTATTTCAATATCCCGTTCAAAAACGCTTTTGCATTCCTGTTCACTTTGGGGTTTGGTAACATTATTAAAAAGTTCTGTTGATCTTATCAGAAAGTTGATTTGTGTAGTATGTTACTTGGCAGGAGGTTTACGAGAATGTTTCAATGAAAGTTCGGTGAAAGTTTCCACCATTTCAATCACTCATTCAAAAGGTTTCCTTCGCTCCGCTTAAATTGGTATTTCTTTCTAAAATTCATTAGAAGCTTTTGTTAATTGTTTTAATAAACAGGTGTTTCTAAAACTCATCAAATAGAGGAATGTGTCAAATCTTACAGTACAAATCTATTGCAAAAAGTTCTGCTAATTTCGTAATGACGGTGAATTGAGTAATCTGTTGCTCGGTTATTGGTAATTGTTTCAATTTAAAGTTTTGACAATCTTTTAATAGTGTTCGGTAAGCTCATAAAATATAGAGCAATATCTTTTATTTCAATCGCACGTTCCAAAGAATGATAGTTCATTTTGTCAGGATTATGGATTGAATATCTGTCACTCATTGAGAAGTTTTAGCAATAGGATTCAAGGATCAAGTGATCATCAAACTCATCCCATTGCGAAGTTTATCACTTTTTTCATTTCCAGAGGATTAGTTTGTTTCTCGTCAGGACGTGGATCGGGAATTTGTTATTTAATAAGATTTTGATAATTGGCTCATTGAACAGGTGTTCGGGAAACCCATTCCTTCCGGAACTTTCTGGAATCTTTTTATTTCCTTCAGTTCCGTTCGTTTCTGAGGGCGGTAGATTGGGTATTTGTTGTCCATTAATAGGTTTTTGGAAATTGGCTCAATGCGCAAGTGATTAGCACTCATCCCCAATTAGGGAAAGTTTCTCAAATCTTATTTCCAAAAGATTCGTTCGCGCTTCTCTCGTCAGGACGGTAGTTCGGGTATATGTTGTTCATTAACAGGTTTTTGAGAATCGGTTCAATGAGAAAGGGATTAGCAAACTCATCTAATTGGGGAAAGATCCTCAAATCTTTTTATTCATTCGTTTCTCTCGTCAGGACGGTAGATTGGGTATCTGTTGCTCATTAACAGATTTTAAGAATTGCTTCAATGAGGAAGTGACTAGCACTCATCCCCAATTAGGGAGTTTTTCAAATCTTATTTCCGAAAGATTCGTTCGCGCTTCTCTCGTCAGGACGGTAGTTCGGGTATCTGTTGCTCATTAACAGGTTTTTGAGAATCGGTTCAATGAGAAAGGGATTAGCAAACTCATCTAATTGAGGAAAGATCCTCAAATCTTTTTATTCATTCGTTTCTCTCGTCAGGACGGTAGATTGGGTATCTGTTGCACATTAACAGGTTTTTGAGAATCGGTTCAATGAGGAAGTGATAGCAATTGGGGAAAGATCCTCAAATCTTTTTATTCGTCCGTTTCTCTCGTCAGGGCGGTGGATTGGGTAACTGTTGCTCATTACGGGATTTTTGGCAACTGGCTCAGTGAACAGGTGCTACGGAAAGCCAACCAATGGGGGAAGTTCCGTGAGGATTACCGGGAGGTTGCTGTCACTCAACAAGTGGGCAGGGATTCAAAAATTGGCGCCAGTGTCGCGGGGGCAGGCCGGGAAGCAAAAGTAGCGGTAGGGGGTGGTCCCCCAAGAGCGGCCTAGGAGGCAACTGCGCACGGGATGCGTATCGATCTGGATCGCGGCAATCGAGCGACCTTTCTTCCCTCACAGCGGCTCGAATCGAAGGAAGAAGATGCCGCTCCCGAGCCTCTCGTCGTCCACTCGCTGCTTTGCGGGAGAGTGAAGAGCAATTGCATGTGCGACAGACATGAGCGTCCGCAGGGTGAGGGGATCTTTCAGGGGATCCCTGAGGCGCTACGGGAGTGTGGAATCGGCCAAGAAACCTGTCCGCCACTTTCAATGGATTTACAGGAAGGGCGAGTGGAGGATCGCTTACGGTGAGTGACTTCTTTCCCTTCCCCCTCACAATCGATCCCCCTCGTATCGTTTGCGCCAAAAAACGAAGTTCCTCGGAACTTTTCCGACCCGTTTCGAGAAAACGCTTACCGTCCCAGCGTACGACGCGCCCTTGTGACGCGAGTCCACTGGGGACGTGCGACGGGCCAATTTCTGCATCCTCCAAAAACTTTTGGAGAGGCACACAGAGCGCCCCGCGTCCGAAACTCTTTTCCGCGGGCTCTCGGCTCTGGTAGGGAGAACTTCAACTGTTGCACTTTGACCTCTATTTCGATCTAGATGCACTTGCGAGTCACTGCGTGTTCGTAGAGCTCTTTTTGCAAGTCTGTGGACCCTGTTGCCCGACTCTCGATTGTTACTCGTCCGATTTGTCCTCAGTAGCGGTGCCGAGATCCTCGCTGAGATCATCTCAAGAGATTTACGGTCGTGCGGCAATTCGCATTGACAGACAATTGTTCTTCCTTGCAGCGATAAGCGCGGCCCATTCGAGGGCCGTTGTTTGTTATTATCACGCGTCGGCCAAGTGCCCTAGCCCTCGCACCTTGATTACGACACCTTATCAGAATATAAAACTCCTCTTGAACCTCACTCTGGTTGGACGATCATGTTCTCGCGCTCTCTATATATAATCCATTGAGACATAAAGACAAACTAAAAAATGTGGAGAACTACAGTAATGAACATGAGAGCGGAGAAAGGATCTTTTCGGGAATCTTTCAAGCATTATGAAAGACGGGAATCGACCAAAGTCTTGAGTCCCAACCGACACTTTGAATTAGTTTACAAGAAAGGACAATGGAGGATTATTTACGGTGAGTGCTTTTGTTTAAACCTCTCCCCCTGTGTGCGTTTTTAAAACAAGAGGACAGATCTCTGTCACATCCTCCCGTCCAAACCAGACATTAGATTACTGCTTTTTTCCGTTACATCACTTCTTTAAGACTCGTTTTGTGGTCTCAGCGGAAGGATGATTAAGAAATGCACCGCACATTATTCTAGTTGCCTGAAGAAGGCGATAAAATCCGTCAAGTAGCAGAGAGACACTATTTCTTCCTAACTGAAACAACACTAAAACTTAATGCATAAATTAACTTTTATTCTCTTTATAATTTATTTGGTGCATTTGCTTTGTAGATAGATTAGAATGTAGAGATCGATTCATTTGTTTCTTAAAGTCAACTAGGATTAGAATTTTAATTTAGTCTCTAGGCCATTCATTTTTCCTCGCTTTAAACATATTTATGAAATGTTTTTAAGTTAAATGTACTCTTTATTTGCTTAGTGTACAACTATGCATATATGAACGCTTTTCTTCCTAAAAATAGAGCAACAATAAAACAAACCCTAAGCCTATGATGTTAAGTTCCTCAAACCTGAAAGCTTTACAATTATTTACTTAGCTGATAAACTTTATACGATGTGAAAAGAGAAAGAAGTATTGACATTTTATGTTAGTCATAATAATATTGAAATGCTAAACAAACTAAAATTTTGGAATTAAGAAATGTCAAATAGAACAAATAGTGAATCTTTTTTTTTAGTGAAAACAATTTATTGTGAAAAGAATTTTCTGTAATTACATTCCTTAAATACATAAGAAAATAAAACAATTGCCAAGTTATAATACAGTTACCATTTCTTATTTCATTGCGATTCAGAATGTAAATATAAGTAAAAGCAGGATTATAAAATAAATATAAGAGTGGTATAAATTGAAATAATTAAAATCAATCATTAATTGAAGAACTAAAAATTTTTATTTATATCTCAATTTATTCTATTATAAAGTAAAATAAATCATGATATACATACTTCCAATAAGTACAGAAATTGTCTAGATTTTCTTAACACTCTTAGAGTTAAAAAGAAACTTTAATTACGTAATTTAACTTAACGCATCTTTACTTTTAGAAAGACTTAAATGTGTACCATCATTCCACTGTAATGAAAAAATGTTTCTTTTACTAATATCAATAACTAACTCTATGTTCCTTAACAGTGATACATATTTTTTATACTAAAGATTTTCTTGGAAAGATTTTCATAACCCATAGACATGTTTCAAGTATTATTTTAATTTTTCATTGTGCTTATTAGAAAGGTTAAGAAAGTTTTATGTAAAAGTAAAAATTTATTATTTGACTTATGTCGTATTAGATTATTCATTTGATCGAGTTTAAAATTGCATACCGTTCATAAATTACAATCCAATTAATCGGAATGAAAATATAGTTCCGATTTTGCACAGGTAATTTTTCAATTTACACTTTAACGGATTTTTCAAAAATTCAACGAATACTCTAAAATAAAACCATAAATTTTAAAATAACGCTTTAGAAATATTTAATTCCATAAAAGTATCTTGCGGAAGTATATGCAAAATGGTTTATTTAAGGACTTAAAAAAATTAGAGCACAGATATATAAGGGAACAGAACTCCAAATAAACTATTTTGTAACAAAACACATATATACTTTTCAAACTGATCATAGTACTCATTTAAAATTGAGTCAGGTGTCGACATTAACGTTTTGGCAATCATGCAATCATACTGAAAAAATGTATAAACAATTTGTAATGTCATATAACCGTGTATGTGTGTTTTCCTGTGGTAGTTTAACTTAATTAAAAATTGTTCAGCATTATTTTAAACGTTAGATAGTTTTATGCATGGTTTCTGTTTTTTATTACAGCTCAGTAAACATTTTCAGAACCCGCGTCATCGTTATTACTACAATTTCTGTGTTTCTCATTTACTTTAAAAATGTTAGACTCGTTTAATTTTAAGCAAAACTTTTTATCGGTAAAACGACATTTCCTAGCACTGGAATTTGATTGATTGTGATTGAATTGAAGGAAAGTGAGTATGTTTAAATACCTACTAAGAGAAAGAGTATTTCCTTTAAAAATAATCATCCAAAGCCGCTGATGTTCCAGCATATTCACGTAAAAAACTCAACAGCATATTTTCTTTACAAAACACAAAATATTAGCTATTCATAACCTCCACTTTTACTCTAACTCAAGATTTCCTTCACTAAAAGAAAGCGAGGACGTACTTAGTTCATTCTAAATGTAATCCGAACCGCAATTTTTCCGGCTTCATTTTATTGGAAAGAATAGTCGAAGGATTACTCATTGAATGGATGAACTAACAAAGTTCTTTACTTTCTTACACTGAGGGAGCTTAAGTTCTCTATTGTAGACTATTAGAGTCAAAAGACCATTTAGGAGGAAACCCTTTTTCATCTGAGTGTAAATAAAACATTAAATTATTTCTAAGAACTACTGATATCCACTTCCAAGCACAAAAAATTTCAACTGCCATAAGTAAACGCCTATGTAGTGTCACATAATTTTTAATTTATCCATAAAACAGTATTAAGATTATTCCATTCTTTCAAAAAACTTTTTCAGTTGTTACTAATTTAGTACGAGTGAAGGCATATAAAATAGAGGAAAAGAGGCAAGAAAAATTTAGGAAATCATGATTTTAATATGCAAGCGATTCGTATACACATTTGCCAAGTGTTAAACGACCCAGAATTCATAAAAACTAGTAATATAGCAATATAATCGTATTTGTGATAAGTATATACCTATAAAGCGAGGAAGCACAGAATCAGCAGCCTTTCTGATTTTTTAAGTAAATTGCAAATTATTCAAAAAAGTATTACCTCTTGGTACACTATTTATAGGTAAGTGATATTTTCTCACTTTTTCAATTCCTTTCGTTAAATATTACACCCTAGAAAAGTTTTAAAGAACATCTTAATCATTGCAATTCTTTAAAAACGCGAACTTAATTACTCATATGGAAAATTAAACTAGATTTGAGTTTTCGTACTGAAACATGTAGCTGGATATTCAATAAAATAAGCACTGCAAAAATTAACGTAAAACCAACAATTACTTATTATTTAAATCGGAACTCGCAGCATATCTCAATCTCAATTTTCCAAACTAAATAGAAGTCAATATTCACGCTATTTCACGTAACATAAATTTGGAAACGCATAACAATCACTCTACGAGGTATTTATCTTTTTAAGAATCTCATTTGACGTATTTGAAATAATTCGTCTTTGCAGACGCAAGATTTAAATTTCTCTAAGGAGCAAAATATTTCAATATTTTATGACATTAAAATATATTTCCCACCAATGAGAAGCTTTCGATTATTTGGCATAAGAAACAATAAGAACTTCACCCTAAATTTCCCAAGCAACCTTTAACTTTTAACGGTATCAAATACACCGATGCCTATATAACAGAATGCTGGCCACATGGGCAACTTCTCCTTCACTGTTATTCTTACGAATGCTGCTGACGAAGCTTTAGAAGTTCAATCAGCTGCCGCGGCGTGGAAAAAGACATGCTGCGGCATCGAATGGGAGTATTTTATTACTAAAATGGGTAAACACACACAGTTTTTTTCTAAGTGTTAATGGGGTGAGGGTAAAACAGGTTCTAGACTGCACAAACTGACAGAGGTCGATATGGGACTTCAGTGCTCTTGAAAACATTGCTTATTAACAGGAAGCAGTTTCATGTATTGTATGCTTTTTAGATTTTGTGGAAAGATTATTTTGAAGTATTGCAATAAAATCGTACATCGGGATTAATGTTTAGTTTTCGAATTGAGTTTAAAATGCCGGATACGATTCATTCAAGATTTGAAATATTCATATTAACTTCAAGAAAAGGTAATATTCAAGGGTCCTTACCTTGGGGAGTCAGTTTTCCTTCAGTGAACATCTTTATGATAGGTAAAGGAAGCAAAACTTACCAGGAGTTTGGGGAAACTATATACATGTACACCATATAATATGTTGTTTGAATAGAAAAGTAATAATTCTTTCAAAGGAATTTGAGTTTTAAGGCTATGATCCGGGCGACTTCTTTCTGGCTCAGATTCATAAAGCGATTATGGAGGACGGTAGGTGTTGATCAATGATGGTAGTTATGTAAAATAGTGAAATGAAATAAAATTTTGTATCCTGGAAGGTGTTTCTCTTCTGTATTTGTGATAGTTTCAATGTATTTTTCTATTCCTCATGTGAATTCCTTTTATGCAAGTGGTTTCCACTCACAACACATTACTTTAATACAAGTTAAATGTGTTGGACTTAATTGGAAGCTTATAATAAATAAAAGAAACATTAATGAGTATTTTTATTCTAAAAAAACTGAAACCTTAACAATTCTCAAGTATTTTTCATACATTTTGATATAAGTTATACTAATATAATTGTACATAAAATTCACATGAGGAAATTTTGATGAAATAAATTAATTAACTATAATTTATGCTTCCCTTGAATAGCAATACGACTTCTATAGGCGGAATATCATTAATAGTATTTGAACTATGCCTTCCCTTTTAAAAATAATTGGAAATTTTAATTAATACTCATGCACCAAAACATTTTTCTTAACTACAATAATCATTGCAGAATTATTTAAAGAAATGTAAAGATAAGTATACATTAATAAATAGTCATTTCTATATGTACTATTTTATTTCGATCATTGCAAATGTGTATCTAAAATATAAAATATTTTAAACAAGACTTTTAATATAACTTTTAAGGTTAATAATTTGTTGAGGTTCCTCAAAGAATGAATTTACTCCTAATCTTTAATGGAATATTGGTTTTATTATTTAAGAAAGCAAATTTAAAGTACTGAAAACTGAAAGAAATTTTGATTGAAACAATTGAAATGAATTTGTAGCATTCATTCAGTATTAATTGATTAAAGAGCAATTATATTATTACTTTTCTGAACGATTATGAAATTAAAACTGTAGAAGTGTTAACAATAATGAACAAAGATTTTGTATAGGACATGTAATGATAAAATTATGTTTATAAAAGGTTTTTAATCTGTAACACATTTACTTTACAAACAGAATCATAGCTGTAAGTGTTTAATATTTCTATAGTATCATGCAGAGTTCAGTTAAAATCACAAGATCCTATTACATAGTCTTTTAGTGCTGTAAACCTTTCAGTATAACATGCTGTGTTGATTGCTTTTTTATGGCGCAAGGGCCAAGCTACGACAAGCAACGTTTTTTCCCATCAAGTAAATGGACATACGAACATAAGGAAAGTGTTAATTGGTAAAATGGGATGTGGAAATATTTAATAATTTGTTCTACTTGAGCCAATTGATGAACTTTTAATGTTAACCTCGCAGACTTTGCGAATCTTGAAAGCCCGAAGAGAAACACACAGTTTAAAAGTAGTTTTGAAATATTGGTAGTTAACTTTCTGTTTCACTATAGTTTCGAAAAATAATTTTTTAACTATAGAATAGTATGGTTTATTTCCTTAGTTATGGGACCTATAGTAAAGCTAAAGAGATTAACCCCCTTACTCCATGTGTGTTTTGGATGAAACAGCAAAAGTCACCCCATCTAGATATCTTAAATGCAATTATTTTAAAATACACTTATACTTATAAAGTGAAGCTAGATGAAAATAGTAAGCCTTCTAAAAGTAAAGCTTTTATAAATGTTTGATGCGTATTATATGTTGAAGTCTGGTAAAACACTTTAACGCAATTTTCCTTTCATTCATGTTATTTCTATAAAATATTAACTGCCCTTTTCCTTGTCGAGGCAGAATCCTTTATATGCTTATACCATTTATCACATATGAATAAATATTTCAAATTACATATTCCATGCAAGGTCCAATAACGAATAAGCTGCCCCAAATGCAAGACCAAGTAATATGAAATTCAACACATCCAGATTAAAAATTCGAACCTTTTAATAATGATTTACCAAATCACCATTAAAAGATTTAAAAAACATGTAGGGAAAAACTTGAAACCAAAATTAAAAAACTAATCAAAATCACATTTATTGCATTAAAATGAGTCGCCACTCTTCAAAATTTGAAATAGCTCTTATCTAGAAATTAAGTTCTTGTATCAGCACAAGTGTAACTGAAATTGAACCACTGGTAGAACAAATATCTCACTAATGCGTAATTGCGAAAAACAAACATTTGAAAATCGTTCCGTTTCAAAACAATAGTTGCATATCCTAATATACTATGGATTGTGTTTGAGGTATTTTATAGAAATGGTCGAGACAATTTTTTAAATAAAACTGTCATTGATATTTTACCTTTGAAATCAATGATTAAGTAACAATGTGTATAAAAGTTAGAATAATATATTTTCGTAGGAAGGTAGTTGAATTAACGTCGAACTGGAGCAGCACAACGGGCTATTGGCAACGGTCCGGGATCAACCGCGAAGGGAAAGATCCAAGGAAAACACCTCGTAATTTCAAACCACGGTCGAGGTCAACACCTGAGCTGGTATCCCACTCTCCTAACTTCCCACACCACGCCAAATAACATGTTTTGGAAAAACTAAGATAGGCCGGTTAACTGCTTTCTATTCTATTTAAAATGCGAAGACGTTGAACTCTGACGTCTGTTTAAAAATATCCTCAGGTTTATTACTCTACGCTGCAGATTAGTGCTATAAGCTTTATTTATCACTTGAGTGCTCTTTAATTTAAAATGATAAAAGACGTAATTGTATTCTAAAATCTATTTTATGATAGAATCCGGGAAAGGAAGCATTAAAAGTTTTATTGCAGTGATTCGCATGAGACCATTTTTCGTGTTCTTTCCATTTGTTTATCTAGAAAGTGGCGCAATTCTAATGCTGGCCACATGAAGTATATCGACTCTTATGATTGCTCTTGGTCGTTTCTGAAACTTCAGAGGAAAGAAATTGTTTTGAGCGGGAGCCAAAAATAATCTCGCTTTCGACTCACACTGTTTGAATGAATGCAACTGGTTGGGAACAGAATTTTATTTTGGTTGTTTGAGGAAACGTCCATTTGCTGTTGGTATTTAAATACTCGAATAAGCATTGTGCTATGAATACCTAAAAGTTTGAGTTGTATTGCTCAACCAGGTGCAACTAGCATTCGCGAACACGTTTCTTTTCAATTCATGCGAGCCGAGGTAGGTATTTTAATTAACGCCTCACTGGAGCAACACAACGGGCTATTGGCCACGTTGTGTTGCTCCATCATAAAAGATCTGAGGACAACACCCCGCAATTTTGAACCATGGTCAGATGACGAGGCAACACCTGAGCTGGCACCCCAATCTGCAAACTTCCATACCACGCCAACATGAGGATATTTGAGGCCATGACAGATTTAACATGCACCAGCCCCCTTTGTACACGACGGTCTTTGGTTGGATTCGAACTCGCAACCCTCCGGTTGCTAATCCGTTACTCTTCCAAACCGGGCTTCCTTAAAAATATAGATAATAAAATATAGACGTTGTTTGACGCAGTTTAGCCAGAATTGGCCCTTGCGCCATAAAAAAACAACCAACCAACCAACCAAACCGGGCTACCGTGGCCCTTCATGTGAGCAGAGTGGTCCAGCCTTTTGCTTTACGTATTTAATAGCAATAGCTCAAGAATTAATAGTAAACTTTTATAAAATAATGCAGTTTATATATTATACTATAGCTAACATATCCACATTTAGAACGGCATTTGTATAATTGTAATACCTAAATTCTAGGGAGATGTCGTGGCACATCGGATTTGGCCACTGCTAGAAACCTACGAGTTGTAGGAGGCACATGTGCAATTCCTCCTTGAGTGTATTTCTCTCGTGTCAGTAAAACTTTTCTTGTGTATACATCCATTTACTTGACGTTGTTTGGCACAGCTTGGTCAAATACTGCCTTTGTGTCATAAAACCCATCCCAACTAACCAACCTAAATTCTATTTAATACATTAAAAAATTCAGTAAAAACAACGGACTATTTTACATATTTTACTTTACAAATGCTTAGCTAAGATTTATGCTAGTAATATGAAGATGTAAAGACGGCGTAATACATGAAGCTATACTCTGCATTATTTAGTCTATTTTTGACTTGCACCGTATAACTCAGTAAAAATCACTTGGTTAAAATATCTGTATGGGCAGCAATGCATTGATAGATTTTCTATTTTCTGAACATAAATTGTAGATTATTTGAATACCATTAGATTGTTAACCATAGAATTTACGTTGAAAGGAAGATTCAGAGCTGAAATGAAGATTCAGAGCACATGTAAGAGGTTTCATTTTAGTGATAGCATCATTGACATGAAAATGTTTTATCTGTAAAAGGAGATAGAAAAAGGAGAAAAAATCAGACATCTTTTCCTGTTACTAGAAAAGTTCTTTCAGTGTTCTGAGCGAACAAAAACAAGAGTTGATAAAATAAATTGATAGATGCTTGACATTATAGAGGACTTCTCTGCTGACAACATTTTATCTTTTCAATAGCTTAAGTACTAAATATATCTACCGAAACCGAAGTTGAATAGATGACTTGAATTGATTTAGATGGAAATTGAATGCAAGTTGAGTAAATTATTGTAAAATACGAGGTTGAGAGATTTATAATCTAGCTGTAAATATAACAAATAAATTATCTCCGAAGAATTATCTGAGTTTGATGCCGGAATTAATCACATTATGCTAATATTCAATTTCTAATAGATGACTGGTATCGTGATTTACTGTTTAGGATGAAAGGTGGCGCTATAATTAGGTTAATCCTGTAATATTTATAGCTTGAATAGAGCAATCATTTGTACTTAAAAAGTAAAGCTTAACACTCATGTTGGTTACTAATGAGCATCAAAGCAACGATTTTTTCCCCTTTCCTTTCAGCCTGAGCAGATAAAGGATTTGCGCCCAAGATTACTGTACTCAAATAAAAGATCTCTGCAATCATTAGTGTGTAGTTTTAAATCATTCATCGAAACACGGGGAGACTCATTAAGGGTTCCGAAAAGCGCCGGAAACGAAGGGTGTAGCTGACTTCAAAAAATCTTCTCGAATTAATACCGCATCCTTCGATTTTGCATCTAAAAAAGTTGAAGAAATCGATGATTTATCGAAAAGAACTGCGTCATTGACCGGAAGGTTTTCTGTCCGTTCAGTTGAGTGGCTGGGGGAGGTCTTGAAGAAGGGAAGGCCGGATTCAGTAAAATTTTGAATCAGATGATTCTGCGTTTCTGGCAATCTATTTTGTCCCCCAAAGCTTAGATCTCGTTCCACCTCGTTAAGTTTTTGAGTCGACTGAATTTGTTTCTATATCTCTGATAGTTTCTAGTTTATATAAATAATACGAGTGGAATTAAAGGTATTTATGCGTTGAATTCTGTATGAGATGCACGCAAATAGAAATTATGAATAAGGCTAGATATATGTGGAACAATTTTGGTCTCTTAAAGGGCGGCGTTAGCCCCGTTGGAAGAACCTGAGGGTTGCGAGTTCCATAGACCGTCGTGTACAAAGGGGACTGGTGCACATTAAATCTGTCGTGGCCTCAAATGTCCTCACGTTGGCGTGGTGTGGAAGTTTGGAGAGTGGTGTGCCAGCTCAGGCGTGAACTCTTCATCTGACCGTGGTTCAAAGTTACGTGGTATTGTCCTCGGATTCTGTTGCGATTGTCCCTTTGGGATTGATACCGGACCGTCGCCAATAGCCCGGGTGTTGCTCCAGTGCGAGGTTAATTAAAATACCTACCAACCTACCGGTCTCAGATAAAATTCTCGCTTTGATGTTAGCAAAGAAAAATTGTGTGCTTGGAGTAATTTATATCTGACAGTACAACCTAGTTTGAATATGCAGACTAGTAAAATAAATATTTATATGTTCATAGATTTGTCTTTGTGATAAAACTCTAGTTTTGATGGATGCAAAGAGGAATTATATGAGTACAATTGAAAACATCTCTAGACATACCTCAATTCCTAATGCAACACGTTTTTCTCCCCTTCTTTCCCAAATCCTCTTTTTAAACCATTCCATACTTTTCCAAATACATTTAATCACCCTTGAAGAAAAGGTGTCCTAACATGGATAAGTGGAATAATTCGCGAGACAAATGAGTTCAAAACAATTTATTTAACTGACTGTCAGCTACAGGGTCATTCTAGCGTCAAGTTGTGGTACTGCTATGATAAAAACGGATGTCGCACAGACAACATACTAAAGTATGTTTGTAGGTAGAATTATTTATTGAAGCCAGTCATCTTGGCATGACCAGATCGTTGTTTTATGAATCTTACCCATACATTGCACAAAACATGTTTCATTTATGAAATCGAGTGACGTTTATAGTTACTAATGCGATAGTTTTTAACATTTTTAAGGGAGATAGTTTTAAATGATACGAAAAATATTTGATTTCTCTTTGGTTTGCAGATCTAGTCCTTTTAACTAACTTTTATAGAATTCATTACTTCTGAGTATATAAATAGATATCCTAAAATTAAAATTGCATAATGTAGTATATTGATGCATAAATTCTTTAAATTTAGATTTAAAATTAACTAATATATTATAATAAAAATTTATGTAACTTTATATAACACACTGAATATATAAAATTATATTTTATATATTCAGAAATAATGAATAGTTTCGGGTTGCATTTCTATTGAATTTTCATGTTATTTGATGCATATTCAGGTATTATATAAAAGCAAATTCTCGTAGTTTGCTTCACATATTAATACAGATACGAAATCTCAGGTTTCTGCAATAAACAGTGTTTATTTAAGGGGAGGTAAGGACCTCAAAACCATATTCACATAGGGATGTGCTAGAGTGTAAGAAATGGAAGTTTATGAAAATGTTCTTCTAGCTGCAATTTTACAGTTTGAGTGTAGTTGTACACTTGCAGTTTCACAGTTGGTTCTCAGAGTTGCAAGTACCAACAATAATACACGACTGACAGTGCATGGATTGCCGTATCTGTTCAGAGCTTCCTTTCCTTTTGGGTACAGCACGACAGTGATCCTTGCGATGAAGTCAGCTTCGGAGTCATTGGGGATCTCGTACACGATGCCTTTGAGAGATTCCCCGAGGAAGAAATTAGTGCATGATTAATCAGATGATCGTGGTTGCCAAGAGACGGGTCCACAGCTGTCAATCCATCAAGCCTCAAAAGTACATCACTATGTGAATACTGTCTAATTTTGAGTTCCTTATCTCCATTTCTAGTTTATAACAGGAAGTTTTAAAATACCTTGTATACATCTGTATTCGGAGATTGCAGTTATAAAGTATAAGTGAAGATGCAAGAAAAACGTCTATTCATTTCTAAAATACATTCAGCAGCAAATGGTTTTCAAAAATATTTCTTTCTTCAATTTTAACGGAAGTTTCTAATCATTTTGTTATATTTTTATCATAAATATGACATACATGTTCAAGAAAGCTTTGAATCACTCTAAGTAAGGATGTTCGCTTGTATAATCAAATAACAAACAAATGATCAATGGTTATTTTTACTCACCTTCGCTTCAAGAAGCACCTGAATTTCATCCAGAGGGTAATTCAAAATCGTGTTCTATCTACAATGAGCGCAAACAGAGATGTTACAATTGTGACATTTTCTCTTCAGCAAATAAATTAAAATTGTTCCGCATTGCAAATATGACGACGGTGCAAGGGCTATATTTGGACAAGTCATAAACTGGGTGGAATATTCATGTTTTTTATTTTTTTGTTTCTTATGTTTAAGATAAGGATAAAAAAGGAGTTGGATAAATTTAGAAATAAACCAAAATATGCATAGAGACCTTTGTTCAAAAGCTAGTCAAGCTTTCTACCACAAATTTCAAAGCAAAAGAAATAACTACGCGAAAGGTTTAACAGTATTTATTTCTTTGACTACATTAAACCTCCATATATAATAATTAATTTAATTTCCTAAATTTTTGCAAAAAGTGTAAAATATTAAAATAAAGTATAGATTCACAAATAATTTTCTTTTTTTGATTCAGCATATTTTAAAATAATTTCACGAATGATGCATGAAATGCAATCTCTTTTCACGCACACTTTTCATTGATTAATTAAAAACCTCTATAATCTACGCCCATTAGTTCTTATTGCATATTTTTATCTTAAACTTATAGAATAAAAATTTAGAGCATTTTGAATTAAATTTATAGCTTGGAACAAGGTTCATTCTACGTAAATATATTTTAATGTTATAGTAAATAGTTCAATATTTCTCGAGAAATAAAAGCTTCTTAGGCTTGTATTAATTATGTAGTCACCGATTAATTTTTTTAGATTGGTTATTTCTCTTATCGTCCGTTATACTGAGCTTAGTGTAATTCTTAAGTATAATAATTAAAATGAGGTAGAAAGTATTACCTCGTGTAAGTTTAACAAGGCCCTTTCACTCTTAAATTAAAATCTTTCAACAGTGGAAGTTTTGCGTTGTGTTTCCACAGAAATGTTAAGATTTTGCATATGCGTAATGCATCATTCATTAGCATTCATACAGCTCCTGTATGGCTTCACTAAGAAATCTAATTTGCAACAATAATTTCGTATGCGTAAAGTTAACAATGATAGAATAAAAAATTGTGTATGTCTTGAATACTTTAAAATTTCTATTCATAAACAATCATTATTCACTTTTCATAATTTGTATACAAGATTATATTAAATTCCTTATCCAAATTTTAAGTGTTGTAGGGTGCATCAAAAAAAAGTTTTGTCAAAAAATGCATGTCCACAATAGTTTCGGGTAGGGTGATAAACAGTGCTGTTTGGAGCGTTTTTTGCAAATTTTTTTGAACTTAATCATTCGCAACGGTGACTTCTGACGTGGTGGAGCATTGAAATAATTCCGATATTGCTCACATGCATCTAATGTATGCGGCTGTTAATGGTGCTGCTCAAAGATTGTACCATAAATGCTTCCATAATGGGCAAGTGCCGAATCGTCAAAAATTTGAGCGTTTGCACCGCCACTTGAGTGAAACCGGGTTGTGTTGCTCCAGTGTAACATAAATTCAACTACCTAACCTGTGTGAAACCGGGACATTTCCTGTCAGCAGGAATGTCATGAATTTTATGTCAGGATTCGAGCACTCCAGAAATGAGAGAAATCCGCCTATTGGGAAGCAACGATACTATCTCTGAGCACATCTCCCATTTCCATTGGCAGTGTCATACATTAGATGCATATCAGTCATCTCAGAATTCGTGCCAAACCTAGGCTACATACAACAGCTTTCTCCCCAGATTTGTATCAACCTTACGTAGAATATTTTCATCCATTTCTGGAGTATTCAAATTTCCCGACCGACCCACATCATGCCTGTTGGCATGATTGGGGAAGCGTTAATGATACTATTTTTGAGCAGCTCTTCCGTTTCCATTGACAGCCCATACGTTAGATGCATGTTAGCCATCTCAGAATTCATGCTATACTCCATAACGTACGGAATCCACGTTGAGAATAACAAAATTTAAAAAGAACGATTTGCAAATGCGTGAAAGAGCTCCCTCTTACACCTATGCGCAACAGTTACAGACGCACATTCTTCAAGAAAAAATGTTTGCCCTGAAGCACTCTACCATAAGTTTAGCCAGGGAATTTCAAATCGCCCTGTATACTTTCCTTTTCATCTAATTTTTGTGCAGTTATTCTGTGATAGGTAAAGGGGATGTTCGTATAATTTGAACCTGTGGTGTTTTCGGGCCTGGTAAAGGAGAGCGCCTCCTCTCAGGGTGGATGATCAACTACTTATAAGACGGTGTTACCACGGATTTTCGTTTTTTGAACGCAAACAACTGCAGTTCGATTGAAATTATTTTCAATTCGCAAAGGATTCTTATTGTTTTTCTTCCCTTGGATATAAGTGAATTCTTGGTTTCAAAAACTCACATCGAAAATTTTTTGCATGCGCTTTCAACAAATTCTTAAGGTAAAATATATTACAATTAAATTTGAATTAAATACTTCATAGCTAAATCCAGTAATGTGAGTGTTTCTACCTCAATGTATTATTTGAATCACGCGACATCGTGTAATTTGAATCAGTGGTCCAAATCTTAAAGTTAATAATAATCGCGTTGCAGTTGGTTTTAACCCTCCTGGTGATTGTCTCGACAAGGTATCTCGTCATTTGCAAAATTGACCAAATCTTAATGGACGAGATTAGATGTCTCGTCATTAGATGAAAACTGACCAGATCTCGATCTCCTCATCATTAAAAATAGATGATATCTCGTCATCATTAAAAATAGATTTCTCGTCATCATTAAAAATAGATTTCTCGTCATCATTAAAAATAGATTTCTCGTCATCATTAAAAATAGGTCAGATCTTGATGGACGAGATATCCAGTCGAAACCGCTTAAGGGTTAAACGTGACACAAGATATTTTTCCATCAGATAGTGTCAAGTGGAGAATCAATCACACATATTTCCGATATTTTATAGTTTAATAATAGTATATATATTTAAATGTCTCTGCGATCTTAAAATCTTAAGAGTGCTAAACAGAAGTGTCCATTAAAATTAAATTTAATTAGGACTTAAAGGACAATTTCTGCACCTGGTCAGAAATAGGGCTAGTGCCATTTTGCAAATTTTTGATAATAGTTGATTGAATAACTTTTATTTCTTTAATTTTTAACGCAGAGCACAAAAAAACTTTCCAATGCTTTGATTCATTCATTTGTATTGAAAAGAGGACATTGGCACATTTCCTATTATAAATTTCAGTAGAGAACTTAAAATCAGCGAATTTATCCATTGGCCCTTTCTCTACCAAATTAGATTTAACAATTCTTAAACAGATTAATTAAAAAATATGTTTTAAATTTGAAGTATCAATAATTTCTCATAATTATAACCGATTTGTTAAATTCAAATGTGGAAATCAATCAATAGAAGTGAAAATATTTAATTTAGCTTTAAAAAACATGTTTGGAAAATTACGAAATTGTTACCAAATCCTTCCTTGTCATTGAAGCATATCTTAAAATCATACTTTTACTTATACAAAAATTAGTTTTATGTTGTTACGTTCAAAATTTTTTATTAATAAAATGCACTCATCCTATATATAGAAAAGATTTACACATTCACCTAAAGCAATGAAAGATTATAGTGGGAGATAAAATTAGGATTTAGATTGAGAAACGCTGGTTTTTAAAGGCAGGATTCTAAATCTATTTCTGTACAATTGCAATAGAAAGTGAAATTCCTCCCGAAGTCTGCTCGGAAGCCGCCTAAGCTCTAGTGAATACAAATCCCTCATACTGGATTTTTGGAGTATAGTCGTATAATAAATCCCCTCCTAATTCCCAAAGTCGCATTGATCCTGGAATCATAATCTGCGGATTATTTTAAATGGAGAACCAACTCGTGTTACACCCATCCACCAGCTTTCGATTACACGAGTCGATAATCTGCGGTTCGGTTTGATCTTAACCGGTGCACCTATACATTCGGAACTCGCGTTTGAAAACGCATTTCATCGTAGCACTCTATCAGAACGAACTTAAAAAAAAGCATTTTATTCTTCTCATCGAATAAAACATTTTGAGAATGACAGTTGGAAAGGGTGCGAATCTTATAAAGATTGTTTATTAATCTGGATTTAGCTCCGATTGGTTTTAACATAAATTTCGATCCGTTAATTTTCCACCGTTAAAGAGTCGCCAATAGCCCGTTGTGTTGCTTCAGTGCGACGTTAATTAAAAATACCTAAATACCTATACCTACCACTTTTAAAGAGGGTATTCGTAACTATGCATAGGTTGCTTATGCTCTGAGTGAATCATGCAACCTACACGCGTTACTTTAAGTTTTTATAATTTCTGTAAAATTATTCAGACGTTTTTTATTCGAGAAATTTTGAAACTACTGCATATATAAAGTATTTCAAATGAGTTCCATTTCAGAAAAAATCCATTTCATCAGGGAAACCATGCTTTAAAGGATTGTTATTATGTATTAATATACATGACAAAACCTCGAATCGAACATTTGAAAATTAAGTTGAAAAATATAAAAATAAAAACTTATACACTATTTTCAACTTGCGTATTTTTTACATATATTTCTAAAATTTCTTGCTTGTAAAAGCAATTAGAGATATTTAATAAGCTATGCGTCAAGAACTATTATTTACACTGCCCCAAAGGTTAAGCACGGGATAGTAAATAAACAGAACTCATGGAGTTCTGCACCAATCGAACACAATTCCCGTTTACAACACAATCATAATGAAATACTTTGAAAGTCATTTTATGCAGACAAGAACATTTGGGGATTTTCGAACACTAATTGCTACTTAGAATAAAGTATAGTAGGTAGAAAAGTATGAAAAGTTCTGATTGAAGCACAGAGGATACTTCATATTGAATATAGTCCCTCTGACCCTGATACAGGTTTGAAATTCACAATAGATTGCTCAAATCAAGCTATCAGTCATTGCCGAAGAACAACAAACTGAAAGTGCTAGAGGGTTAGGGTTGGGTGATCACCCGAATTTTAGTTTCGATCAAGCTTTTTGGTATGATTAAGATGCTGGGAATACTCTACCATTCTATACATTGAGTTATCCATTCTAAATTCTTAGGTCTAAAGATAGCTTCTTGAATGTAGAAGGTTTATTGCGTGTGTCGACTGTTGCTTTACATTAAAAGAGGAGGACGAACTGCAGCTACATAAAATCTGACTTCCAGAACTTTATCGTGCTACCTTTGCACTTTCATGTGGCATCTGAAAACTATTATGGTCAGTGTCTCTTAACACACAACATGAACGTAGTGTTTAAAGAGTTATTTTTTTGAGATATTTACACCCCTAAATCTCAATTAATCTCTGAACAGATGAGTCGATCATATGAGGCCTATCTGAAAAGTATCCAGCCAAGTAATATAACACAAGATACAAAGTACCTAGGACTTTTGGTGCCTAGTTTCCTTCAAGGTAGTCACATTGTCTCGGAGTATCTTCCCCTTTTCGAAACACTCTGCAAAGTTCATTGTTACAATCGCCATCAACTCCCTCGTCGCAATCTCTTGAACAGCATCCACGGTGTGAAATCTCTTCCTTTTCACGTCATTCTAGCTTTGGGAAAAGCCAAAAGTCGCACGGTGCCAAATCTGTGCTGTAGAGGGACTGAGCCATCTGGGTGATTTGATGTTTTGCCAAAAACCCTGCTAGAGAGGAGAGCACGTTGTGATGAACCTGCCAATCAGCTGCAACTGCCCACAGCCGCGGCCGTTTTCTCCTTGCTGCATTTCTCAGACCGCGAAGAACATCGATGCAGTATTTCTTAATAATTGCTCGACATAAAAGAGAGTACTCGTGATGGAAAACATATCTACAATCAAAAAGCATAATCAACATGGTCTTGACGTTGCTGCGACCATCTGACCGTGATTCAAAATTACATGGTGTTGCCCTCGGATCTTTCCCTTCGGGTTTGATCCCAGACCGTCGCCAATAACCCGTTGTGTTGCTCCAGTACACACACACACGACATTAATTAAATATCTACCATCCACATATTGTCCAAATATTTCCGAGCATGTACGACACACGTTACTTTCCGTAGTAACATTTATTAACATTTTGACGAGGTTAAAAATATATACCACTGTTGTGATTACGATTTGTTTGATGAAAGTGATGACGTTTTATGGATCTTTAAGTTTAGGAAAATTTATTTAAAATTTCCGATTATGAAAGATCAATTGAATGAAAAATACAGGGAAGTGTACGAGAACAAAAAGCTCACAATAGCTTTCATAGATGGAGGGTGAGATTTGATACAGTGGTAGACGTGAAAATGATGTAAAATCTAATTTTAATAAATTACGAGTATTTAAATGCAAAATAAAATATTAAACGTTTTCTATTAAACAAAATTCCTGACAGAATGACAGGAAAATACTGTATGTATTATATCTGTCAATTTCAAATCCGACGTCCTAGTTTTATAATAACAGTTATGATGTGGGTCCAAAAAAATTATGATGGTAGCCGTGTCCTGGCTCTTGGTTTAAGCCTGGATGTCCAAAGAGTTCGAAATCCACTATAAGCAATAGATACCGCTGAAATTTCTACTCTTATAAAGACAAATGAGTGTCAAGAGACAGAAGAATCTCCGATTGATATCAAGATGAGCTACCATGAATATTAGAAGATAGTTTTCACATGTGAAGAAATATTTTTTAGATAATTCCAGAATTTTTGGGGGGCTTTTATGTTTTTGAAGGGGTTTAAATGCAGAAATATATTTTCGGTTTTATGGAATTAAATTGAACTCAATAGCTTTAACTATCCTTATGGGTTTAGTTGTCAAAAACATTAAAAGTTATTGAGAAGTTTTTCATTTTTATAATAAATTTGTAACCTAGTTTTGACTTTGATAACAAAAAGAATTTTTCTTCGAAGTCAAGGAAGGAGAAAGTCAAGTGCACTTGAATTTTTCTGTTACAGCTTGAAAATATAAGTCAACTAATGATCCAAATGCCAATTTTTAAAGAATACTTAATATATTAAAGTTGAGTTTGAATCATAAAATACAGCAAACTGTATAAAAACCATGAAAAGCAGTTATGGTTTACTAATTACTTTGATTCTACTCTAATATACTTAAAGCGTATTATGTATTTTTGATTCCATTGCAATTCATCTATATCTTACAGCCTGCAATACACAAACTCACACTGTTCACTTTCATCCATTAGGAAGCTAAAACCTTAAT
Organism: Meta bourneti; assembly: GCA_933210815.1. NCBI lineage: Eukaryota > Metazoa > Arthropoda > Arachnida > Araneae > Tetragnathidae > Meta > Meta bourneti. Next base: position 33,909,293 of record OW119933.1, read on the forward strand.
GCAAGTAGTAGGTGCTGACATGACTAGAAATATTAGATTCATGAAACATGAGTTCAAATGTGTAAAATTATTCACATCGTTTTCAAGTTAATTACTACTTTAAAAAATAATTGATTGAATTATTCTAGAACCTTTGTTACTCTAGAATAAGGTTTTCAAATAGTGGTATTTAAGGTAACACCTGTTGGCATCTAGTTTCAAAATAATTATCCTGAAAAGAAACTGAATTCTAAATATTAAATCGAAATAGGAACGCCGTGATGAATAAAAAATTTTCCTCTAGGCACAGGTTAACTCCCAAAAGTATTAGAGAGAGAAAATAAAAGAATTATAAATTCCCTAACACGCATCTGAAGGCACGTAAGTGTTAGAAATGGGACTTAATAGTAAAGCGTTCTATAAAGAAAGAAATGACCAAGGAGACGGTTGAAATTTTTTCCCCTCGAACTTTCTTTCCCTTTTGTCATCGATTTTGTCCAATGTCTTGTTCAATGAGAGATTTCTTTCCCCCATCCCATCTGACTGATAAGTGCTGCCCAATATCTTAGATCGAAAGTATCTTTTGTCACCTGTCCTAATGGAACACATTCCCCGCTGCTGGACTGAAGACTGGACATTTGATCCTTGCTCGAAAAAAGATTTGACGCATTTTTTCGACCGTTTTGAAAGACCCTTCATACCGTAAAAATAAGAGTTTACAGACATAGGGAAAAGCAGTATGATACGAATTTATTGATTACTTAAGCAAGACAGGTTCACGTCAAAACTATGGCTTATACAATTAAAAAAGTTGTCGATTTTATAAAATGCAGCGTGGGTGTTTTTTTTCCCGAGTGGTAAGTTTTGTGAAGTAAAGGTTTTGATCGAGACTTTAAATTTCGAGGATAGATTACTCGTATATTTCAGGAAAAAAGGATAGGGAAAAAGATATTAACGTAAGTACAAATTTCATTAACAATTCAGAATTACGAAGAACTCATATTTGAAAGCATAAATTGATGTGATGTTTGAAAATTCTGGTTCTGGGGAGAAACGTAAAATGATTCACATAAAAATTTAATCGAAAGGAATAAACCGGTTATGTTATATGTATACTTTAATAAATTATGCGATATAGTCTGTAAGTGAGAGATTGAAATTAATCTTATGCTTTTCGCGGGAAAATGATTTGACTTTTAAGTAAGCCTTAAACACCCACGGAAAATAAATTTGATTGTTTTAAAAATAGTGAATGAAATTGTGAAACCAAAATGTAATTTACATGATTCATGAAAGTCGAATTTTATGATGAATATACTATGGAATATAGAGATAAATCAGAACCAGAATTTCATATCATCAGAATGGCAGACTAATGGTTTGAATGCTAATAGCCTGGCATTTGTGAATGAGTAACTAAAAACCTAATGAAATTTTAGAGCTTATTCACTTTTTAAAATGTTCAATATAACTTATAAATAAATCTTTCCTGTAAACTGAGTTACATTATTTCAAATTATACTTTACTTGCTCAGACTTACAAAACTTTGGGGTACTTTGCTCGACTTGAGGAATTCATTAAAAATTGAAGGATATCCCAAAGTTCAAATATGTGCATCGAGTTCAAAATTTTGTATTTTGTTTTCCTTTTTCGTATTGCGGACAATCACTCATTACTACTCTTCTTTGGTATGTAGGAATCTGTGGACATTTATTCGCAAATGAACTCGTGGACTTGATTGATTGTTTTCGGGTTTTATGGCGTAAGGGCCATATTTGGCTATGCTGCGCCAAACACAAGACTACCATCAAGTAATGGGCATACATAGAAATAAGTTTTACTGACACAGAAGAGAGCACCTGCACCGCCTACAACTCGCAGGTTGCTAGCTCAGTGGGCAAACCCCGACTATCCACGACGGCCCCGTATTCATAGTAGGAAACTCACTCCTATTGTATTCTGGTAATAACACATCCGGGGCATACAGGAAACAAGTGCTCATTATTTACTCAACTTCTTTTCCAAAATTAATTTTAAGAGTCATCCTTAATCACAGTTGGTGTGACTGGATGAAGAGTATTTTATCTATAGAAGGCTTTTAATGACTACTTACTAAAATAACTAACCATGTTCTTATATAAAGATGAGTCTCATAACCTCTGTGGAAGGAATCCTTTTTATTGTACTTGCCCACATGGTTTCGTGCAAATCAGTTTTCAGTTGTTTATGTCGTTCAGTTTTTGTTGTCGATTTTAGCAGGTAATGTATTCGCTATTCGGTCTTGTACCTCCACAACCTTTCAGTACATGTATCGTATTGTAACTTCCAAAACGTCCAGCTTACAGGAAATCTTCATATTTGGAAGAATATAGAACATTTTTTATAAGTGAAATAAACGCTGTTGTTTCGTTACATTTCATCTAAGTCTTTACCCGACCTCGTTTTTGTCCTAGAGACTTGTTAGAATTCATAGAGATGATAGAATTTGGTGTGTTAAAGATAATCTGAAAAATATGGGATTGCTTTGCATATGGATTTAAAATATGTATATTTTTTCCAAAGCTTCAAAACGTATTAAAGGGAGAAAATCAAGGAAAAGTTTAGTTCTTGGATTTTAGGTCTATAAATAAGAGCACTTAAGTTTTCAAATTTGCAAGATTGAAATTGACTACAATTTAAACACAACTAAAATACGTTTTCTAATTTCTAAATTGTTTTTAAAGGAAAAAAATTGTTCAAATCTCAAACCGGAAGCGAAATGTCGGCGGGTAAAAAAGAAAAACTGGTGTTGATCTTTGCAGTAATGGGATTAACTATAATTTAAAAATAAATAATAAAATGATCAAGAAACTATTTATCATACAATTTATAACTTGAAATGTCCCTCTGCAGCCAAAATTTTGGTATGAAGCTGTAGTACTCAAGATCAACAGGTACTTCAAATGGTTTCATAGGGATTGCGCTTTCTGCACCTAAGAGATTAATCCTTTAGTGTATATCAAATTTACGCTTATCTTAATTCAAGTAACATCGTTGTAAATTTAAGGGGATGGTTGCTACTACCCTTTAAAATTAATTGAGTAACAAATACCTATCTTAAAGCTAACTTTCATCTGGCTGTAGTTAATTTAAAAATTATGAATTACAGACACTTGGTCCAGGTAATATTGTGGACTTGCACTTTTTTTATGAAATTAATATTGGTCGTTGAACATTGGAACCAACAGACCACATTAAATGAGAAAGCGTTTGTTGAAGTGAATCTTTTGTCGTTGAGAAAATAATTAAAACAAGTTTCAAGTCTTTAATTTTGGGTGTATAGAAGGAAATGAGAATGCTGTAGCGCTAACCTAGAGATAATACAAAATTTACCATTTCTTTCTCTTTTAAACTCAAAAACTCAAAGCAAATATACATTTTTGATTTACACTAGAAAACTGTATTAAAAGCATTTTGCAATCTGTTTCTTCTAATGAAAATTCTCGCAAGGAATAGATAGCTTTCACCTTCAAGTCTTCGTTTAATTATTTTTATACTATATTGCACATTATAAAATTTAAAGAAATACTTTAAGTACAAAAATGGAGTATACTAATGTAACTGGCTATTGCCTACAAACGAATTCTAAACATACATACACATGAAGTGAGAATTCGGAGCGAGCAATACTGAAACCTCATACCATTGCCTTCGTATTCAAAAAGGTAGGTAGTTGAATTAACTTCGCACTGGAGCAACACAACGGGCTGTTGGTGACGGTCCAGGATCCATCCCGAAGGAAAAGACCCGAGGAGAACAGCCGTAATTGTGAACCCAGGTTATGTGACGAGGTTAACACCTGAGCTGGCATCTCACTCTCCAAACTTCCACACCACGCCAACGTAAGGAAATTTGAACAGATTTAACGCGCACCAGCCCAGACGTACACGACGGTCTCTGGTTGTTTCGAGTTTCGAAGTCGCAACCCTCATGTTGCTAATCCGCTACTCTTCCAACTGGGTACCGGAGCCCACTTTACTAGAAAAATAATCAATTGCAACAAAATATTTGAACTTAGACATTGCAGTGGCGTATATATTGCATATATACGCCACTGATTTTGTCGATTTTCCGACGATACGAGGTCAAGATCTGTTCAGTTTTCTTCTAATGACGAGATATTTCGTCTATCCAGATTTGCTCACGGTTTTGCTAATGCCTACCGCAGCCTCGTACTCAAAAAGCAAAAAAATAAGAGCTCAGTTTTCCCTTTTGAGAAGCTAGAGGGAAAACATGTTAATATATAGATAATACAGAGAAATGTTACTTATCCTTGATGGTTAGTTGGTTTTGGGTTTTATGGTGCAAGGGCCATATTTGGCCAAACTTCGCCAAACACAAGACAACAACGAGGGAGGGAAAAAAAAACAAAAAACAGAAGGGTAGGCAAGGTAGTAAAACAGAAAGAAGGACAGATCTTTCGGGTACCTCATGATTGTGAACTTATCCTTAAATCCTCCACATTTTGAGTTTACTTAGATCATATTTTTAAATTAATCTAGGAACGCTTACCACCATATGAACTCTAACGAAGATGCCAGATATTATCCCTGGTGCAAAGAGTGTCTTAACTAATCACACATCGTACGACAGAGCGTATTTAAAAGCAATAATTTTTAATTTGACGATTCAGTGCGGGAAAAAAGCGTCCGCTAATATTTCCCCCTAAATTGGCCAGCTGAAACAACGAGGGTGCAAATGTTGACGCAGGCCTTCTAATCTCGACGGCATTCTCCCCGGGATGAAAAATGCGGTCCGGAGCTAAAAATAATGAAGAAAGAAGCGGGCTGAAACGAGCTCATCTGTTGTAACTGTTTCGTGGAAATGGCGCTCATCCGTCGAATCGATTTCAGCGTCCGAGAAAGAAGCGAGTCTTTTTCCTCTTCCACTCGCAGTGCTCGAAAAGTAGTCAAAGTTGCGAATGACAGCCGCGTCTCACTTGAGATTTCAAAAGACGTCGTTTCATTTTCGTCAATGAAGTTGGGAGGAAATCCGGAAAAGTATCGGAGGCGTTTGAAGTTGGGAAGAGTTCGCCTTTGATGCTTCGAGTATAGGAACTGCGGTATCAGTTTTCTTTCCGTTGAAACATCGATGCATTCGTTTCGCGAGAATTGCTTTACTGAATTGCTGTAGCATAAGCGATTGTGCCACTCACCAAACGTTAGATAGAAATAATAATTTAGAAGTGGGACGAACAATCATGTTGAAATATTAATTTATGTATGAAAATATTCATCAGATGACGGGTGCAATAAAATAATTAGCTTCTATTGCCTGTATTTGAGCTCTCCTAGCGAGTATAGAACTATCTAGTTCAAAGTACTTTTCATAAAATAACTTTGAGAGAAGGAAAATTATATTAAATCTCCCCGATCTACCCTTCGTCATCTGATCGTTGTTCAAAATTAAGAGGTGTTGTCTTTGATCCCGGACCGTCGCCAATAGCCCGTTGTGTTGCTGCAATGTGACGTTAATACCCACCTACTTAACTCTTTCATAGTTTGAATTAAATGAATTTTTTTGAAAGTAAATTCTAGTGTTTAGTAAGCACTTTCAGTGACAACGAAAAATGCAAATTTTGAAAATGTACTGTCATAACCTATATATAAATCTATGTATAGATGCAAAAACGATTGTTTGTTTTACGATCAAACATACTGTAGCTTTCAATGGTAGAAAAATTTTTCAGAATGAAGTCGATTAATTTTTTATATTAAATTGAAGATTGCATAAAATATTATTTAGCCACAGTTGTGATATAGCCTCATAAGAAATAAATGTAAAAAAGTATCTATTTATATTCAAATGGTGATAATCAAGAAATAATTATGATTCAACAATTAGGTTTGAGCTTTAATTTATTAATGTAACGTCCTCTGAAGCCGTGTTACTTTAAAAATTTCTACCAGGACACACACTTTTATCCTTTCGATTACATTATTTAGACTATTCAAATTACTTACCTAAGGGGTACCATTTTGTATCTTTCGAATTACGACAAATAGAACTTTAAAACGTTTCTTTTAATTTTAATACATATCCACAGAAACCTATTAGGAAATTTTTGAGAAAAAGTTACCAACTGTGTTTTGACCTTTGAAGCGATAAATTTGCAGCTGTTTCAATAAATATCGAATCCGTTCTTTGTGTATATACTAGTTTATTTTTAATTAAATTGTAATTCCGTTTGTAAATAAAGCGCTATAAACTATTCCATCGAATCAGATATTTAATAGAATCAGTTGAAGACTAAATACTTTTGGGATCCTTTTACTTAAATTTACAACAGATTTTAGAGGAAATATAACAAACGTAGTTCATTTATTACAAATTATTAAGCCGATAACGTAAAGGCTTATTATCTCTATTTACAAATTTATGCTAGAAGTGGTAAATTATTAAAAAAACATGTACAAATATGTGCAACAAAATATGCATGTAAATTTATGTACACCCTTTAAACGCGCAACCTCATTTCAGATCTATTCTGCTTTGGTTTATTTTCTATTTAATCATTTTAAACCAGAATAGATTAAAAAAATATTCAAGCTATTAATAATGACTACGTCTTTTACCGATACTGACATCCAAGAACCCGCCAGATATTTGTCTACCTGTGATATATCATTTTTCAAGCTGTTAATCCCTTACTTTCTATTTGGATAATATTATCTTATGCTGGTAATAATTATCTATACATCGCCGTCTCGAGTGAATGCCTTATCAATAAGTATCCATAGCGAGCCACATTCTTGTGAAAGAATGCAACCACTTTTCTCTCGGGTGTGCTCCCCTGTCTGTCTAATGCACTGCAATCTTGAAAAGTGGCGGATCGCCAAAGCAACAATCTGTGGAGCTCGAAGTCATTTTTTTTTTGCTCGGGGAACATGGCAACTAAGGAATCAGTCTATCAGATAACAGCAACAGGAGTAATGGTATCCGATGTTCGTAATACGCATTCCTCTGATGGAGCCCGACTTGTTAGATTAAAAATCTTAAGCCTTTCTTGATGTGGCAGGGCTTAGGAACCTTTTCGCCATTGCTTGTTTCTTTCTTGATTTATTACGCATTAGATTTGATTGTGGTGTTAGGATCTGTATTCCTCAATCCTTATGAAATGAAAAATTCATTTAGTTTATGAAAGTTGATGAACGAGAATTTTTTAAAAAAGGGCTCATTTTTAAATATTACTTCTCTAATACTAAGCGAGTTAGTTACAATAAATGCAGTTAAAATACTATAAGAGCTCATCTTATAGTCAAGCAAAGACTTAGAGTAGGACAGATTCTCGGAGTAATGAGTTTTCTGTTTTAAAATATCGGTTGAAAATAATTTCACTTACGTAGTGCATTTGATTAATATTTTTATAAATAATCATCAAACTTCTTGAACATAAGGGCTTTTAAAATTAGCTTTGATTTCTATACGTTGAAAGCCGAAGCTAAATGTATTAGCTAAAATATGAAGTTTAGTTAAACGAAATAATTTCGTTATTAAAATGGTTTTTATTCAGTTTTATGCAGTACCAGGTTACTCTATCTTATTTGCATTAGAATTAAAATGTTAGATAAACAAATCTCAAAGTTTATTGATTAGCCCTACTTTTTATATCCTCTTTAAGATAAGGTGCAAGCGGCTTGATTTCCACATACTTATTCGTCATTCATGAAACAAAACTTAGTCCAGAACAAAATGTTTTCGTTAGGATGCCTTATTTAAATCAAGCAATGGAATTTTTTTAAATAATTCATCAAACGCAAATGATTTGTTAACAAAAATCAGCAGATGAAACTATTAACTTAAAAATGATGTAAATCATGATTCCAAAAAAGATCTAATTTTACTACTGTTAATTATATAAGTAAAGAGCATGACGAGGGGAATAAAAAAAAAGAAAAAATAGTTATAATTCAGATTCAAATTTGAAAACTAAAGTTTTGAGAAATTACTTACGAAATGGCAACTAAGTATAAAAAACAAAAATCTAGTTTCATTTTTAAGAAAACAGTCACTTTTGAAATCTAAAAAAGAATAAGTTCTTTTATAAAACACAGGCTAGAAAATCTGTCGGATAAATTACATTTTTTTACTGTTTGTTCGACTTGGAAATAGTTCTTAATTGGACCTCAAAGTATAGAAAATTATATTACATCTGTGTTAATTGCATGTTCGATACAAAGTTTAATTAAAGAAAGACAAAAATAATTACCCTTCTATTTGCTCGTTTAAAACAACTTTGTACAAGCATATTTCATTAATGTGCTCTTCGTGAAATATCTTGAATAAGACTTCTGAATAAAACAAATGAGATCAGATTCGTAGTTTCATTTGATTTTCTTTTAGATTTTTCTCTTTGTATTTAAATTTGAAGTTCCATTGGGTTAGATTTCCGTAGAGTTTATTTAATTGCACGAGATTTTTCCTCTCTAAACCCGATATTTTTATTGTCCTTTTAAATTCCTAACCCACATGATGTAAAATTATTTATACCAATATTATTTAAAATAGGAATGATAAATGTTAAATTTTATTTCGAGTAAAATGTGTTCAAAATCTTCAGTTAGGAAGTATTCTGTGAGATCTTGAAGGATTTCCAAATTACGAAGTCTATCACATAGTTTTGTAATAGTAACTCTGATTTGTTCTTCCAAATATCCGAAAAAATATCTCGAAGATGGATATTATGATTGTTGTTAAATAATCAAAATTATTAAAAATAATATAAATTAAATAAACATTAATTATTTCAAAAAGTAAAACAATTTTGAAATAATTAATGGATTCTTGACTTCTTATTCACGAATAGATTCTAAGATAAGACTCCCTCATAGAAAGAATAATTTTACTTAGAATAAAGTATGATAAATATTTGAAGCTCATTCAGGATTCGTTAAGTTAAATGATTATATGTAATCATTTAACATGTGTCACATGTATGCTGCTATGTTAAGCTACATACACATGTTATAGGCGTAAAATCAAGTTATTTTCGATATCCCATACGAAAATAGAAAACTCGAAAGACGTCCAGATTTGCTTGACTAATAATCAAGAACACACTGCTTATTTTTTCTATGCTTTGAATCATGACAAGAGAACAAATATTCAAAGAAATATCAAAGTACTGACTTGCTTCAAAATCATGAGGAAATATCTAGTAATCAATATTAGTCATTTAGGTTTCATAGTAAAAAGAAATTACTTTCTCTCCAGGTTTTTAAATTTCTTAGAGTGATTATGATTCTGTCAAGTATTTATTTTTCAATAAGATGTCACTATAAATACATATCATTAAAATGTATTAGAAATTTTTCAGGACATAAATTTAAGTAATTAGTATACGTATACACTTATTTTATAACATTTTGAAACATAAGGTAACTAGAAAACCAGACACTCTTATTAAATTTGTTTACTTAGGGAAAATGACACTTGTTCTCATTTTATACTTTCAAATTATATTTCTCATCATTTTAAAGTCTGCTTCGTGTAAGTAAATTAATTTTTAACTATAAAGCTTTTTATATATCTATTAACAATGTCAGATCTGGCCCTTTCACCATAAAACCCAATCTACCTTATACATAATTTTGAGATTTGAAGTTGTCGATTAATTTACCCAAATAGCTCTATTCCGATTTCTAAATTTTTTTCAATTTATTTGAATTTTTAAATCTATGATATACTGTTTGGATGACAATAATGTAAAATAAGTCCACACACAAATGAATATTCTTTAATTTTCCCATAAAATATCATTGCCACGCACAGAATGTGAAGTCAATTGATTCTTTTGGCGATGATAGTTTCATTCTTATGCAATTATTTCGATAAAAGAAAATGAAATAAAATTTAAAAGTATTTACATCTTGTATTATATAGAGGATGAATTAGTTACTATATAATAGAACTCCAGACTCAAAATCGTATTTAGCATTAAAATAGCTGTTACAACAAATATATACCAGATATTACCAATAGTATACCAAACTCTTGAGTAAAATCATCTTAAATCTAATATAACAGTAAAGCAGATTAAGTTAAAAGTATATTTTAAACATGTTGTATCACATATTTTAAGCTATCTTTATCTAAGGTCTAAACTATCATATTTTATGGATTTCTTGACATTGTCTTGTGTTTGGTATAGCTCAGTCAAATATTGTCTTTGTGTCATTAAACCCATCCAAACTAATTAATCAACCATATTTTAAGACTGTTTAGGTATGTTTTATTTAGTTTTGTTAAAATGGCTCGATTAAATGTATAAGTCTAATTGTGGACTAACATTTTGATGTAATGAAACATTTTACTTTTTTAAATGCAAACTTTACCTCATAATATAAGTTATTGCTCTATTAAACATAATAAACCAACTTATAACATATTTATAAGTAGAGGAAACCTATAATTAATATATAATTAATCCATAATTATATTGAGATTAGACATTGCATTTAGCGTACAGAATCGAGTTAACTAAATGATTGAAATTGGTGAACTCATTATTTTGTAATGTTTTGTTTAATTTTTTCGAAGCAGAACAAATTTATTTCATTGAGTTTCTTTGGTCCAGATTAAAACTTCAAATTCATAAATCTTTCAACTACTTAATACTGAATTCTTTTTACGTGACTTAATATTCTGATAAAAGACATTCTCTGGCGACATTTCCAGAAGAAGGCGCCATCCCGATTCACACCAAACAGTCAGGATAAGAGTTGGGGGAGCTTTCAATACTTGTACGATGACAAATTATCTAAAGAAGACCCCGTGCGGCTACAGGGCGCCAATTGGACTACCTTGAGTAAAGTATAAAGCGTTGCATAAAAATGTAGAATGCAATGTGAATAATTTTCCTCTTGATGGGTAATTTTCTCTTTCCACATTCATCAAACTAAGGCTGGCTTAGAGTAAAGGCATGGCTTTTACAGTTCTAGTATTTTGAAGTAATTAAAGACAAGGTGAATGCGAAACAGATTTAAAATCAACCAAATCTAGTGTGAATGACTCGTTTCGAGATATTAATTGTGCGGTAAGCAAGCGATTAAAATCCCTACATATGGCTACTAGAGAGATAAGGCAGTTAAGGAAAACGGCCTTAACATTCAAACTGCCCGAGCAAAATTATTTAAGTTACCCGTTAGTTGTTAAAATGCAACTGAATCGCGGAGTAATGTAACTGAATAACAAGACACGCGGACCTGAATCTTTCATTCTGACAAACTTTGCATGTTATGTTTGATTGATTGTATGTATGATTTGAAAATATTTTTTGTATAAGACGGGGAAGCTGTGATCGTAAAAGTACGTTTATAAGTACAGATTAAACATAACTAAAAATAGCATGTCTGATAAGTTGAAATATATTACTCTTAGATTTTAACCTTCAATGAGATAAAAATGAGGACTTATTTCAAATCTACTTTTGAATTGATTGAAACAGTTTGGAATAAGCTTGATATAATACCTAGGTATTTATCGTCTGTAACACATATAACATATTGCATGTATTCCTAAGGAAAGTATAAATTATCTGCAATTTAATTACAGCAAAAACAACACAAGAATGGCTCGAAACGTATTTGTGACAAACAATTTATTTTAAAAAATGTTGTATTTCATTCAGTTAGAAACGGCCTTTTTAATTAAAATTCAACCATTTCGGTATGATTGTCTCAGCTTTAAATATATCCCGAAAACATTTTTATTTTTAAATCTTAAAAAGAATAATTTTCGAAAAAATACTTTCCACAGCACGCACACATATAAGCTTAGTAAAAGCATTAATTAAATACCACTTTTGAAAATAATGCGAAGTAATTAGATAAAAATATGGCGGCTAAGATACTGTCATAAGTAAGAAAATAACGAGATTAAATTCTTTATGTGACTTTTTTTATTTATAAATTTGCAAATAACAGCGATAAACATAGCAAATGATTTAAAGAGAGAGTTTGCGTTAATCTTATTAAATTTCATACAACCGCAATAAATTAGCTTTTTGAATTGAGAAAAAATGTGCAGTTAATATCAATAAAAATTGGATAAATAATCGTAAACGTTACCGATGTAGAAACGCTCTCAAATTCTTTCAAATGGGAGCTTATTCAACTTACTTAACAGTTTTTAGTTACATAAAATCAATGGTCCAATAATAAAATTTTTTCTGATTACGCATCTCGTAACGTGTTTTCAAACAATTTTGTAGTTTTTAAGATGTTGCATTTTAGCGCCAACTATAAACATAACATCTTGGACATTGCATTATTTAGTAAATTTTATTTTATTATTTATCTCTACTCATAAAGTATTAGGCATCTTTTAGAGAAATAGCGTCACTTTAAAATCTGAACGCAATGAAATGCAAAACGAATTCAGTGAGGTTCCAAACCCAAACGCATCACAACAAAGTTGTAAACACGTCCTTTCCTTTAAAGATTTCTATCCGCATAAGAAAACCAAATCTCGAAAACACATCTATATCTTTCTTCAACTATTTTATTACAAGTATTCTCGAAAATATAAGAGGAAAATTACTATTAGTGAAACATATCTTCTCTGCATATTTTCTCATAAATATGATCTCTGCCAGCCAGTGCTCCTGTTCAATTTTCTTAATGTACTTCTCTGCATTTAGATTTCCTAGTTTTTCCGCATATGAACCAGAGATGTAATAAGACTTTAAATAAAATCTTTAATATTTCCCCTTTGTGTTAGTGGTAGATAAGGGACACAAATGGGTCGGTCGCTGTCATGACAGAAAGAAAATGCCTGCTATGTCAGACATTAGCGTGCCTGGGGAAGGGCTTTTATAGGGCTTTTATCGAATATTTTTCTAGGTAGGCTGTCAGGGTGGGAGGAGATATATGACTCGAGAAGTATCCGCGGGGTTCCCTTGCACATTCTTTGCCCGGGAATAGTTGGCTCCAGAGGCTAAAACTGTATCCGGTAGTCGTAGAAATAAGAAAACCGAATGCATCAAACGTCACACGGAAACGCATTGGGGAAATTCCACAAAATTCATTTTCCGACTTTACATGACAGATGAGATCATTTCGACTTGATTGCAAACTTCATTTGGAAGCGAAATTGAAACGGATTACCTCTTATAAGACAAATACATTGATATTTTGTTTATGTTCCTGAAATCGATTTGGGAAGACCGAAATTATTACTCCTGAAATGTAGAAACATTTTAGTTGTGAGTAAAGTATTTAAAATATTCGTTTAATTTACTTAATTCTATAAGTAAACTAAACTTAAATAAAGTAAACTTTTAATAAAGTAAACTTTTAATAAAGTAAACTTTTAATAAAGTAAACTTTTAATAAACTAAACTCAAGTAAAGTAAACTTAAGTGAACTAAACTTAACTAAAAACTAAATTAATTAAATAAAACTTAAGTAAACTAAACTTAATTCTTAAGTTTTGCATTTATGCATTGGATATTTAATTAGTAGTCTAATACATTACACATTTACTTATACGATTTTAAGAAAGTTGAATTCAATTAGCAATTAAAAATGAATCGTTCTAAATGTGAAGAAAGAGAAGGCTAAATTTATGATAAATGAATTTAAGTTCTGTTAGAAGTCTTGCCTTCAAGTCATAAAGTAGTTCTTTGTCTTTATCAAATTATTAAAAATTTATTTAAGGTAATGTCATTCATAATTATAAGGTAATGTAATAATCAATTGTAAAGTTTCTGACAGAACTAACATTCCTTTCATAGTTTTTTGTTTATGTATTAACCTGAGTATTTTTAGTCTTATTACACTGCCTTCTCAAAGTTAAGCACGAAACGGTGAATTGGATAATTTTTAAAATTCTCCCTTGATTGACTCCCAATTTCTCAAGAAATTGTAATTCGTGGATATTTGAGTTATTTATTCATTCAAAACATGTATTTAAGGTCTATAGAATTTTATTTCCCAAATGTACTAATGTGGAGTTGCAGGTTAAGGGTAAGTTAATTACATAACCTGCAACTCCACATTAGTACATTTGGGAAAGAAAATTCTATCGTGAACAGATGAGTCAATTGAGCTTTATTCTAGGATGCGGCCTCCCTGCCTTTGATGCAAGCTTCGCATCGACGTTTAAGCCCTTCGCTAATACCTCCAGGGCAGCAGAGGGAAATAATTACCCTCCCTCGAAAAGAGCAGATCTTGGAGAATAGTCGGAAGGAATAGACAGGTAGCGCGGTTCTTCGACCGGATTGAGATCCGAGAAATATGCTGACCACTGCATTCGAACAGTACCCTACCCTCACTTTCAAGGTACGCTTCCACAAGCTTTGATCCAAGTGAACGAGCGTTATCGTTAATCAAAAGGAAACTGGGAAGTTTAAAATCTCACATATGACTCGGTCCCCATACCTTTCACCTGTCTAAGTACTGTCTTTGAACACGTACAGGTCGGCGAAGTACCACAGTGAAAATCAGCCCATTTCATTACATTATCACTAATACAGGTGGGTTGTTCAATGATGCTACTAGGAGGCATTCCTTGTCTCTCCAAACGCCCTTACACGTTTATTATCTGAATCTAGCTTATCCTTGTTCATATAAGAGAACGTTGGGCCATTGTACTTGGCTCCAAATCACGTGTTCGCGACCCACTTTAATCGCTCTGATGATCAAAGGGACTCAAATTCTTGGTACCAGTGTTTAGAGACCCTTGGCATGTAGTCTTCGCCTCACCGTATTGGAGGATATCGACCTTACCACAGCTGGTGGTTAGAAGCACTCGGAGACTAATGCTGACGCTAGACGATTGTATTTGCCAGTAAAACTATGTACTGATCATAGGACGATGTTGTAACCCTAGGAGATTATTTTTGGAAGGCAAAATGTGGTTTCTCTATGCAAACATTAAAGCGATAAAGCGAGTGGAGTCTAGAGCTTTGCTCATGATTCAACTGCTTCTTAGTTACCTCAAGCTCTTATTTATTATCCATTCCTCTTGGTGTCAATTTACACAATCCTCTTTTGAGATTGTAAGGAGCCATCAACATATCAGAACTTAGTGTCTTCAGCCCATTCATCGATACTCCGTTCAGATAATTAAGCTGGGACTTTAATGCAGCATTCAACTGTAACTAAACAATACTAAGTTTTGTCATAAGCTTACTCTTTCAAGTTAGATGGTTTCACCGAGAAACTACACTTTAAAAATTCCTAGGCTAACTGTAGAGCGGTTTTTTCGGGTAATCATGTGATAGATGCACTACAGTTCACCATATGTCGTATATATAATTTGTTAAAATACATTCAACGGCTAATATAATTGAAATTTTAGCCATTACTACACAGGTGACCCAAATATTCTGTGCTTGAATGGGTTAATTGGTATTTTTCAACTGACGCATTTTCAAGTACTTAAAATGTAACGTAAGTTTTTCTAGTTGGGTCAGATGGAACTATAGGGAAACATTAGGTCAAGACTGCACTTCAGGGTATCCTGAAACGTGGTGTCGAGTTGCACAAATTTGCTTATTTCGTGTATTTTACGCAAGAATGACCTGACTAAACGATAGTTGAAAGGAAAAGGTAGAAAAAATTTAGTGAAACCCATTTTATTATGTGGATTATGTAATAACAAATTAATTAAAATTATTCATTTGGTTCTAATTTAATACTCAACACATATTATTAAACTACTCAATATTTTCTATTCTTTTTATTTAAAATATAAAATTCAAACAAAGAATCATGTAACAGATCGTACTCAAAATCGTTTAAAATCTGATTTAATCTAATCGGTAAAGGAGACAAACAAATAAGGATACTGTAAAAATACTGGTAATTTAAGGACTTCCATATTAGAAAAGGTTAAAAATAGTTTTATAAAAATTATGAATAGGGATTAACAAATAATTTAAATGTAAAAAGAAAGGCGTGTAAAGTATTAATGTCCTAAATAAAATAAATCAATTACATCAAGAAAAAATGACACTAAAGAGAGAAAATTTGTTTAATATATATGAAGTGTTTTAGATCCTATCGTTGTTAATAGTCTTAAATACTTAGTTAAATCGCATTTTGAGTCGTTTGATAATCATCTAGATTACACAGCCTGATTTAAAGATAGACATGCTTACAAGTCTGTGAGGTTTAGTGTAGAATTAAGAACTATTTACTAATTTGCCAAGGAATTTACACCTTTTATCGATGTTTCTAACCAATAAAAAGATTTAAGTTAAAGGGATATAATTTACATCACTACGGTAGGAAATCTAATTACTAAATCTTTCGTTAGAATTCTAAATGTTCCTAATGAATATTCTTATCCTTCTATGGAGTTATTTGTAAATTTTAATAGGTGGATATATTTTAACATCTTTTCAATTTATATTCATTGGGCATTAAATTTGCTAAAATTTATTTCAACAAATTAATTTGTTATACAAATTAGCAATTGTATCTTAAAAAATTGAATTTTCAAATTCTTTCTTTTCTGAAAATTTAGCTTTCAATATCTACTTTTGTAGCTGGTTGATTAGATGGTCTTAAGATTTCTCAATAAAAGGAATCTGCAAAGAGAAAGTTTTAAAATTCCTTACACCACATGAAATTTAAGTTCAAATAAAAGAGTGGTTTATGTATGATTAGATTAACCACGATAATGAATCTGTTTTCAATCTCATTTCATAAAGTATAATCTTTGGCTACTAATCTGCAAACAAAAATTTACGAAAGAAAGCTTTTAAAATATCAACTGAAAACTTATAAATTTGCATTGGATGTAAGCATGAAAAATAACCGAGTTATACAAAATTTGTAGGGAGTAAAACGATACAAATTAATATAAATAAATTTTTAATCACTGAAAACGGTAAAACTTTCTAATATGTAAATATTTGTTATCATTTCCTATTTAATATTGGTTGCTGAGAAGAATTTCGTTTATCAGTGATTTTATTTTGATTCTAAGAGCTGATTCCAATGCTAACGAACCCATTTTTTCAATTTCATTATACGAATTTTATACATTTGTTTGTTTTATTGACGGAAAAATTCATTACCCAACATCAAGTTTTTCATGACTTCTAAAGAAGGTTTATAAATTTCTCACAAGAACCAGACTATTTTTTAAAGTTTAGCGATTTCGAAGATAATACTGATGATACTAGATGCCGAAACGGTATAGGCAAGAAACTTGAAAGCATCTTGCTCAATAAATAATTGGTATAAGAGATGATGTAACAAAAATTAAACGTAAAAATATCATGGATACTTGAAGGAATGGGGAAAAATATTAGCAAATATTTACATGCACAGATCCCCATTATCTATTTAATATTTGTTGCTTAGATTGGTTGTTTTTGAGGATTTATGGCGCAAGGACCATATTTGGCCATGCTGCGCCAGACATAAAAGAACGCAAAACATGGGCCGCCAAAGCCGACTGGATTCTTGCTTGAACTGAGCAGAATTGATAGACTTGTTTAGTTCTCTTGTTCACAGACGGCAAAACCTCGTCCTCTCGGTATACAGTATAGTGTTAAATTAGGTTGGTTGATTTTGGGTTTTATGCGCATGGGCCAAACACAAAGCAACAACGAGGGAGAGGAAAAAAGCCAAAAGCAGAAGGGTAGGCGAGGGTAAAACAGAAGGGAGGACAGATTACTCGGTTATCTCGGGGCTGTGATGCCCGTACACACTTAAAGAAGATGTGCCCCTGAGAGCTAAATTAGGGGTCTTGCTACCCAGTAAAATTTAATGTCAAAATAAAGACAACATAAATTCAAGCAAAAGAGCCACAAAGGCAGCCAACAAGTAAATATACTGCGTGCAACTTATACAATTTACAAGTACAAAAATTTACATTAACCATCACCCTTGCTGATACATTATGCTAGAAAAGCGTGCACTAGATATATGTATATGTTGTTATGCGTATAAAATGCACCTAAGCGTGCCTCTATATTGTCTTATTGGTGTATAAAGAATGGTGATTGCTATCTAAAGTAATTTAGTATGAGAATATTTGGGAACGCACGCGTTCTTCCCGCAAATTGAACTTCCCCTGGTTGGTACGGAAATGTAGGTTATAGTCATTAATTACCCGGGAAGTCAGGGTATCTTTTATCTGAACAGTTTGGAGAAGAAAAGTAATGGTTCCACTTTTCTGGAATCCTTAAATCGATTTCAGGAGCGTTGAAATGGGCTCAAATGAAAGGCGGTGAATGGGTGACTGTGAAATTGGGATTCTCTGGGGATATACAGTTCACTTGTTTTTAAAAACTCTGATTTCTGGCGAGAGATTAGGCGATAAATGCGAGCGTTTCCCCACATTTCTCTCATGAAGATAATTCGGAAACAATAAAAAGTTGCCGTCGGTGTGATAGGAGGATGCAAATGATGTTTAAATGAAATTGTTTTGTTTAACTGGTATTGAATGGGGCTTAAAAAATTAAAACTCGCTCAGGATTTCGACTGCCAATAATTTATATGCACGAATTTCACGTTGGGTGGATTCTAAGTCATTATTAGGATTGATTAGCGACTTTGGATTGCAAGACTACATGTTAAAAACTGTGATGGGTAATTTTCAGGGTGGACCAAAAATCATGAAGGGATCTAAAGCTTTAATAGCCTTTTAATTATTGTTTTTATTTTCCCCCGGATATTTTATATTGGACGCCTAGGGGATTAACCATCGACAAATTCACGACCAAACAGCGAACAGAAATTACGAAATTTTACTACCAAACCCGAGGATTAATAATTCTGACCCAACGAGCATATGTCTGCATTATGGCGTGAAAGATTCTCCAAGCGAATCAATGATTAGAAGTTAGATGAGCATTTTGAGGAACAGGATTCAGTAAGTGACGTTCCACGAATAGACAAAGCACGCTCGGTAAGGAACGAAGCCTCAGTTAAACGTGAAAGCGAGAGTGTTGAACAAAATCCGAGCACAGATCCAGATCTGACAACTCCTGATTTTTTCCTATGGGGCTATCTCAAAGATAAAGTTTATGTTAACAAGCCTCAAACACTCCAACAGCCAAAGAACAATATTCGGACTGAAATCAGAGCACTGTAAACTGAAACAGTAATAAGTGTTATGAAAAAAGCCTTGTAAAGGGTACAATTGTACGAAGTAGTAAACGGAAGTCATTTAAAATATTCAATCTTTTACACCAATGTAAATTTATTTCCTATAGGTATTGTATAAGATTCTACGGTAGTGTAAATAAATTTTTGAAACCCCTTCGTGACTTTTGGCCCACTCTATAACAGACAAGTACTGTTATTTACATCATATTTTTTGATAGTTTTCATTTACTAATTCTGTGTAGAATAATTATGAAGCAGTGAAGCATCATAAACATAAAGCAGCTTTTATTAATAAAGAAATCATGTGAATATTATTATTACTCTCTTACTTCGATAATACATTACCAAACAAAGTAATGCAAAATATTCATGCCTTTGAATTGATTTCCTTCGATTAAAATTTAAAAATAAGTCTTCCAAACACTAATTGAAAATGAAAAACAGCCAGCCTATTTCTAATTAGAAAATTATTCCTTTACAAATTACAATACACCGAGTTATTCTGAATAATCTATATAAATACAGATAAGCCCATGTATCTTTGTTCCATTTCTTTCCAGCATTAGCAATTGTATGGTATCTCTATCGTGAAAATATTACAATTTATTAATTGAAAATATTTCAGCACATTCATTTCTCAAATAATGCTTTTTAAACTGTCAAAAACAACTTAAAAAACTTTTAAATATAGTTTAGGTCTTAGTTTTGTTCCAATGCAAAGAACATTCCAAAGATATTATTTTTCATTAGTGATACAGGGGCATTTTTATTCGTGTTCTAATCATGTTCTCACTGAATATTAGTTGAAGTTTATAAAGTACTTTTGATGAGATTTCAATATTTTTAAATGTAACATTTTAATTGAAATACAATTACTTAAGAATTTAAGTCCATTCAATAAACCAGTCAAAATCTCATAAGATGTCTATGAAATCTTCATTTAACATAATCTAAATATCTTATCCAATAAAGCTGTGTGGGTACAAAATAATTATAGCACACATAACTATATCTGGAGAACTGAATATTATTTGATACATACAAGTTTGACTATTTTGAATTTTCTATAGAAGTTCAAACTATAAATTTTAAAATATAAACTAAGAGCTTTTACAAATTGTTTTAATTTATAATCACAGTTTGGTAAGCATAAAAAGTATGCAATATTGAAATTTCCATACCTTAAAAATGCGCTAATAAAATAACCCAGTAAAAATGCTAAATAAAATTAAAAATTAAACATTAACTAAGAAAATAATAAAAATACTAAATCATAATATGAAGAACATGACAGAGTATAAATTTTTTTATTTTAACTTGAAGTGTAAGTGAATTTTCTAATAAAGTTACTTGATATTTCATATTACACTAAATGATTCTTCATAAAGACTAAATACAAGTTTTGATAGAAAATGATAAATTTATATTTTTTAGAAGACACTCGTTTCTCAATTTTCGATGGATATTCTGGCAGCTGTAAAAATATAACATGCGCACATTTCTCTTTCATTTCACTAAAACTTCTACAACTTTTCACAACGCACTTTTCGATCAATCAAAAAATAAAAATGGTAGATATCATTTTTACAAGCTTAATTTTTTAATTTAATCATTGTTTTAATGTTTTATAAATATTGGTACTTTATTGTTGCTGAAAGTGGACCTATCATGGATTATCCGAATGATTCGTAGTGTTTAATGTTACCCTATGTAGAGAAAATGCATGGCAAAATAGAATTATTTTTAGGATAAATTAGAATGCATTAAAAATATGTGAATTCTAATTTAGGCAAATCAGAATGCCTTTATCCTTAGAAATACGCAGAGGGGTATCCAGATGCAATTTTCTTATTGATTCTAATTAACTTTTTTTGGTACTATTAACATAACTTTTACATAATAGTGATTACACGGCTTAATGGATCAGAAGTCCTTGTCAGATTAATTTTTGAATTGCAATCAAATACGTAAAAAATGCTTTATCTAACCTTCGGTACTTCCTTATGTAGATAGGATATATCTAGTTTTGTGTGTGATAAATATTTCTGGGAAGTATGAATTCATCCATATCAAACTACCAAAAACAAAGGTAAAATCGTTTCGAAGCTTACTTTGTCTCACTATACTCCGGGGTAGTCAATGTGTATTTTGATATAAATTTAAAATTAATAAATTCACTATTTTAGTATTTTAAATGAGCTACCCTACCTGCATCAAAAATGAAATTAAGGTTTATTTTAATAAGATTAAAATACGAATTTATTAAGTGGATGTTAAACTGAAGGGATCTCAGCTCATTTAAAAAACTGTTTAAAGGACAATATATAATTTTTGTGTTAAACTAAATTAATTTAGTGTATGAAGGTTAGTACACAGCTTTTAAACATTTCATTTTACAGGTAGTTGAGTAAATAGAAATAATCAACAAATATTCAAACAAAAAGTAATTTTGAGAGGCCCTATAAAATGGAACAGATTTTATATTAAGTGTGTCTTATTTAGATTCCATTGAACAATTTATTAAAATTCATACCTTCATTTCAAAGATAATTGAAATAATATTGTGCTTATATTATCTAATGATGCTTTGATTTGATTTAATTGGAAACAGCGCCATATTTGAATTTTTTAGAATTATCATTGAAAAGGTTTGTTTCTCCTATGAGGGAAAAATATAAGACAGCTGATTTTTTATATTTATTTCTAGTATTTTATATTTTGTGAGAAATCTTTGAGTTACATATAAATACTGCCTTATTTATTTATACTGTCAAACGCCAGTTACATTATCACTACAGTTACATGACAGAGAAAAAGAACAATTATACAACAAAAACTATATCATTTAAGCACGAAACAAAAGTTACATAGAACAATGATATATAAAAGAAAAACCATGATTGAAACACAATCACAGAGAAAGCAAAATCAAAAACTCAATTTTCAAGAGTTAAAAATGTAAAATTGCTAAACATTTTTTATAGTACTTCGTATCCGGTCTATCGGCCATTAATTGACGAGCAGCCCAGTACAGTTCTGAAGTGAAAAAATATGGCTTAAAAACACTATCAAAGGTATTTGCAATTCTATTGTCAGGAATTTTAGGGCAATCCTTGATGTGGTCTTCTGTCATTTCGTCCAGTTTGCGAATTGGGCAGATAGCTGATGTCGCTACTCCAATACGGTGTAAGTGTCTTTGTAGGTAGTCATGTCCAGTAAGAAGTCGAAAGCAAGCGACTCCTACAACTGTAGGCAAGGAACCTGGGATACGAGCTTTATTCTTCAATAAAACATTGCAGTTATTTCCTGAGACAACTGTTCGTAGATTGAGAGTATTATTCTTTATAGACGAGCATATAAGTATCTTGGTGTTACGTAGAGGTAGAGGGGATTTAGATTGAGGCAGCTGTGCTCCAGCCGTAGCCAATTGGTCCGCTGTTCATTGCCTTATATACCAGTGACAGAATCCCCTGCAAGGCAACTTTTTTTAACCTTCCCAAGGTGGTTTAGTTTTTCGCTACATCGATGCACAGGATCATATTAATTTTGTCTAGGGTTGGTAAGAGCTATTATTGCTGTTATTTACTAAAATGCACAAAATCGTCAAAGAAAATATCAAAGGTTGGGGCAAATTATAGATCGTTAAGACAAATTGGACTATTGGTGGATTTTTCAAGTAATTTTTGATGAATAAAGTTTCCTGTAAATGGTTTTATTGCACGTATTATAAGAGGGTACAGGAATATTTATCTCATTGAGTAGGCTGGTACAATTTATTTTATTATAAAACAAATTATCTAAAATTACACACGAAGACAGTTCTGCATTCTAGAGATAACATATTTGGATCTCAAAAGTGGATAAGACAGTTGATTCTCAGAAAACCCAGATTTTTTAAAAAGAAATATGCCTTAGAAATCTATTTTGAATTTTTTCAATTCTGTGACTGAGAAATTTATACGATGGAGTTCAGACTAAGAATTTATAATAGTATAACACTGGTCTTTCTAAAGAATTAGAAAAACTTTTATATACATAAGTACCGTGGTACCTTCAAATTTTTGACGCATTCATTTAAAAAACCCAATCCTTTTTTATGCCTTTTGGGTACTTCAAGTATATGCGCATTAAATGTAAATTTGGATGCGCACCTGATTCTTAGTTCAGAAATATTTCATGGATCTTTAGAAATTCCCCATTAATGTTGTAAGCACATATGACAGGACTCAATTTTCTAGTAAAAGTAATTGTAGAGTATTTGTTTATATCCAAGAAAAGCATATTTTTATATACGAATCATAATTTCGCCAATTCCAACTGTAATAATTTACAATCATAATACAATGCAATGCAGTTAGTAAATTCTTCATTTAACCAGGTTTCTGATAGGCATATAACATCGTAGTCTTCAGCCAAAATCGAAGAGAACAGGTCGCCTGTTTTAGTACTGAGACCTGATTTTGATAGTTAATACTAATATTTGATTTAAAATCAGATAGAAAATCATAGCGATAGAAAAAAAGAGATAGAAAATCATTCGGAACTAGTCAATCATTTTTTTTTGCACTTGCAGGACTATCACTAGCACTCAATTGATTGAAGTTATCGGTTATGTTATTTCGAATATGGATTTGATCCTGTTTCAATTTTCTGTAAAAGTTAGATGTTATGTCACAAGTCACAAAGATTCAAAAAGTAACCGATGTGCTTAACTATCAAGTATTTCGATATGGAAAGATGCGTAACTAGTTTCAGTTACTCTGTTCATATAAGATGATTCAATTCCAGGAGGTTCAAAAATCTAATATATTGCTTTCTGTAGAAAAATAGTTTAAACTTAAAATACTGTACATTTTTTCGGATATCGTGTTGCAGATCTAGATTTGTAATGCCACTAATAACAGTTATGTAAAATATTCTGATACATTTCAAGCGCTTTTAATAATCGACATGTGAAATATATAGTTACTTATTACCTGAAATTGAAAGTTAAAAATTGTACTCAGATCTCACAAATATTCAGTGAAATGAATTAATAGTACATGAAGTTGTAAAGAATAAAATGTATGCATATTACCTCAATGCAGCGACAAATCAATGTTTTCAAAATCAATAATTATTTTTAATTAGGGTGCAATCTCATATACTATGCATTAAATATAAGATATATCTCCAATTAAGGTATTGTTTTCATGAAATTAACTTAATTATTGATGCTAGATTCTTGCAATTTGAAAGATGATAAGTCTAGTAAAGAGTGAGTAATTAGATTACAAGGACGGTTATACTTTATAAAGGATATATTGCCATCATGTGTTCAAAGATTGGGAAGAAATAACATGATTTTCACACACACCATTATACAAAATTTCGCCTATTAGGAACAAATTTAATTTCTCATTTTCTCAAATCAAGACGAAAACGATTCGATAAAAAATGTAAGTAGTTTTATTTTTCCAATACACGTAGTATGGGCATGGTTCGTATGTGTGTATTATAGAAGTATTGTATTTTCTAAATAGTTTAGTTATCTTTTTTTTCTAATATGCATTTCTCACATAAAATGAAAAGCTTTTTCCGAAATTTATAATCAATTTTTTTCTATTCTTCAAATATCAGGAACCTAAATCCCTTGTGAAGGAAACTAGAAATTTATCCATATATTTTTGATAGGACTAAATTCTGTTTTTTGAACTTATGATTACTGGGAAATATGTTAATATACCTAGCTACCGCTTCCTAGTCTCTCTCATCAGAGTCAATTTTTGTAGTTTTGACTTATTGCCTTCTTTTGGAAGCAACCTCTTCGAGTACACTGAGTGTAGGTGTGGATACTGTAAATTTCTGTCCACAAGGTGACAGTAAATCACTGATTATGTGACTATACAGTAATGAATCATTACAAATCAAATTCTGATGCAGTTAAAGTAACTCTAGAATCATCGCGTGTTATAACTGCAAAGCTATGTGAAAGAAACGACAAAAATTAATACATTTCTCTTTGATATAAACTTGTAACTTGATTCCAAAATTTTTAATGTTCATTTAAAATACTTAAAACTCTGAC
Source organism: Meta bourneti (assembly GCA_933210815.1). Classification (NCBI taxonomy): domain Eukaryota; kingdom Metazoa; phylum Arthropoda; class Arachnida; order Araneae; family Tetragnathidae; genus Meta; species Meta bourneti. Next base: position 33,934,449 of record OW119933.1, read on the forward strand.
TCACAAATACAAAGTGATTGCATTTGTGGGAGATAATAAAACACTTGTCCATGTAGTTAAAATAAATTGCATCAAATCAGATGGAGATCACTTTCTCCCCTTAACATTGTGAGATAGAATTTTCCGTGCAAATATATTGCATTAACCCTCCAAGTGATTTGACGAGGTATTTCGTCCATCGAGATTTGACCAATCTTTCTGACAAGATATTTCGTCATCAAAATATTACCGATTTTTGATGAAGAGATGGTTTCAGTTTTTGATTATGACGATATCAAGGGTCAGCTTTCTTCTAATGACGAGGTACCTCGTCCATCAATATCTGGTTAGTTTTGCTAATGACGAGATACTTCGTCGTGACAACCACCAGGAGGGTTAATATTATTTCAACATTTAATTTAAAACAAAATTTGAAACAAACACTAACGAGGTTGATTGGTTAGCACGCCAGTAACGAAGTCGCTCCTAACTCAAAGTTAGGTTAGGTTAGGCAGTTAATATTTTCACGTCACACTGGAGCAACACAACGGACTATTGGCGACTGTCCGGGATCAATCCCCAAGGGAAAGATCCGATGGCAACGCCAATTTTGAAACCCAGTCAGATGACGAGAGCATCACCTGAGTTGCCTACCCCACTCTCCAAACATCCACATCACGCCAACGTAAGGACATTTGAAGCCACGACAGATTTAACATGTACCAGCCCCGTGTACACGACGGTCTTTGGCTGCACCTAGTTTCGAACTCGCAACCCTCCGGTTGATAATCCTTTACTCTTCCAACTGGGCTACCGCTGCCCCCTTCCCTAACTCAAGATTAAATAATACAGTTCACTCTCTGAAGGATTCACACTTATATATATCCGTTCTGCAACTTGCAGTCTTTCCTGCATGACTACTAACCAGTTTTGATTTCTGCCAATAGAAACTTTCCTGCGATTCTTTCAGCCAATAGATGTGGTTTGCGTGTGTTGTGGGGGAAAGTAATACTACACTACTCGGAAATCTTGAACCCTCAGAAGTCTTGAACCCCGAGTAAAGGTAAAAAAGTAGCAATGAAGGTTAATGGAGGCAAATGTCAGCAAAAGCCTAAACACTGTTTATAAACCGGTTTGAACAACATCATTGCAATTAATCACTTAAGTTAAGCTACGAACTCTGAGGAGCTAATGCTGCCTACAGCTCAAGCTGTTCCAAGAAGGCTTTACTTTCGAAATGTAGTTTTGTACTAGGGGTGTTTCGTGAGGAACGCAGCAGATTTAGCGAGGGCTGGAGAGGAATTGGACGATCTCTCTTCTCCCAGGCACCAGGGGACCCGTTACAGGACAAGTAAAACAAATATTCACTTGGACTCCCCGAGGTCATCCATTAAAATGGAACAGCTCTACTTGCTGATTGGAGGAGCAAACTCGAGTAAACGGATCACGTTGGAACTGAAACTAAAAATGGTACATTTTTAAGGGAACCTCTCCAGAATTCAGAAGATGAGATCGAAAAGAGAGCTGGAATTTTTGTTTTGTGGGAGAGATTTAATTTTGGAGTTTCGTTTTTTGTGTTGAGCAGGGCGGTTGTGTTTAACATGGCAGTTGTTAGGACAATCGTTGCTTTTTAAAATGAGACTTTAATGGTGGAGGTGGAGACTTTCTATGGTGCTTGTTTGGAATTAAGTGAAATTAAAACATCGTATGTCTTATCAGACGCATTGGAGTCTTGTAATTGCGAATTAATACCAGGGGAAAAGCTCGAAGACGTTTAAATTGCTTTTACTAATTCTAAAACGTCAAGTGCTCCAGTTTTGTGTGCAAAATTATCTTTAAATCTTTAACTCTTTTATTATGCAGGTTGTTTAAAAATATCTAAAACTAAAAATCGTTCGTGTATTGACAAAATTTCCATACAATGATTTCTATTGAGAAAGAAGATAAAAACCCAAGCTTATTTCGCTTATTTTTAAGAAAAATTATTTCAAAATAAGTTACAATAGTTACAGCCTAATATGTAGACTATAAAGTAAAATAAATTATAGTTAACGAGAATTGTCGTTGTATATATCAAAGAGATAGGTGTTAGATTGAATGGCTTCTATATGAGTAATAATTTAGAATTATACCTTCACTATCTAGTAGTTTAAATTCCATCACCGGTACATCGCATTTCTAAAAAAAATTTCACAAAGTTAATGCAGAAAAGAAAACTGAATCTTGATCAACCAAATTTTATTCTAGTATTTTTAGTATTCACTATTAAATGTAATATTGATAGATTTTTTTCAATGTTATATAATTTTGAATAATATCCAATATCTAAAACAAAGAAGTGTTTTAAATTAAAATACTTTTGATTTTCTTATTTCACATGAGCATTGCCAAATATTTACTCTCTTACGTTTCAGAAACTAAGCCTGAAAGAATTTAAATATAATATTTAAAGATAGTTTCAATATTTATGTCTAAATAACAATTTTATTGTTATTAGTTACAGATGGACTATTATGTAAACATTGCTCAAAAATGTGATGTAAAAACATACCCATCTATTAAAATAAACGTGTAGGGATTGGAGAGGGCATATATTCAGAATACATTCTGTAAAATCTCTGGAATTTGTTTGCAATAAATATTTCAGCTAATATTAAAAAACTATTACTTTACCTTATGGTATCTGAAATTTGAGTATTGAAAGAATTAAAAGAGATAGAAAGCGTTTTGATGACTTAGAGCTACGATTAGATAAAAAACGAATTGTATAAAACACAAAACCATGTGAAATTTCCAAAAAGTTACAAATTAGTATTTCATGAACAAATTAGGTTGATTTATCTTCTTTTCTTTCAGTACCCTATTTAGAATAAACATGAATAATCTCAACAAAAAAGTTAATATCTTTCAATTGACGAAATTATCTTATATTATGCCATATGTAATTATTTATGTGTAAGCATTTAATATGAGTGATACATTTCTTTCGAATATACCGAAACAATTTCAGACGCGATGAAACTCCATTCTCTCTTATAGATTACAGGATTGTAGTTGGGATAGTAAGAAAACACGAGACACAATAAATTAAAATGATTCATCACCCTTTACAAAGATGTGAAGATTAAAATAGCTGAAAAATTATGGATGTTTATAATCCGTTATTGTATGTATATTTAATGTAATTTTAAAAATCAACTTCACAATGGGGAATATCAATGTTTATTTGCATTTTATGCGTGTATAATGCATCTATACTTGAAGCAACTACATTGCAGTTTTGCTACAGTATTCTAAGTGCCTGAAAATTTAAAAAACAAATTTTAGATTATAATTCAGCAAAAGCGTTAACGTATATTTTCGACACAATATTGCTAGCGAATCTCTTCTGTTATGCACTACGCCAAATACTACTAGTCTAAGCAAAGGCAATTCTATATTAATCTAGCCCTAGGAAATGCAGAATGAAAGGAATGCAACAGCGTCGCATACTAAAATGTTTTATTGCACATCTATAACTCCATTCATATTCCATGCATTCGGATCTAGATACAGTGTATTCATTTTTTATTATCTTGAAATAGAAGGAGAAGCATTCCTGTCAAGAAAGGATAGACGGCTTTTCTTCAAAAGGAGATTCGCTATTCATAGGTTGTTAGAAGGCAACTTTGTTACCTCGCATGTTTCATACACCCTCTATGTTTTTCTTGGCAAGTACTTTCAATTTTCGCGATTCAGTATTGGATTGCTAGATCAGCGATACTGATTCAGTATCTTAATAAATCAATTTTCGATTTTTCTAAGTATCTATGGGTGAAAAAGACGAAGTTTTCAAAATGGTTAAAAATAAAAACAAATCTGATCAGTATATATGTAATTAGAAATATTTATGCTGAATTTTCTGAGCTACCGAATAGGAAGTTCCGATTTGTGGTATTTTCATCAATAATTGCTGTCAGAGAAAACTCTTTTGAAAGCATTTTCATTTGTTCAAAACCAAAATGTCTACTTATTAATATTTTAGTCAAGTTTACACTTACTAAAATAGCATCTATAGATACACATACATAATATTTTAATATCCGAGTACAAAAAGTAAATCGATAAAAAGTTTTTTATATCTTCATTTTAACTTATGAAACTGAAAACCATTTTTGCCATTATTTTCATGCGAGTTCAAAACTAGCTTTTATTCAGCTACATTTTTAGTTTCTTTTGGATTTTCCTTAAAATGACGCATATCTAGAATTTCAGAAATTGTATATCAGTTAGAAGAAAGCTACATGTATAGAAACAATTTTTTAATAAGGATGATTAAACAAAATATATCACGTTATAATGCGACCAAACGACGAATGTGAGACCTCAAGATTATCACTTGGGGACACATACATCTGGTTATTATCCATCAATCTTCCATCCTATCCAACATCCTAGTCATGAAGTTAGCTGAACTGCCCACATTACTCTCGTTCGGCTATTAAATATTCAGCTCAAATGGGATCCGAGGGCTTTGAATCTATTACATACAAAATATAATATTTTCTCTATCATTTCCACCATTACTAACGGATGACGTAAAGAAATTATATTCAGAATACGAGGGAAATGTGTCGTTAAGACTTGATTTTAATCTGCGTCATGTATGCTCTGTTCAATGTATGTAGTTGATTTCTTACCCAAAATATTTTCCACGAAAACCTAGAATTTCCTTTAAGACAGTATCATTGAATTTGTACTTAAATGTCTAAAGCACTTATAAATGTGTTTGAAACGAATTTTATAGTGAATGAAAAAATAACGATTCAAGAGGTTTTCCAATAGTAACGGACGTGAGATTTAAACAATATGAAATAAGTGACTACAGAATCCAGGAACTGGAAACTACGCCGATAATTTTTGTAAGTTTCCTAGTATAAAGATATTTCCATTAATATGTTCAAATGATATAAAAAATGTTTGTTATAAGATTGTGCATATTACTAAAATATGAAATTTAACTTGTTATATGGATCCTTTCCAATTAATGACGTTTTGCTATATCTCTAATTAGATGAGAAAAAATTCCGTGTTTTTAAAAGAAATATTTGCATTGTTATAAGAAATTTAATTCCATGGCTTATATCGCTTTACCTTTTGTGTTGGTGACCATGTTTTGACGAAAGGTGCTTGTACCTTAGTAACATTTATTTCAGCTTTTAAAAATATTTTTAGCAATTTATGATACAATGACTGAAAAGGCACCAAAATTGTAACCTTAGTACTCCATGTGGAAAACTTATTGCGCTTTGTTAAGTTCCGTCAGTTTAAAATAATTTAGAGGTGAGAGGGACTAATGGCGCGGTAGGAGAAACGATGCAATACTTATAACTCGAAAGTCCCACGTGCATCTGTCTGAAATTCGGTTTGTTTTTAGTCAGTAGTTTCAGGTCTAGTGTAGCAAGTGTTGTGTTCTTGTTTAATCAACAGTTTGTATCATCCATTTCAGAAATGGAAGTAAAATATATGTCGTTCTTATGATTTTTAAAACGTCTTTTCGAAGCTGGAATGCTATCAAGCTATTTCTTTTTAGTTGTTTATTGCTCTTTAGGGATAGTTTGGAATATTTAGAAATAAACTTATTTTCTTATTGCCATTTACGTTATCAAAGGGTTTGGTGCATCGTCACTCCCTGATCCTTGAGGCAGATAACGCACCTAGTCAGGGAAAGATAAAGCGTTGATATTTGTTCCATTTTCCATAAGAATTTCCAGCATTCTTATTGTTATTTGACACCATCTAGACTTTAGATTAAACAATTCCAGCATTCCTATTGCTATTCGACACTATCTAGACTTTCGACTAAAAGATTCTAGCATTCCTATTGCAATTCGACACCATTTAGACTTTTGACTAAAAATTTCAAGCTTCCTATTGCTGTTCGAACTCATCTAGACTTTCGACCAAAAAAATCCAACACTCCTACTGTCATTCGATACCATCTAGACTTTAGAGCTAAAAAATTGCAGCATTCTAATTGTCATTTTACACCATCTAGACTTTTGACCAAAATATTCGAACATTCCTATTGCCATTCGACACCATCTAGACTTTCGACTAAAAATGTCTATCATTCCTATTGTCCGAATCTACAAAATCTCGGTTCAAGCCCAATAGTTTTTGATATTGCAAAGCGTTGTTATTACCATTCGATACCATTTAAGCTGCATCATGAAATTCGACTGTTGTCGAAACTGAATCGACATGAATTCGGATTCATGCAATCCTCAGCACGTTTCAAAACGCTAGATGATATAGATCTGATTAAAATGAGGGAGAAAGAAACAACAGAAAGTCAGGAAAAGAAACACGAAAGAGGGTTTTAGATGAAAGAGAAACTAAAAAGAAATTTGTAAGTTTCTTTCCAAAATGCTCAAGACCTCATTCATTGAGAAAGGTGACAATTTTGATGATGTAGGTAGTTGATTGTTTTTCGTATGGCTCAAGGACCAGATCTAATGATAATGCAGATGGACCCTGGAAAACGGGTGTAGTAGCCTCGAGATGTGTAGAACGTTTGGGAGATTCGTTCTTTTAAAAATTATGATTCAATCTAGTGCATATATTGTAAGTGATGGTTGCTTGAACATCGCACCTTATGCGGATCTAACCGTCATAATCGCGAACATAAAAATGTAAGATTAAACATTAAGAGACTAAAACCTTAAGTTTGTCATTGAATTTTATCGAAATTTCTATCAATTTGCTTATATGGTATTTAAAAAAATGCTCCAACTTACCCCCAACCTTGAGGTATAGATTGTGCAATGACAAATGTTTTTATTATTCCTTTATGTACTGTTGTTATAATTCTTACTAAACGTCACTTCAGCATTTCTATAACAAACTAACATACTTTTTATTACATTTTTGTTTTGATATTTTGCATGCTGACCATCGTGTATACGGTGACTTGTGCACGTTAAATGTGTCGTGGCCTCAGATGTCCTCGCGTTGGCGTTGTGTGGAAGTTTGGAGAGTGGGGTTCCAGCTCAGGTGATACCTCGTCATCTGACCGGGGTTCAAAATTACTTGGTGTTGTACTCGGATCTTTTCCTTGGGGATTGATCCCAGACCGCCACCAATAGCCCGTTGTGTTGCTACAGTGCGAAGTTAATTAACTACCTACCTACCTAATTCTTTAATCGTTGTCTCTAGAGCAGCGATTTTCATTCATAACACACATGAAGTAATTACTAAAATTCTACACGCATCGAAAAAATATTTTATTTTTTGACTATCTGCCTAAAAAAAACGGTATAATTTGGATTGATTTATAAAAATATAATAGTAATTACCTACCCATTTTGCTCCGAAGTGGATTTTTAAAGAAACTCAACAAATTTATACTTTGTAATAAAAATATAGTACTCAAAATCATTTATACATGTATTGCTTGAAATTATCTGTGAACATACTTGTCAAAAGTTCAAAACTTTACCGTTGAAGTGAAATAATCTTACACAGTTTAAACCTTTTCACCATCCGTAAGGCACACTATTGCCATTCTTGTGGCACACCAGTGTACCGCGGCACACGTTTTGGAAATCACTTCTCTAGAGGGGCGTAAGAACTAAGAATTTTATCAACCATTTTTCACCTACAAAATTACTCCTAAATTTAGAGCTACTATTGGAACCACTATTTTTATAATGGAAGCGTTTAGGGTCTGTGAATAAAGAAATGTGGTTTTACAAATGAAAACATTTCAGAGCACTACTGAAAGAACCTCTTTGGAACCTTCACTTCAGACATTCTTTGGGCTTTTGCAAAAATAGTTTAGAGCATTAATTTAAGCATGGTTTTTATCCAAGTCATTTTAAAAACAAATTCAAGAACCACTGTGTTACTCACAAAATACTTTAGAGTATTTATTTGTCAAATCATTGTTAGAAATTACTTTTCAAATCACTGATCACAAACAGCAAACTACTGCAACACAAACGTTTTGATTCGTGAATAGTGACATTTGGTAAGAACGAATTATTAAAGAAAAATAACCATTTTAAAGCAATTAAGTAAAACGTTATTGTGAATATTTTTTAATCCCAAGAAAATGATACCCATTCAACAGAGAGTATTCTCATCTATTTAATTGATAAAATTCATTAGAAAGAATTACTATATTTATCTTAAGATTATACTGTCGAAATACTTCCATCCGCACTTATTTTGAGCACTAATTTGAAAACCACTGATTTACAAACAAAGCATTTTAGATAACCGATTTGACGAATGATTAAAAATACTCAGATCACCGATTTAGCATTCACTGGTCTGATAGCATTTAGGTTCTATAATAAAAGCATTTGATGAAAATCACTTGTTAAACTGTAAAACATTTTAAAGCAATGATTTTTGTATTGCGAATGGTTTTTATTCCGAAGTCCAAGAAGCCCTTTTCTTGTTTGCTGAGATTTATAAGATTGCTTAGCTAAGAGTTGCGTTGAAATCATCCTATACAAATATTTCTAGCCGAACTTAAGAAGCAGTTTGAACAATCCTTTCAGACACTGATTGAAGAACTCTTCTTACTTAAAAAGCATTCGAATGATGATTTAAGGAAATCATTCTATACAATTATTTCAAGTCGCACTTAAGAAGCAGTTTTGAACAATCATTTTAGACATTGAAGAACTCGTCTTACTCAAAAAGCGCATTCGAGTGCTGATTTAAGGAATCACTCTTTGAGAAAAACTTTTGAGACCATCGATATAATTCTTACTGAACCTATATAACTTCCATTTCGGAATCGATATTAATATTGTGTGAGTACCACTCATCTAAGTCTCCTTTGCGTACTTTTTTAGTCGTAAGTTCAAGAAAAGCTACATTCATCCATTAGAAACACAGTGACCTCTCGTTGTTAGCAAAGATTCATTACGAGTAGCGCAAAAAGGTGCTGTCCAAATATTTCGGGTGAAACCAGCTCATTTCGAGGCAATTTCTATAGAGCCGATAAATAAGAAGCGGCTCAAATAAGAAGCTGCAATAAATAAAGTTTTACATGAAGTGAGGAGGTGGGGGCCTCCTGAGGTGTTAAATCGAGGCAGCGGAATTGGCTGCAGTCTGAAGGTCGCAAGGGTTATTTGGCGATCGATGGCTGTCAACCTTTCCCCGAGAGCAGCAGAGACCACCTATTTCATTTTCGGCGATTTCTTTCGTCCTACAAAATTGCTCCAATTGTGAGGGTCAATAGCGGGGAGAGATTCGGCACCGAACAAACAAGTCGGGAGAGGTCAAGTTCCGAGCCGAATACATCAGGACAATTTCCGGCGATCGGGCTAAACAAGAGAAATGATCCGGCTTTCTTGACTTAGAGGGCTATTGCGATTTTTAATGATACGCTCTTCCGAATGGGTTCTTGTACCCTTGAGGAAGAATGAACCGGAAAACAGCGATCAATACTTTTAAGCCGTGGCCATCTTATCGAAAATTTATTTTCCAAAACTGCTCCGAAAACAGGTAAAGAGGTCGGAACTTTTATTTTAACTGTCGGAATCCATAAATTAAAATCACCACGAGTTTTACTGATTTGGGCGATTCGATCTGTAATCTATTAGGTAGGTATTTAAATTAACGTCACATTGGAGCTACACAACGGGCTATTGGTGACGGTCCGGGATCAATCCCAAAAGGAGAGATCCAGGACAACGTAACGTAATTTTGAATCACGGTCAGATGACGAGGCAACAAATGAGCTGGCACCCCACTCTCCAAACTTCCACAACACGCCAACGTGAGGACATTTGAGGCCACGACAGATTTAACATGCACCAGCCCCCTTTGTACACGACGGTCTTTTGGTTGGATTCGAACTCGCAACCCTCCGGTTGCTAATCCGTTACTCTTACAACCGGGCCACAGCGGCCCTGTAATCTATTAGGAATAGTAAATTTTAAAATTATTCACTTCAAACCATTAAAAATGTTTCGGAACGATTCAAAAACCTTTGATTCACAAGTGTAGCTTTTTAAATTAGGCACAGGTTTGAAAGTAATTTATTTAAAACCGAGTGGCATTAAAATAATTTAGTCAAAAATACTGCTGCGATATACGAGTGCATTAAAATAATTTAGTCAAAAATACTGCTGCGATATACGGCTTATATTGATGACTCAAAATCTATTGCGGATGTAAATTAGACTATGAGGAGAATATACTAGTTCTAAAAGCCTTTTTGTAGTTTTTAAATAATAAATACAATTTATTTTGATTTCTTCGTTACATTAATGACTTAGAGGCGCTTGTTTCAAAAAATCTAATTTTACTAGCACTTGTATTTGATATAAGGAAGCATTATTTAAAAACTAACATCTCTATTTTAAGAATTAATGTTAAACTAATAGGTTGTTATAATTCCATATTTAACACACTACATAAGAGAAAAAGCTTAATCTGTGCACATATATATATATTATTCACAAACATTCCTTTTTACTACCTTTATGCTAAGAAATACAAAATAAAGTCAAAAATTCACAAAATTAAATATCAGATTATTGCTCATAATAGTATTATAATTCTTGTTACAAGTAACAATAAAAGTATACATTTATTAATGCAAAACAAGTTTTAAGTTTACAAAGCTATTGTCTAATTATTCAATTAATGATTTAAACACCGCCTCCATAAATCATCTTGTGAACCTTTATTTTCATTACGCATCTTAACTTTAAAATATTCAATCTGTAACGAACAATATGTACAAATGTGTCTTCAAATTTGCATATAAAATTTAAACAACAAAAGGATAGAAATATTCACTAAAACGAAATACTAGTTACACATGTTGAACTATTGCTGAACATGTTTGCTATTAAAAAAGTAAAAGTGTAACTGCTCATAAGAATTACATGAAATCCAGACTGTAATATTGAGAAAAAAAATGCAGATCGGATCAGAAGTTATAATATCGGTTTATTGCCCAAAAGTTGAAATGCATCTCTTATATAAATATTTATGATTAAAGGACATTTTTCCCACTAATGTCACACAAACTTCCCAATTGTTTCCTTAAAAAGTCTGCATTAGTTTCTTCCGTCACTTTGAGAAATATGTAATAAAAATTGCTTTTCTCCAACTTCGACGGAAGGCATTAAGCATTAGTAAACGTCGTGGCGGCTGGCATGCACCAGATGTTACTGCTTTAAAAAACAAAATGCATCTGAGTAGAAAAGTTACACGCGAAATGTGTGGCTGGATCCGCATCTTCTATCCATCCATCCGTTGCACGTATACATGCTCCCTTGTTTCCTGCTCTACGCTACATTCAATAAAAAGCTGTGGATCAATAAACAAGCAATTGGATTTCCGCTTGAGTATCTAAATAATCCAGGCTACGTAGAGGAGCTCGATTTCATTTTACAGTACTTATGCAAACCCCTTAGACAAATAGATGGATGCGTTGACAGGTTTTAAGATTTCTTGGCGTGAATTAGGCTCTTTTTCCTCGGAAGCAATGAAGCTGATTAAAGGAGATTATTAAAGACACACTTGTTTTTGTCTTAATTGCCAATCGGCCTCAGAGATCGCTCGTAGGAAACAAGTTTTGTGTATTTTGATTTTATTCGAGTAAAATATTATAGGGGCTGGCAAATATTATTCAAGTGTGCATTCCCCTTTTCTTTGGTATACGTGTGTGCAGTGAAGAGATAATCAGGAAGTCTGTAATCTGAAAAAGAAACCTTACAAAGGAGGAAAAGTTTTAAAAGAATTGTGTGTTGAGGATCTGTATTACTGAAATCGCTACTTTTGAGTAGGTTTCCCCGTTATCGACGTAATAAGAGCTAAATGTATCGTGTAAGGAATTCACTCAACGAAGCCCACTTAATCTTAGTTTAACGAAAATCAATTATGCAATTAAGTACAAGTTAAATCAAAGTTAAACTAACATGCACTTAAAAAACCTCGCCTTTTTAAAACACCTCAGTATGAGATTTAAAATATTCAATTACATGGATACATTTGAGTACATTGACTGAATTTCAAAATGCCATAGTTCACAAAATACTAGTTAAGAGGTATTTCAGTTAAACAACACATACCTTACATTTTTCATTAATAGCTCATAAATAAATGCTTAATTCAGACATTAATTTAATTTGAATATTGCTCCCATATATTTAGTTCAATAACATGTATACTATACATGCGTATTTTTTCGTATTTCAATTACTCTTAAAGCGCATGCAAATGAAGATTTAATAATATATGCAAAGTATTAAAATACGTATTGTTAATTTTTCTATTCCTCTCTGTACAAGTACTTCCTTTCATCATAAAACAATGAAAAAAGCCAAATCGCAAGATTGTTAGATTTTTACATAGGTGGTACATTTTGTACTGTAGTTGAAGATCCTTTTCGTGCCTCGTGTTGAATTTCAGTTTTTATCTATTTTCGCGTGACTCTGAATTTGTTTCCAGTTATTTGTGTTTAAAGGATCGAAACTCAATCCCTTAAAACATATTGTCCCAAACTGAATACATTCTATCTCGCCCGTGCTTCTCTCGTTCTCCATTATCACATAAAACTTTCCAGTTCCCTTCGCATCAAACCTCTTTATTCTACCGCTTTATTCTATTCTTTAGCTTCGGATAATCCAGCCGTAAGAGTCGTGCATCAATCACTCTTTCGTGGAACCCCTATTTTGTGCGTATCTGGATGCCGCCTCAAAAGTCATTTTTCCCCCTTCAAAACTGGTTTCTCAGCAAGTTTCAATATATCTCCCTCTTTTTTATTCGATTTCAGACCGAAGTAGTTCTAGATTCTGTATGCTTCGCTATGGATTACGGGCATTTTTTTCTTCTGGAGTATTTTTAGATATTCAGGGAATTTATTTCACTATGTGGTGCCTGGCTTTTAGTCTTCAGTTTTGAGCTAAAATTTCCCTCCAGACTATCATGTTGTGATATTGGTATAGTGGTAACTTTCAGGTGGTCAATCGGGTATGTAAAGAATAAGCATCAGCGAAAACATTTAAATGAGCGTATTTGGCACTCACCTACAGTTTTGTGTATCGCCAGTTATTTTGAGCAAGTCTGGTAGACAGTGATTTACCAAACGATGATTACAGTCGTGGTTATTTAAACTTAAGCTTTCCTAAGTATCTTATACTCTTCTCTAGTCGTTATCTAATAAAAAGGATTACTGTTTGTGGTAAAGCTTTTGAGGTTGATAAGTGTAGTTTAGTATCTACAAGTATAACTAAAAATTACTGGTGTTAGAATCCCGTAAATCAATTATACACTTCTTATAGTTATAACAAAAATATAGCAATTAGGTAAGTTAAGAATAATTTATACTTTCTAATTAATTTTAAAAATTAATACCCATATTTTCTTTAGGAAATCAAGTATTTCATAGTTAAAGCAATTACACAGCCAAAGTATAATTTCAAAGCATTGAAATTACATGTTCAAGGTGAAATGAAACAGAAAAAACTAAACTGAAAAACCATTTATTTAAAAAGAGAGTCAAAAGGTCTTAATAATCATCTCTCTCTGCTTTCTTTTATTATATCTCTTCTACAGTGTCTTCGTGCATTCCAGGTACAACAAAAGAAACACACGTAAGTTGTGTTTCTTGATTACTAGGACATACCTGAAAAGTGTGTTGGGTAATAATTGTATTTCAGCCCTAGAATTTGACTGTGAAAAACCTGCTGGTGAATAAACCGAGGATTCTTATTAAATAATCACCATTAGATTTCCCCTTGTGATTTACCTATGCATTCAATAGATAATGTTTTGGCATCAAATGCTCAAAATCCTTTTAACCCATAATTAGCTGATGTCCTTGGCACGTACAATTTTGTATTTTTCTACATTTGTATCACCAAAAGGAATGAGACAACTCGTGCTGTCCCATCGAACTCAAAACACTAGAATAATAGTAAACAATGTCTGACACCAAATGTCTTTGATAGATATTTGGTATGTGACCTTGACATGTCCTTATGAGGAGGAAGTGGTAAGGGATAGAGGTCATTATTATTTTGAAGGAGTAGAAGTGCTTACTTATGAAGATTATGTGGGTCACGATAGCACATTATTTTACATCTCTTCTAGCCTTCAATCTAAAAACAATATCCAAGATGATGATTTAGACATTTTGAAGACATGGTAAGAAATGCTTATCTTCGCTCTCCTCTCGATATTGGAGTCCGATCTCTAGATCGGATATATCGGATGGAAAGAAACATTGATGGATCGCTTACAGACAATAAAACGGACATTCACTCGACAAACCATTTCCAATAGAAATGAATAGATTCTTTGTATGTCAGAACGCCTTTCCTGTAGCATTAAGAATATTAGGGCATTTAGGAATTTAAACTTGTTCTTCAGAAAATTTCTATTCGTGTTCCTCAGAAAATAAAGGACCTACGTTTTCATCCCCCAAATAAAAGAATGAGTTAACAAATGATTAAGATTAGCAATAATAGTCATAATACTCATTAAAATACATTGAAAACTTTCAAAGTACATTTTGAGTAATGGGAACTCCATCAATCCATGTCATACATGTATATGTTGATATACGTAACATCACAAATGCATAAAATGCAAACTGTTTCTTTATGTGATATCAAAATTGGCATTTGCTACACTTACATACACCCCTTGCTCATTTATTAAATCAAGAATGTAAGTTGACTTTCCATTTTGTATTTTAAATTTCACGTATTCATTTTCAGGTTTATTCCCTCCGCTTGTTTATTTCAAAACAATTATCTTCATTTTAATTGATTTTTACGTTGCTTTTGTTTTGCAGCTCAATTAGAACACATGTACTTTCAGTTTAAGTAGAACGTAGTTTTGAAATCTATGTAATGCAACTTCCGGACACCACACTCCATGATATCGTAAACAAACCCCGTAACGACTAATATCTGCGTCCAGGGAAAGTACGCTACAGGTATTTTTTACTATTACTATTGATATTGATTGTAAGGTAATGTCACCCTTGTGCGACAAGTTGAAAAGCAACAAACAATACGAAACGGAACGATTTACAGCATTGCTGAATTGGAAGGATCAAGAAGCCACATATGGATATGGGATGAGTGAACTTGCTGGCATTGGTCAGAGCATTGGGTATGAAATTGGATTTTATTGGGGTAGAGGCAGCCGACAAGGGACAAAACTGGGAATCTCTTGGGAGCACCAGAAATCTAAAAATTTCTCAGACTAGATGACGGGAAAAGAAAGAGCTTCTCAACAAATCAAGCGAGATCTTAAAAAGTGATTCCTGTCCCCGTAGCATCGTCCTTATCTCAGCGTGCCCTGCATCAGCTACACCCCAGCACTCAATACCAGTCGGTGAGTACCACTGTCTTGTACTTCCTATCTACACGCATATTTTTTACCCCTCACCATACATGTCTATAACCATGACGCTACGTCCAGACCAATACTACATATTGCATGAAATATTCACTAATCAGATTTGCATACGGCATCTTTATTCGATGTAATGACAATCTTCTGCACATGTATGCATATGCAAATTTCAAATGATTAAATAAATTAGTATCTAAATTTACAACATATTGTACGCCTTTATAACTGGTAAAGGCTCGGATTATGGAACACCCGTTTTCAAAAGGTTGACGAAAGTAAAGGAATGTTTTTTATGAAACAAATGTCAAATTGCGATCAAATTAATTACATTTCATGCGTTATACATAATTTATCAAACTTTAAAAACATCAATAAAAATTATTAAAAATTTATGTGTCTTGATATAATTAAAATTTCAAAACTTCCCTGGTTATACTAAAAATTAAAGCGTCAAAATCGTCTGTTTTATAAAGTGGTATCCAATATGGACCACCTAAGAATTTCGAAAACAAAATACTATACTATTTGTATCAGAAGTTAATATTTATTCATAGTCCAAAACGGGAGTATAAAGAAATAAATACCTTTTATGATTTCACATTTATTTTAAATTACGCAAACTTTGACATGTGAAAGAAAGCTACAGGAATGTTAGTTGGTAGTGCAACTTAATGTACCATTCTCTGTAAATTCTTCCATCTCAGACCAAAACCCTTATCAATACAATATTCAATCACCTTTGCTTCTAAAATCTTAAGCGATACAGGTTTCCTACTTAATGGTATTTGTACATATGTTAAGGCTCCCTTCTTCAGTTTTGACTATATTCATACTTATTTCAGTACTTCACATTTTTCTTGCATCTATGTATTTTATTCCATCTTCTAGTACAGTCAGCACAGTTTCTCTTTTTATCGTACCTTTCTCCTAATTGGTTTTTTATTTCCCCATATTTTCTTGAGTTTCCACTTGTGTAAAAATTAACAGCAATAACATTGAATAATATCAAATGTTCTAATTTAATAGTATACAATGCATTCTATACTAATAAAAGGCAATGCGTGTCTGGAGACCTCTGATAAAACTGCTGGTCAGTTCTGAAATTTTCCACGTAGATAGTATCTCATCCCAACTCAATTCATCAGAAGTTTCCGTGAAGATGTTTTAAATAGTTATTTTTCAATTAATTGAAGCCCTCATCTGCCATAGGAGACTATATTGTATTAGGAATTCTTGTATATCACATTATACAATATGGAAAATGCACATATATTAAACAATATGGAGTGGTTCACATTGCGTACCCATATGTTATGCTCTCGTGATTCGACAGAAAAAACGCACCTATGTTAAGAAAAATTAATTTAGTTATTCTTAAAATTAACATAATATTGAGCATTTCCAAACAAATGTATATTATTACAATGACGTGCGTTAAAATAGGTTTGAACTTGCCATCTCTAAAATTAGCCATTTTCGTCGGTTTCTAAATAATTTTCTGCTCTATGAAAAACACGGATTATTTTGATCTACATTCGCTCTTATATATTTATGTTCTATCAACAGAGAAGTAACTTCTAACTACCGAACGAAAAAATATCTCAATGTCCCATGTTGTGGGAACCTTTGACACGAACATCCACCTATTTCAGATGACGCATTGGGATTCGACCCGTTCGGATAGGAGTGGCCAGAAAAAGATACTAATTTTGATTGAGGCTTAGAGCTAAAGCTGTAGACCCGTATTTCCATCATTCACCCACTAGTTGAGTGGATTTTCAACCATTGGAAATATATCTAGGGCATTTCAGTGAGCAAATCAAGGGATTGAGCCTAGGATCGCCTAATCCACTCTACAATGGAAGAAAAATACCGTGCATACCCCTAACTTATCCCAGACCTTTACATACATATATATAGGATAATCTCGAAAGATTTCTTTGATATATCCTAAAATTTAAATTTGTTGTCACCAACGGTTTCGAATTTCCGATCTTATTCAATTAAAGACTTGATAATTCAACACCAGTGACTTCTTGTCTCAAAATAGTGTAGCACCAATTTTAGACTTCAACTTGGATGTAATATCTCTGGGTTCGCATTTCGTGGTCGCAAGTTCCCTGTATTTTTGAACTTTTAATTTAATTTCTCGTCCATGACTGAAATACACTTACATATGGGATAATATGTAATGATGAATAAAAATGATTGAAATATGTTCCTGTCATTCGACTAAAAGTAATTTCGCTTTTCCACTTCTCCATTTTCCCTTACTGATTTATATCCGAATTTAAATTTTACTGTGTCAGCGATAATTGCCGCTTTCCCATTGCCAATTAAGGCCCAATAGCGTAACTGAATCAATACCTTGAATTCTTTCTCACACTCTTTTTCATCTGTAGCACCAGAGAATGAACGTTTCATAAAAAGTATCCTGTGAATACTATTTCATTGGATCTATCTCTTCTGTCACCATACACGAAAAAGCTTTGAAAAGAGTCATCTGAAATTACTGACACTTGATTTACTCCTGTAAATCGCGCCTCCGACTACTACTTCCATTGTTGGAAATGAATTTGTTCAGAAAGAATCATCCATGCGCGCTTCATTTTGGCTTAGCACAACCAGAACCAGGACTCTAGAAAGTACAATGAAATGAAACGCGTGACAACATTTTCACAATCAACTCATCACAGCGAACAGTGTCAACAACTGATAGAAGAGTAATAAAAGTAGAGTTTGCAGACAGCTTCTTGATGTCCTGCTTTTCTACAATGCGTGAAGACGCGTAAACATTCGTATTTTCGGAACGTGTCGGAATTTACCCCATTCACCGCTTTTTTTTGTTTGCTGTTGTCTGAGAACGGAGATGGAAAAGACAGTTTAATAGCTTCCCACTCTGCCTTTATCTAGCATTTAACACTGAGAGTGTATGCTTACTCGAAACTTGCCAGGATTAATACGAGCCCTTCCAAGACACTGCATTCAATTAGTCAAAAGGATACTTATTTCTAATGTTGAGGTCTTAAAGAGCGAATGTGGTCCAGGGAATTCATTTGAATTAAAGTTACAGTTTAAAAAGGAGAAAATCTAATATGCAAGGCATTTATGACATGACTACTTAGAGAGTTGGAATGCTTAGCGATTGAGGTTGACGGACTTCCAAAACATTCACTCACAATCCCAAAGTTTATGCTTGGTGTGGAAACTAATTAATAGTGACAGACCAGATTTCTGACTTAAAGCTTTAGAAACAGATTCAATGACTGCAGTACTCAGACTCAGCTTTATTTTGTAATTTCCCGTAAAAATTTCTCTTAATAAGTTCTTAAAGGATAACTGGAGCTATAAAAAGGTCTTTAATTTTTTTATTTAGGTTCACAGTAAATGTTTTTTACACCTTGAAATTATTCTTAATGCTAAATTTAGAACTTTCATAAATGACTGTCTCCTGTAACAGATGTCGTATTCCTTCAAAAACGAGAAGTCATTGTATCTTGTCTGTTTTAAAAATTATCCCGTTCTATACATGTAAATTTATGAAAATCTAAACCAGTCCTTTAAATTCTGATAACTTTTTATTTTGTCGTGAAAGAGCTACTAAACTTAATGATTTTAGTGTCCAAAAAAGTTTCGAAACGGAACTGAAGATTGATTTCATTTATGAACTGAATAATTTATTTTTAGGAAGGAACTTATAAATTTTAATTGAATTATTATTTGCAAATTTATTCTTTTAAATAGCAGAGGTTGATTAAATAATTTTGAAATATTTAAAGTTCATTTACACTTGTGTGTCCATCCGAGTCCGTATTCGGATCAGTCAAACAAACGAGCAACGAGAACAGGAATAATTGACAAATTTAATCACTTCCTTCTCGTCTTTCATTGGTTCGACGGCTCCGAATATGGAGAGCAGATTCGGATTGACATACAAGAGTAAATGAGGCTTTATTCTCACTTTCACATGTATAAACGTCTTAACAAGAGGTAGTGGAATCTAAATATTACTTATGTGCAGTGTAACGTATGTCACACGCCCTGAAACTACTACGTGGTTAATTTAGCACTAAAAATTATTTTCTCATTCTTAGTGATGTCTTGAGGAAAACATCCTCCATTTCTTTATCGAAACAAAAACTTTCAGAAAAGAAATCCTACAAAAAGTTTTAAAAAGCACGAATCGTTTATTTCCTCAAAAACATAGAATGTTCCTCAAGAATTATTTATACACATAAATGCAAAGCGTCCTTTAAATCCGAAAAATATTTATGACCATTGCATTCATATGAAATTTGATAAAAATTAATGTTATGAAAGAAACTCTACAGGTCATTACAAAATTGGGTTATATTAATTTTTTATAACCATCTGTGACATAATTTGATTCTTATTGCGAAAAAGCCAGCATGTAGGGAAATTATTTCGATTCTCTTGGAAAGGTGGCGTTGAAAATCATCAGTGCGATGATGATATAGTAGGAAAAGAACTGAACAATTTTCAATTGCTGTACAGGATCCTGAAGTCCATTCTTATCTGATGGCTAGCGGCTAAATGTTACTTTTATTTCCCTATTAGGATGAAAAATGGTTATGAGTTTTTAAGGAGAGTATAAGAGTTTCTTGCCCTGGGCCACAGATGGTTTCAATTTCAGCACAGAAGAGATCTATTTACTTGCTCCTTATTAAAACTATCGGAAAGCAACTAACTTATATACATTGTATAATTACTTTAATTGTGTGTATCCATTTTTTTATCTGTAAAACCTTACTTTGGTACATATTCAGTATAGGCGTCTGTACTTAAGGAGAGCAAATGTTAACAATTTCGGAGAGAAATCATTACTTGAATCTTTATTATAGGTTACTTTTTCATTTATAAACAAAGTAATATCAAAATATTTATTCAAAGAAAGAATAAATATATAATTGAAGAAACTCTGTATTTTTCTAACGTATAATTATTTTTTGAAACAGCGTGCTTCACAACTCCTAAACATATATATGTTTTGCTCAAATATTTTAATTTATCCCCCAGAATTTAATGAATATACTTAAAACACCTTAATACTTCATAGTAAGGTCCAAAGGATTACGGCTCAAAGGCCGGCCAATTCAAAGATGTAACAGAATCGAGTTATTTGTTTCAATAAAATAATCCTTTTTTTTTCAATGTATTTTTAGAACAGCAAATTCACGTTTCTATATCACTTAAAATAGTCTAAATTTTTATCTAAACTTGTATAAAACTGCAAAAAATAACTTCTCCATCGCTTGTAAATTGTTCCCCACGCAGATTCGACTTCAGATTTGAAAACAAGGAAAGTTACTTAAAATACTGGATTACAATACTTCTATCTGCGACGCTAACTAGAGCGCTACTGATGCTAAAGTCCCACAATTTTAGCTACAGTGCAACAAAACATAGGCTGATGGAATTACACATGTCAATTCTTGTTATAACATGTTTCGACCGGTTGACTGTTTGGGTATTTTAATGGCACAAGAGCCATACTTGGTCATGCGGCGCCAAATACAAGACAGATAACATCTAGTAATAGTCCATCGTACACACAAGGAAATTTCTACGAACACAGAAGAGAGAAATACACCCAGGGAGGAATCGAGACTGTGCCGACTACAACTCTCAGGTCATGTTCCGACCGGAAACTTTTGGGTTTTTTTGTATTTTTACAGCGCAAGGGCCATATTTGGCCAAGCTGTGCCAAGCAATGTCAAGTAAATGGACATACATACATGCTTTACTGACTCATAAGAAAACACCCAGTGAGGAATCGAATCTGCGCCGCCTGCAAGTTGCAAGTTGTTGGTGCAAGTGGGTAAACCCTCTGAGTCACTGTGACCCTCGGTAACCTTAGTACGTATACATCAACAAACTTAATTTATAAACAAAAGGTGCATTTTCTATTTTCTAACGCAATACACGAATATATAACTTTTAAAACACATATAATTTTGGGATATCTAGCGAAGTGACTGGACGACACGTTAAATCTTTTTCGCATAATTACGAGAAGCATTTATTTCGTATACAACTAGAAAGTTTACTTTCTTTAAAACTAAAGAAACAAAAATGTGAATTTTATGAGATAGTGATAGATAGACCTATAGGATTTTTATCACTATTTTTGAAGTATGCTTTCCAACACACATACTCATAGTACTCGTACCCCAGGGCAGGGCCCCTCACATGGGGTATGTGCCCGGTACTAGGCCCGAGATCAATGGAAGCCCAGAAAATACTAAATGTTTTCTGTTTTAAAGTTTATAAATGTTTTCACTGGATTCATAATAAGGTCGTACAAGTGTGGAAAGGAATAGAAAAATATGCATTTGTGCAAGTTAAACATCGCGGTATTGGAATTTTAATTCAATGACGGACCCGTCATTTAAACTAGTGCAGGCGACCATCTTCTTAACTAGTACTGAGGCTCTAACTACTGATGTGGGGCCTACCTCTAAGGGTAGGCCCCACATACATAAAAAAATGATACTATACTATACATAAAAAATGAGAAATAGCTGGGATAGGGTGACTGATAGAAAAAGTTACCTTCCTGTTACTATTTACCGATACTGAGCTGGTAGAAAGGGCTTTCTCCTAAACTTTATGAAAATTAATGCCATGATAAATCGAACCTGATCCAGATTTGTAGTATGTCCTATACCACTGCAATGTCATTTATAATTAAATTAACGAGTATAGAGTTTAGAAACAACACACACTAACCATTTATCGTGTGTGTGTGCATTTTATAAAAGTTATTTCAATTAAAAAATAACGTTTTTATAATTGTTAATAGTAAAACTAAATATGTTTATTGCGCACAGTAGCTTGATTTTTATAGTAATCGCATTGTCACTGTTCATTTTTTATTTCATTGTATTTTAATCCCGTAGTTGACTTACATTTTTGGTTAACAATCCATACAGTATAAATAACAGAGTATTTCTTTTCATTATGCGGTTTTTCATACCATACAGCTATGGAAAATGGATTGTCGTATCCAAAAATTGGGAACAAGTGTTATGATATGACCTAAATGGTAGTTGACTCATAAAATTATTAATATATTTCGATTAACACAATCATTGGATATTGAACGGCAACAAATAATTAATAAACAACTGTTTTTTAACAAACAGTAAACTTTGAATCAAAACTATAGATATCCAGATTATCCGGTTAAAAGAAAATCGAGATTTTTATGCAATTCTACATTATGCAATTTTAAGACTTTGCGTCATTAAGCACAAAGTCTTAAAATCCTTACTACATCCTTGCAGATTATTCCTAATTTTTATTATTTTCTAGACAAACCATGATACTGAAAGAACCGAAAACGAATTAGGATAGATCCAAATCTAGGATAATAGTTAATCAGATTATAAATATCTCGTATTTAAACTGTAGAGCAGAATGCATTAAGAACGAATCTCAAATATAATCAAAATCTTGCGCATCACAGCTTCTAGCCTCCAGATTCAATATCTAATTAGCTTCATTGATTAGATATTTAATTAGCTCAAGGTGGTTGTAATATTTGGATTATTTAAAGACGGTAATCATTTCGGAACATCAATTTATAGATGAGAGGTTAATAAAAATATTTGCAGCTTCTCTCAAATCTCAATCAGCATTCACATTTTTCGCTGAGAATATTTCATTTTAAACACTAAAACCATGTCGTTAATTTTTGATGTTATAGCGTAATAAGTAAAGTAAATTAACCTCGAAATATTCGGCATAAGCTCACCTTCAAATACATAGCTACAAATCAAGTACACATGCTTTAAAAAAATTACCGGATTATTCTGATTCAAGAGAAAGTTTCGAATCTTCTCTCAGCTCGATCCTTTTTCCGAACTTTTATCAGATTAACGCTTTTCCTCACTTGCTTTATGACACGTTGAAAGGTGTGGATTCGAAGTATTGATTTATGGGTTTGAAAATACGTATAGCTGAGAATTCCGTGTACGCCAGTGTCGCATTCCTCACGATGTTTATGACCCAGCTTATCGTGAATTTTCCGTTGCGCTTGAGTGAAGTGAATTTGAAAAATATTTTTAAACATGCTATGTAACGAATAAAGCATATGAATAATTTGTCGCAGCAATGTGCAAACTGTAAGCAAATATTTAACCAAAGCAACAGAAATAATAGCAGTTTCAGAGAATCAAGATCAAAGGATCTTATTCAGTTAAGCTTTACGATTCGATTTTCTCAAAATTGTAGACTTTTATATTGTTTCCTTTATCAAAATGGAGTTTATCAATTGAAAACGCCTTTAGGTAACGACGAGAAGTTTTTAATAAAGTACATTGGTGGCCCTTCAAAATGCAGCACTCAGGTGGACGCATGAGATTCAACTGAATTTCGCAGAATAGGTAGAACGTGTGAAAGATTGAATCGATCTAAAGCGCAGATATGAAATTATGTGACGATAGCTTACCTTTAAAGCAGTAAAAGAGGAGAATAAAAACACTGAAATTGTACTTTCTTGGAATTTGCTCTCATTAAATAATCAAGAATGCCCTACCAAAGAACTAGACCCAAATGAACAAGCTTCAGATTTTGAAAGAGGCATATTATTGTGGACAGGCGGATTTTTTTCCTGTAGGAACTACTATTGCAGCCATTGTGAGAGCACAAAAATGATTATGTAATGTTCACCAAGTCTAAGCAAGCTGGTTTTTTTTATCATTTCATTCATGTTCCATAAGCTATATGTTCTACAAATACAAATTTGATCTCCTGACTTTATCTGGGGAGTGTTGCATTTTCAATGGCCAGTAATGTATATACGTACAGCAGAGGTTTCGTTATGAGCCTACGCTTAGCCGATCGACTTTGGTCTAAAGTTGTAGGTAAGACGATTGCCAGGGAAGAAATTTATTTAAGGGTTAGATGCATTCGCTGCTCGTAGCAACTACTTTACGATTTAAAGATCTAAAATTCGAAAAATACACAGGAAAATTAGGATACTCGTAGATTGGTTGAGGCTGTTAAAACTCATTCAAACGCGGACAACATAACACGAATAACTACTCCCCCTCTCTTGCTCACACGGAATATTACGTCTTTCAGACTGCAGTGCCTTCCTGGAATTTTTCGCTCCAACAAAGTTCTTTCAATCCAAATAACTAACCCGAAAATGTCTCCCCATCAGACATAGGCGTTAAATTTAAATTGGCTGAGAAGTACAAATTCTCAGTCAATTAAAACTTGGGCAGGGAGGGAGTAGAAACCTTTTCGCAGGAAGTTGCACCCAGTGTTATATTTCTCGTTTAATAGGTTCCTAAGAGACTTAGGAACCTATAGAGAGAGTAGAGGCACGGTCTGTGGGGAAACACTGGAATGCGAAAACAGCTCCTTCGCCGGTGGGGAGACATTTTCGAGTTGGAGATTTAGGTTGAAAAACACCCTTTGGGTGCGAAAAAGTTCAATGAGACACATTTGGGGACTATATAAACATTTCGTGTAAACTAGACAGTAGGGGGTTATGTTTAAAATATATGTATCTGACGTTTAGATATATTAATAGTATAGCTATTTCACCTGTCCTCAAAATTAAGATGAACCGTGGAACTTCTTTTTAGCAATACCACACCTAATCTTTTGCCGTTTCATAGTTTTAACAATGCTACATTTAAAGAGTACCACATAGTCACCAATTCTTGAAAACACAATGTATTGTAATGCTATACTGTTTTGTTGAATTATATATGATATGGCTACCAATTGGTTGTCCATTTACTGGGTGAAGCCGTTACCCTATATATTTCGTCACCAGACTCAAATAAAATACAAAAATCAACGCATCTCATTCATAATCTTTCATGTATTTGTTAAATTTTCGTTTCATTTCAAGCATTCTTCAAATCTATAGCATTTCTCTTCAAGCTGTGCATATGGCTACTTCGAGTGCACTAAAGCTTCTGTGCTCGAACTTATGACTGATTATAATTCTTATAAATGCGTAAAGCACATGTGAGAGGTGATTATAGAGAAATGCAATCGAAGTGTAATTCATATAGGATATTTGCATTAATTTTCTAAACGTAATATGCATATAAATATTAAGAACTAATATTTTTGTTCACCTATTTTTTTAGTTTTATTTTGATTCATTATAAAAATTGTCGATAAATTATTTCATAATTGCAATTAATTATTCCTATTAGTTGTATAAAGTGAGTCTTTTTTCATACTTTATTTGAAGAACAAACCATCGAAATAACGCACTTTTAGCTTTGAGTTTTAAAATGAAACCAAACGCTTGAAACTTTTATTATCAAGAATATGATTTCGCCCAAATATTAACCCATTGATTTTTTACTGAATTTGATAGAATATTTTTACTTAATCATTTAAACATACCTTTTGTAAAACCGTATATTTAAATTGTTCATTATTTCCATATCAGCGATAAATAATATAAATTACACCAAAATTAAATCAATTATAAAATGAAACAACCAATTTCAATTTTGTGTAAAAATCAATAAAATTAAATAATTTTAGAACTGTTCATATGGTTAAAACACTGCCGTGCTAGTCAAAAAAGTATCTGCTTGTAGTAGTTTGGTCCTTGTCAGTTCACGGTTACTGCATTCTGCGTATAAAAGCACGTATAGATAACAGTGTGATTCCTGAAACAACTGCTGATAAAGTGTGATCTGCTTTCATGCCATGTGTTAGGCATCTCATACGCAGACCAAGCATTAAACCTAAAGACAAAATTATGCACTTGACTTCACCACAGAACACTTATCTGTATGTTTATCAATACTCTTTAGTTCCCGTAGTATAAAAGTTATTTGAATCATGTCTGAGAAGCCATTAAGTATCCATTTAGAAAATCTCTCAAATTCTCTATATAATAAAAACGCATTTCATTTTCGACAAAATATACATATATATATATATATATATATATATATTTGTTTTATTAGTCCAATCTTGCAAAGGTTGATGAAGAAGCAATATTCAATACATTTCCCATAATTTTTTTATATATAAATAATTTTTCTTTTATAAAAAATATTTCCAAACACAAAAATTATATTTAAATAAATTTTTAGTTTGAATAGTGAACAGAAAAGGGACTAAAGCTTTGAGTTTAGATGTATTGAAGTTTTTTCGTCCTTTCACACTCCCTCTTTTATTAAGATATTACGAAAAGTACGAGTCATTTGATTGCATCATTGCAGCAGAATTTACATGACTCTCGCATTACTGGTTAAATATAGCAACGAAAAGTTTTCTGGCGATCCATTTGAGAGTGAATAACTTCTCCAAGTTCTGGCGTTTGCTTTAGAGCAACCACTTTGTTTATTTACACAAAAATTCAGTAAAATGTAAAGTATCAATCTTTTTTGCAACTTCAATATCACTTGCGAAATGAATCGTGCAGGAGTTAATAGGTAAACCTACTAATTCAGATAAATGCAGTTTAAACACAAGGTGCATCGTTGAATAAAGTAATCCGTTTCTTTCCACCAGTTTTGAAATGCAGGCAAAAATCTCTCTTTAAACAAAATATGAGAACTGTCATTTTTTTAATGTACCCATTATCTAAGAGTAGAGTGAAGGTGTAAAGTTATTCGGAGGTTAACGATAGTAAGCTCAAAGTATTTTCAATTGAATATTTGGTTGTTAAAAAGGTCTTTCGGTACTTCTTTAGTTATACAACCCATAAACCTACGAAAAGTGTACCGAATTATATCAGAGCATGATACCAAAACGTACAAAGATAAAATCTTTACCAATAAGTACAAATCATGAAACAGACAGTTCATTATTAGCAAGTGACCTATTAAAACAATAACGAGAAGACTGGTGGTGAAAGATAAATTTCAGTGCAACACAAAACCCAAATATCATTCATTCTTAAGTCTGACTATCTCTGGTGTATCAGTAATAAATGCCAATAAGATTGCTTAAAGCAACAAAAGAACTTAAACACCAAAGGCATTACGCATATATTGTAGTGATGCCGACTCCGACAAATTCAGCATTATTGTATTAGAACAGATTAAGAATCAGTATGATGCATAATATACACACATGTACAAGAGTTAAGGATAATACTGAATTCTTATCAAGCAAGGTACCTTGATCTGATAGGATGTTCTTGCAAAGTACTTAATACAACCAAGGACCACATAAGAGCACAGACGTGCTCTAGTGTGCGAATAAGACTTGTTACAGGAACTGCCTTGGGGAAAGCATGTCTGCACGTTTTAGGCCTGAATTAGGGTCAGAGTCCATCACATTCTTTATTAAGTTGCTTTTAACAAAGTAAAGACTGTTTTTCGCAATAACTAAAACCTAAAATGTGTTTCTCTAAGCATTTTGTTTCATTTTTATAGTTCCCAGTAGCACCACGAGGCATGTGGGTGTTCTTATTTTATTCCACATAGTTTGAGGAGTTTTCATTGTTATTTGAGGTACTTCGGTGCAGATACTTGGCACGAGATTCATATAGGATTGCATTGTCCTTAATTTTTGGACATGTGTGTATCTGGAAAAGTGTGTTTAATAATTAATACTAGATATCGAAAGATATTATGCTTTAAAACAATGTAGAATAGATTATATTTTACTTTTTCTTTGAAAAGAAAGGTACTTTCGCTTATGATCCTAAGCCGGATATTGGACTTTCGTTTAATTGTTTTGAAGTTCAAATATAGATAGTAAATTTTACGTTAAGTGTGTGATGACATAACTGTGAATCCATGTAATTCATTGAAATATTGAATTGCCATAGTTATAGGGGTTTAAATGCCGATGTTACACAAGATAAAAATCAGCAATTTGCCACTGAAGGCATTTTAATATTTCTACGAATTCTTTTCATGCATACTAGCCGAACACGAAAGCAATTTCCTCACACAAAACGGATCCTAAAGGTAATCGATGAAAGTGGTCTGTATAAAACTATTAAGCATTGAAAATATCATGAAGTAAACCATTATCTCCTTTTGACGAGAAGCAATTTGAATTATGCTTCTGAAAGGTTCGTGTTCCGAATAATTTGATTCCTCCAAGTTTGAGCTCAAGTCACGCGATTCTTTGCAATTAAGCTTCATTCAGGAGCAAAAATCTTTCCTTTTTATAAAGTTAACATGTAGCGTCAGAGACGATAGACTAAAAGTTTAGCCCACTCATAGGGGAAGGTATTACGGTATCTAATACTTGTTCGCTTGTTCAGTATGTCGAAAGGAGAGGAAAGAGATAATTCTTTTAAAGAATCTCATTTACGTTCGCCATTAAAAATAAGTTTTTTCCTCATATAGATTGTGGACTACAAGTAACGGAGAGTGCTGCATTTTTTGGGGATGATTGCTGCGTTCTCCGAAAAAAATTTCTTGTCTTGAATTTTCTTCAAACTTTCTTCGAATTAATTAGTCCTTGGCTATGGTTAATGTCACTGCTGCCTAGAGGACCGATAATAAAATTGCCTACAGGCTGGACAGACATGATTGCTGCATTGTTATTAGATTATTAAGCCAGGTAGTAAATACAAGTTTTATTTTCACCTTTCGGAATATTTATGAGACTAAAAGGTTTTATAATCCTTTTGGAGCTAAACCTCTTGGAATCTATAAAATTGTATTGTACCTTTTGAAATTAATAAAAAACGAAATGTTATTTTTATAATCATGTGAAAACAAGTTGTAAATCACAAGTTGAAAAGGCACTAGAACTAAGTAATTGCGAAACCAACGTTTTATACAGTAAAACAATACTAACCATGTTAGAACTGATTGCTTGCTATTATGATGAAGGGTTCAATTGCTGTAACTTCCGAGGTCCCTGTCCTTATAATGGGTTCTTAAAGAGGAGAACCTAAAGTAAATTGATAGTTTTAACGTTAAAATCAAACACTATCATGCGAAATAATAGCACCAAGTTGTCAAAGAGGTATCCATTAGATTGCTATACCGACGGTCTGTCCTCATATACTGACTATCAGTTCATTCGAGTTGGTTCTAAATACGAACATGACATTAAAACTCCCGCATCCATACGATTAAGCAGTTATTATTGATCTTCAACAAAGACTGGGATGGATTCATGAAAATCTATGCGATTATCAAAGTTTGGAAATAATTATCTGAGAGTTTCGGTCAAATTGAAAAAATATCAACATAAATTGATTAGTCATGTCATTACCAAACAAAAACAGTAAATAAAGCGAGTTTGAACAAAATTCCTGATCATTAAATATATCTAAAAAACAGCGATGCTAATAAAAGCGTAAGTTTTGTTTCTGTCCATTAAAGTATTTCTAGAAATATAAATTAACGTAATAGAAGATTAATATCTCAAAATTAATAAACGTTTTAGTGTACACGCTGAAACCACGTTTAGAAATATTGCTCTACCTATATTTGCGTTTATTCGTTTTAGCAGCGTCTGAATTATAAAAACCCGCATGTTAACGCTATTTTTTTACAGCTGACAGCTCCCCAAATCCTTATCTACCGAAATAAAAGGACCGTGAGAAGAAAAAAATTAAGAGGTACTGACACATGTAATTTCAATTATGATTTTAAACGAGTATTATGGAGCGAACAAATTCTAGACATTTTTTATAAGAACTCTTCTTTCCCGTTAGGGTTCTTGCTGAATTGAAAAAATTATTCGTGTCATTGTCAAGACGACTATCTGTACGTTGTTTAATAAAACTTATTTTAAAACGAGTATACACCATTTCCATTTATATCAATTCAGAAGTAATATTTTCAATGTTAAAATTTTCCAGTAATTTTAATTTATTTTCTGTTTAAAAATAATGATTTTCTATTGAATTAAATCTTGTATAGGTTCTTTCACTTATAATAAGCATATGTGAGCAGAAACTCATTAACTGACATTCTTCGGAAGTGCGTTTTTTGACATTAAATACTTATTTTCATGATGAGAAACACAGTGCAGTTTTGCAATCTGATTGGAAAAGAACATATCAAATTGTTTTAGATTTTTATTGGATCTAAAAACTAATATTCTTTAAACGGATGTACTGTAATAATCGCTTTTGTCAGTTAATGAGTTTCTGCTATTCCAGAAAATGATTCCCAGGAAATTTTCTACTGGAAAAGGTAGAAACAGAAAAACAATTCTTCGTGCCATTTCAGTAAGACGTTTTGCTATTAAAATGTTAGATCCATTTCAGATCCATGGAATAAGAACTATTAAAAGACATTTTGCAAGTCTTATTCAATTCTTGACTCCATTTGTAATGTGGCAAGTGCCTGGGAATCAATTAATTCGAACACTATCACTAACCCGCAAAAGAAACTGCAACTGAAGATAATGGAAGTGATACTATATCATCAAGAAAAGCAAATCGCATTACTGAAATCGGTTTCTGGAGAAGAAAATGTTGATGAAAATGACATCGGACAAATAGTGGGATTGCAACATTCTTACCACAGGATTGAGCATTTTACTGAGTAAAAGACCAATAGTATTAGTAATAGAAACTGCTGTATACTAAATAAGCTGGTTTAGAGCCCATTGAAGTCTCTTAGAAAAAAATGTGTGCCGTAAGGAAACAAATAATTTATTTTAGGTTTCGTTTGCCGCTCTATATGGTCATGTTTTATACGCAAGGGCTAAATGCTGACCTACTTGATTATTTCAGGTTTAAACAAAAAAGTAAGTTTTTAATAGCATTTATGAGTTTGGTAACAAATATTCAAGGTCTGAATGCACAGTTTGTCTAGGTTATGTCGGCATTTTTTAGTCTAATTTATTTATAAATTCCTTTTCATATATGCGTGTGTGTGATTACCAGTCAAAAATAATCAGGTCCACTAGTGGCTAAGAGCTTACTTTATGTACTATTTGATAAGAACTATTGCTTGAGAGTTCTATAAGGGATCTAGAGCCGCAGCTGCAGAATGCTTGGCATAATTTTCCACGGGATGGCATAAGAATTTTGTTTGACTCCATGCCACGTTATATATCGGAATGTATCACTTCCCAGAGGGGGTCTACAACTAATTTATCATCTTTTTGATGCAATAATACAATAAAGAGTACTCTAGATTTAACACTGCGATCATTTCTTTATCTCTTCACCTGATGACACATGTTAAGTTTCGTTCCCATCGAACTCTGGCTACATAACGTTCCGATTTGTTTTTGGCAATGAAATTCATAATACATTAAACCTTGAAATTCAGTCTGTACTATAGTGAAAAACCAAGTTATTTTAAGGATAATCAAAAGCAAATATTAAAAATTAGAGTCTGAACGCTTGAATTCTCTTATTACATTCCAAATGTGAATATACAAGTTACTCTGATTTTATCTAATTCAACCGACATAATTTGTTTCACTTATCTGATCATCCTCGAGCTTTGTCATTACAACCTCAATACAGTATGATGGTGAGCTTTCCGATTCCAACCAT
This sequence comes from Meta bourneti, assembly GCA_933210815.1. Classification (NCBI taxonomy): domain Eukaryota; kingdom Metazoa; phylum Arthropoda; class Arachnida; order Araneae; family Tetragnathidae; genus Meta; species Meta bourneti. The sequence continues at coordinate 33,966,262 of OW119933.1, forward strand.
CATTTATTTTCAAAGTACATTTTATGTAATTTAATATTCCAAGTGGTTTCGACGAGATATCTCGTCCAAGATCTGATCAATTTTGTTAATGACGAGATAGCTTGTCGAGAAAAACTGTCCTATTACTCCAAGGGGAATTAAGATCCAATTAGGAAACACGAATTTCCCTTGCCTAGAACTGGTGACATGTTGTAACATGTTTCTTGCATCAGAGGCTGGCCACCAAAGGGCGGTTTTCGACGCGAAAATAAACCACCAATAGGGTTAAATGTAGTCAACACAGGTACATGAATGTATGGTTTGAAATTCATACACACATTCCAGAGCAGAGGTTTATAAATCAGCTGAATTTTACGTTAAATCTTTGCCCTTTGTTGCTAGCCATCCTGTGTAAACAATTAAGGTTAAAACACACTTCTTACAGAATCCCAACTCCTCTCTGCTGCAAGGAGATAACATTTGATTGAATTTCCTCCTAGACTGAAACGCAACTAACTTTATTTGTTTCAACACACTTCCCTCTCCCATGAAGTCAAAATAACAAGCTCTAGTTAACTTCAACTCCTTCAGGTAATTAAATTTCTTCCTTAAATACCAATCCGCTGTTCTTCCTGTCGGTTAGTTCACAGGGAAAATTCAATGACTATTGGGTGGTTAAAGAAACTGGCAGCGGATTCTCTTCACCCTTTTAAATCCGGACAAAATTATTAAGTCTTCATAAGAGGCTCGATTACGGGACAACTTAAAAGTGTATTGATTTCTATCAAGAACCAACAAACTTTGCTAAAACTCAATTTTCTTTAAAATGTTTCTTAATCGATCTGCTTCGTAAAGATAAGTGATATAAGTGGTTTCTTGAAAAGGTGTTTGATACTATTTCCATGGGGGTGTTGGTTTTTCTTAAATAGGAGTTTATCTTTTCAGACGGATATTTTTTATTAACCTGCTTACAGATGCATATGAAGTAGGATTTATTTAGTCGTTAAGATTTTTAACAAATAATTGTGTATATAAACCGCTTGTAAATTAAGTAATGATTAATTCAATAATGTTTTAAAAGAGAAAAATCACACCTCTTGGTCTTGAATAAATTTTACTTTTGTTAATTATAAGATGTTTTCAATCGGAAATATCAAATAACAATTCATGTTTTATAGTAATTTTCAATTTATTAGTTCCAACCGCGATTCCTCCAAGCAATTTTTAACCTTGAAAAATTCACTTGTGTTAACAAATGTTGCAAATGAAATTATGTAGATAAAATAATCTAAAACCTCCCTTTTATCTTGTCTTAAAGAGACATGTTATAGATGTTTTCAAACTCCCATCTAAAGTAATCATGAAAAGGGGAAAATGAAGAATACAATATCCACAATCTCTTACATTTTCTGTAACAAAGTATATTTTTACAATTGATTTTAAATTCAATTTAACCTAACTGTGATGTTAACTCTTGCTTATTAACGTTAGTGAGTATCACATTTAGATTCATTGTTAAATTCATGAATAATTGAACCGTAAAGTATTAAAAACTACAAAATTCCCACACAGTACTTTGAACTTCGTATTTTTGAGTAACAATCACGCGGTATTCGTGTCTGCAGTAATCCTTACAAAAACATACTTTAAATTTGCTTTCCTTGCACACTCAAATACTCTAAAAACAATTAATAACATTCAGGAAACATTTTTTTTCTGATTCAGGACTGCAGTCAGTACGAAACTAGCTTATCTATTATTCAGCTTAATATATCATCATTTGTGCATCAGTTAATGCTCAAATTCTGAATCATGAATCTCGATGTCATTTTCATTCACGTTTTCTTCGCTAGGAACCAATTTCATGTGATTCATACTGCCTGTGACGTAACATGGTTCAAGATCAATTTTATCAGGAGTCTTTTCTCGACCCAACTGAAAGTTATGATTTAACTCAGGCACTTGTTACATTACAGAGATCGGGTCGAGAATTGAATAAATTTGCTAAAATTAAGCCGTCGTTTTTATTACGACGGGAGTTGGAGTGGTGTGGAAGTTTGGAGAGTGGGGTGCCCGCTCAGGTGTTGACCTCGCCATCCGAACGTAGTGCCAAATTACGAGATGTTCTCGGATATTCCCTTCGGGACCGTTGTCAATAGCCCATCGTGTGCACCATTGATGTTAGTTCAACTTCCATCCATAAGAGGTGATTCTAAAATAGGAAGAGCATTTTTCGCAGAAAATATTTTACTGCTCTAAGCTCGTGTATTATCCGCCAAGTTCTCAAATATCCGATTATTAGTATCTCGTGCCATAATATAATCTATATAAGATATTGCAATTATTGATTTATTAGATTACTTTTATAGGAATTATGAGTGGAAAAATCCGAAGTTCTGAACCATTTCGTCTAACTCAACTTCGTCGACAGTTCATTTCACAAATAAAAATTCCCTGCAATATACGCTAAAAGCATTTCTGCATTACTATATGGTAGAAGAGAATGCCATATATCTTGCTCCTCGAGGCTTTTCCAGGACAGTTTATTGCATATTTCCTATTCCTAACTCACTCCTCTCATTTCGCATGTCATTGTCCTTTTGTGGCAGATCTTTTTCTGGTAAATAACTTTCCTCTAAGCTACTCATGGAGGGATTGGGTACAGAGAATATTTATAAGCCAGACTTTCTTTTGGTGTTTTCTGAGTGAAAACAAAAGCTTTGCTAAGGATTACATTAATTGAGCTTTCAATAGAGCGGCCGTCATGAAAGAGCCGAGCTCCACAGTAAGAATAGAGTGGCTAAATATCGGCAGTCTTAACATCGATTAAGGGAATGTGGACGTAGAAAAAGATTTTCTCTGTTAGTCTACAGATTACCACGGACCTCTAATTCCTGTGGGGCACTGGTTGGAGTACTCATTGGGTAGCAAGGGGAAGAGTCCGATTTATCTCAATTAGCGCTCTTCGTTTAAGGATTGACCTAAATAGCCTTTGAAGTAACGAGAAAGGGGCATTGCTATCTTTGGACACTTAGAGATACCTCACTTTTTTAGGGTTTCGTTGGATCAGGAACTTGCATACAGTTAAATGCATATGGATGGTTGGTTGCATTGAGTTTTACGGCGCAAGGGCTATACTTGGCCAAGATATAGAAGCTGCATATAGTTATTTTCCTTTGTACATAATATCGGTTTCGTGTTTATAGCCATTGTGGAAATGCTTCAGAACCATAAAAACAATAATAAAACATTTTATGGTTAGCACAAGTGTATAAAATACTATATCTTTGGAGAAAAAATTAAGGTTTTCGTAATTAAGTCGATTACTGCTAAAGACGTATTCACAGGAACAATGAATTGCATTTTAAGCATTGTTAGAAATAAAAAGGAAACATGCATGTCACCATAGCGTGACGAGTTGAAAAGTGAAGAACTAATAAAAGAAATGAACCAATACCAAATGGAACGACTTACGTTATTGTGAACATAAGGAATTGGGAGGCGTCAAGAAGCCACAGTGATTGAATATGGGATGAGTGGACTTGTTGGTATTGATCAAAGCATTGGGTGTGAAGCTGGATTTTATTGGGCGTGGAGCAAAGGGCAGAAACTTGGAATTTCTGGGGTAAGACAGAGATCTTTTGTAAAGCTGAGAGTGAGCGACCGGCGAAGAGCGAGCTCCTCAACAACCCCAGAAGCTAGCCATCCAATGTTATCCCGGGTCACGTAGAATTGTCGCGACAACAGTGTTCCCTGAATCATCTGATGCCATAGACCAGTCGGTGAGTACCATTCTCTTGAACAATTCATATTTGACCTCTCACCGTACTTATCAATCTCTATGACGCTCCTGCGATACCAATGCAACATATAATATGAACTATTTACGGTTTGCCGGTTGAGTTTTATGGCACAAGGGCCGTATTTGGCCATGTTGCGCCAAATATAACACAGACAACGTCAAGTAATGAATCTCACAATCTCTCTCTAATGAAACTCACAAGGTGAGTTTTACTGACACAGAAGAAAGAAATACACCCAGGGAAGAATCTAACATGACAGGAATCGAACCTGCGCCGCAAATTATATATATAATTTGCAATGAATGAATAAATTGATTTTTCACTTTTACAAAGCATTTACGCCTGCCTCTATCACAATACGGTACTGTGACAATAAACGAAATCAAAAGGTATTTGCCATTCAAGTACCATTTGGTAAAAAATTTTAAATAGTTCGACTTTGAAAAAAATTCTGTAAAGCACTATGAAGAAAGCCCAAAGCTCACCTTTGTCACCAAATGTCATGCGAAATCTTTAACGAACTTAGCAAATTTAATTGGATTCTTTGATGGAGAGGACTCTCAAGAAGAAAAATTCTTCTTTCGGCAATTTAAGGACATGGTCAAATTATTGGGATGGACGGACGAAGAAATGGCCTTAATTCTAAAAACGAAATTAAAAGGCTTGAGACAATTCACTATTTCTAAGTCAATAATGCTAAAATCCTAAACATTTGATGAACTAGAAACTTAATTAATGGATTTCTTCACAGAACCAAACTTCGTTCAAGCCTAAATTGATTTTTCAGGATGCAAAATGCAGAATGAATCAATTAAAACTTCCATGCATCGTTTTGCAATAACGATAAAAAAATTTGGGAGGAGATATTACAACCAGCCGTGATAAGGAGCAAAATTTGGGGAAATTATGCTTCACCAAATTTACTGCAGGACTCGCTCCTGAAATACAGAGAAACACTCAAATAATACCTACTACATTTGCTGAAGGAAAAAAATAGCTTCTCTCATACAAAAGGCTTTAATGACCTGACACATTAAGAATCAGTACTATTATTAAAAGAGAAGTAACGGATATTCATAGCATAGAGGAGCCGAAACAAAATTAACTGTTAAAAGCGCCAAGATCAACCACTTAAAGGCGCATGTGAAACCCTGATGACTATAGTCCCTCTAGGAAACTAAAAACAATCCACATATTAAACAATGCGTATTTTGCAACTAAAGAGGACGTTCTCTAGACGAATGCCTCGAACTCAGACATTTACAACAAATGCGAACGCAGTACGGATCCCAACCCCACATGAATCAATTTACTCAAAGATCAGGGTCGAGTAATTGGCAAAATCAAAAACCACTATTCAACCATTCAAGGAATTCGAGATATTATCGCTGTTACAGACCAAGATATTTCAATACGAACTGACGTCATTGGATTCCGGAAAACTACTAAGGAGTGACATAAATCCGTTCTCAGTTTATAGTCTCCCACAACAAATAACGAGGTCAAATGATAATAGACAAATTACAGACAGAATGAAACATAACATTAAAGTTAAAAATAGTCGACATAAATCTGAATGTATAAGTGGTGTGAAGGAGTTTGATAAAAAATGTATGTGTCGTCAAGCGGAAACTAAACAAGAAATAGTAAGCTCTTACCTAAATACAAATCATCACGGCACATTGCCCTTACTTCATGTAAGAATTGGCAAAAATAAATATTCGGCTTTACTTGACACTGAATCATCTATCTCCCTCTTTGCTAAAGAAATTTTATAATCAACGTTACAAACGAAACAAAAGATTTACATACTTGTCGAGAAAAGTAAATATAACGGCTTTCAACGGTAGTCAAATAAAATATATGGAGCATGCAATAGCCTCAACATGAAAATTAACAATAAATAATTCAACAAATAGGTTTTGTAACAGAACGTAATTGGCCAACGAAATACAAAATCCTATTGGATACGGATTTTTGCCGCAACAATCGTATGATATGGAAGATGCACACTCAAAAGCTCAGATGGCCGGATACTGAAGTGGGAATCATAAAATAAAATTAATATTATTACTTGTAAAGGTAAACCAATTCACTAAATTATAAGAAAATTAATATTAGAAAACGTCAGTGAATTGGTGACACTCAAATATGCTGGGGTCTTCAAAAGACAGATTTGTTATTTTGCACCCGCAACTTAAAATGTTGAAATACATCCGCCAATTCACACTTCAGGGACAGAAAATTACATAAAAATAATTATTAGCAACCTGGGGAAAATAATGTTAAATAAATACAAATTTACGTGAAATTAATGCAGACAGAACAAACGCCTTTGAGAACAAATCCTGTGAAACACTGAATTTAATTAAAGCATTAGAAAAAGTTATACGACAGGGTAAACTGAAATTAAATACAAGACTTTCATCTACATTTAGATTCACAGCGAAAATAAAGATATCAAAAATTTGATCAGGGAGCACTACAGATGCTTTTCAAAGTCATTCATAACGTTGGGTCAAACAAATACAATTACCCCCAAAATTGACTTAATTCATGATGTAACAATGGCTACGAGACGTTATGGTATACTTGATGCGTTTCAGTATAAAGCAAAATCACAATTAAATGAGTTAATTGTAACTGGCATAATCGAAAAATTAACTCCAAATATGCTTGCCAAACGATATTAGTAAACAAGAAAGCGCCCACAACTTAAGGAAATCGGTACACAATCGCACAAGACATCAGACTACCAAACACATTAATCGAGGCTATCTTTTCCATTGCCCATAATAAAACAGATCGTAAAAGATATATCCGGTGACGAATTCTATTGTTACTTGGATTTAATGTCAGCATTCTATCAAGTGCATTTACTAGAAGAACATGGACATCTCATGGCGTTTACAACATTGTAGGAGAATGTTTAGTTCATAAGACTGTTTTACGGAATGAAAAACTCAACTTCAATTTCCAAAAGTTGATAAACAAAGTTTTTGAGAGGTTAGAGAAAATGGGGATTCGCTAATTTGTGAATGATTATTGTCATACTAGCTAATAAATTTAAAGGAATGATAGAAAAAATACGATTAGTACTCTTAATAGATTAAGTGGAAACAACATGACACTATAAGTGTACATTTTTCATGAGAAATTGCATTTGGGGGCTACAGAATATCAAAAAAGGATTGAAACCGACTCTGAGCAACACAAATAAATTAACAAATTTCCCAGCTACTAAAACATATAGACAAATAGATTCCTAGGAAGGGTAATTTTTATAGAAATATGATACCAAATTATGCACATCTTGCACAAATTTCGGAAAAAATGACAGGCAAAAAGCAGAAATATATATGGACGAACCAATGCAAGGACGCATTTCAAAATATAAAAAAACAATTCTTCCAGGAGCCTTTCCTAATACATCCGGATAAGTCGAAAACTTTCTGGTTTAACTCTCAAAGTGCTTCGACGAAATAAGTCGTCCAAAATCTGGTTAGTTTTGCTAAGAACGAGAAAAACTGCCCCATTACTTCAAGAAGGAATGGAGATTAAAGTTGAAAAACAAATTGCTTCTTGCAGAGAACTGGGGACAGTTTTGAACAGGATTTTGCACCAAAGGCCGGCTACTGCAGGGTAGTTTTCGACTCGAAGATAATTCACCATAAGGGTTAACACAGATGCATCGAAGATAGGAATCTAAGGAATTCTTTTCCAAATAAATGAAGGAGTACTAAAATCTATAGAATATTTTCCCAAGAATTTGAAGAACGAGGGAAGAAAATATCAATCACTCTTTAAACCTTGAGTTAAAGGCACTACACGATGCAATGATTCATTTTAAATATTAGTTACTTGATCATAAATTCATCGTTCATTCGGATTATCATGCATTAAAATATCAACATAAATTGAGAATCCCTCAAATACTGAGGAGAGATGGCTTATCACCATTTCAGAGTTTACATGTGAATTTAGGCACATTTCAGGTGCAGATATCAAATTGGTAGATTTCATTACCAGAGTGGAGAATAGCAATATCAATACCCCAACGCATCTTTAAGTAACTAAGTGCGAGGTGTAAATAGATAATTCGGAGGAAATTTAAAATATGCAAGTCAATTCCATGGAATTGACAGAGTTAAACACAGAAATCATTCGGGAATATCAACATGAAGATCAAGACATCAAAGAAATTAAAGAGATAATACTGAACAAAAACGTGAAAACTAAACATAATTAAAACTGCTTTGAAATTGATTCTAAAACAGGATTATTGATCCATATAGGAGAGGTGAGCTTAATACATTATATAAAATTATAGTGATGCCATAATAACTACACGCGGCTGCATTCAAAGTATGTCTCTGTGCATACTTCGGAATTGATAACTTATGAAATTGAAAAAAAAAAATTTCGTTAAAATTTATGCTGATACTATCAACTATGTCAAATCGTGTGAGACATGTGTTAAAATAAAATCAAGAAAAATTAAAACCCGCTCCAATAGATTGGTATTGGTATTTTCAATTAACGTCACACTGGAGCAACACAACGGGCTATTGGTGACGGTCCGGGATCAATCCCAGAGGGAAAGATCCGAGGACAGCACCACGTAATTTTGAACCACCCCGCTCCAATAGAAGAAATATATACTATATCGAAACATCCAGGAGATATGGTTTCCCACGATTCTGGATCATTAACCCTCCTGGTGGTTGTCTCGACGAGGTATCTTGTCATTCGTACAACTGACCAGACATTGATGGACGAGATATCTCGTCGAAACTATTTGGAGAGTTAAAAAAAGGACATTATGTATTGGTTATAACAGCTCATTTCACTTCATATTGAACTATTCCCAATAACAAACATAAAAGAGCAAACAATTGCAGATTGTTATATTGATATAAATTATGTAACAAAATATGGTAAACCGAAAAATTTTTCTCAGATAGAGGAACACAATTCAAATGTGAAATATATGAACACATAAAGAATATATATTGGGTATAAGAACATTTTTTATCTCCCTTATGACCCCAAATACAACGGAATTTCCGAGTCAGAATCTATCACAGAAAAATACAATTCATTGCCTAATGGAGGAAGGAAAGACATTTAACAAGGCAGTGCAATCAAGTAATGTACAATGCAACCCAACATAAATTCACACCAAATAGAATTTTCTTTGGAGCAAAATCTAAAAAAGACGTAAGCAAATCAAAATGGTAGGCAAAGACAAAAAGCCCAAGAAAGACGATTTAAACCGGGTAGTCGTCTTTATAAAAAAACAACTTCGAACAGAAGTGACAGGGTCATTTATAGTTCAGCAAAGAGTAAACACGTAATGTAATATAGTCGTGCCTGAGAATAAGGGACAACGCGATCCAAGTTAAAGTGCACACTTCAGACTCGTCCCTAACTAATTTAATGCAAGGCGAAATGCAATTCGTACCACGAGAGATTACGGATCACAGCGACAAACAAGTAAGGAAACACAATTACGAGTTACGTCGTTTAAACAAATAAGCACACAATGATAATCAAGATGATATAGTAAAAATATAAAAGGAAGTATTGAAATCCATAAAATAAACAAATAATAAAAATTATACAAGCCGGTAAACAAGAATTCCTATCATTACTTCTGCACGCTTCTCAAACTTTCGCGTTTCTTCTACAAAAAGGAAGTACCAATTGCGGAATACCTTACTGAAATTAGCGTACCTCCACATCATAATTAATATCAAATTTTATAATTAATTGAGCATTGCTATAAAAGAGAGAAGTTAAATAAAGTGACGTTAAGCGCTTGATTAATAGGAGCATAAATAAGATAAAGGATAGAATTTAATGTAATTGATATAACTGGGAATCCTTTTTTCTAGAAGGGTGTCGATTTAAATTCGCATGACGGAGGAGATCGGTTTGTTAAATCGAGATAGATCAAGGGCAGAGACTTCGAAGGATTAGCTTAGCTCCTTAGCAAGGCTTACGCATTAGCGGATTATCTCTTTCCTGGTGTATTATATGAAATTAGTAGAAAAAAATTGTCAATGTTCAAATTAATTTGAAGCAGATTTTATTGGGAATTAAATCTTGTCTATTAGAAACAGATATTGTCTGGAAAATACATTAATGTCTTGTCTTTTAGAAGCAGATTCTTGTCTGAAAATTATTTGAATTCTTGGCCAGTAGTATTCAGTGACCATAAAGCCGAGAGCATTTATTGAGAAAAGAAGGGAACAAGAATGTAGCGATACCTGGAAAGATATTCGTGCTCAATATCCCTTTCCGGAAGGCCGCATAGTGTCTGGGGACCAGATAAAAAATATATTTAAGGCCGTATCTGGCCTGCAGGCCTAATAAAAATATTTGGGGCCTAATCGGACCGAGCATCAACTGATTCGCAGCAACAATCTTAAGCGTACGTTTATTTATTTTTTCGTTACGGGAGATGGTTAAACCTCACCCCAACACAAACAGCTATTTCTTAAATAGCTAATAAACGCGACTTATATTTTCTGCCAGTTTCTGTGTGTGTTAAATTGATAGTTAGTTTAGTTTTTTATTAACAAAAAACATTTAATTGAATATTTTTGATTTGGTATCACAAACTGAAGGTTTATTTCATCAGACTACGTATTGATAAACTTAACAAAAACTACATGCAGATTTCAAGAGAAAGATTTGGGTCACCAACAAAGTTTTAATCCTGTGAGCTTCACGATATTTCCGAGTAGTGTAGTATTGGTTTCCTCCCATACCAGAAATAACGACTAAGTAATCACATCTATTGGTTGAAAGAATCCACGGATTCTTTCAATCTTTCGAAGGATTCCAGTGGTCATTTTATTATAATAGCATCTTTTGAAAAGATTCTATTGATCTTTACGTCAGAATAGAAGCCGTTGGACAGATCTTATCGGTCAAATTAAAACAGGCTATAAGTCACGCAGAGAAGCTTGCAGGTTGCAAGGTGGAATTATGCGCATGAACCCCTAGGGCGTTAAACACTGAAAAAAATATACTTTCACTTAACTGACCACATGACACTAAAGAAACTACATCACTTTCTTCAGTTATGAAATTTCACCACGTAGGATCTTTCCTCGACAAGAGTGAAAATGGGGTTTCATAGAAATTCACCCCAAAGTGTCATTAATCTTGAAAATGCCATTAATATCCAAAATGATTCCAAAATAACAAAGCATTGCCTTAAATTACCAAAACCTGAAAAAATGCCACTTTGTATTAGAATCACTAATAGTGCAAGAAAATACAATAAGAAAAGGCACTTAAACCAGATGAGTTTCTTATGAGACGCATTTCTATTCATTTGAATAACGTTTCCCAAAGCGGATCGAATGTCACTATCCCTACAGAATCTCCACCCCTATGAGCAGTTCCTGTCATCCATTATTGCATGCGAGGACAACGGACAATGATGTTATACAGGAGGTTAACGACTGCTTCAAATGCCAGCCGCGCTCGTTCTTCGAGCCGCCACTTACCTGGTTCAAGTGCCTAAATGCCCACAGATTAGTTTTGAATGAAGAAGTTTCCTGCTGTTATGGTTGAACTATTCCCACTCTCGTTTGAACGATCCTAGCTTCTATCAGTAATGCTTTCCGAAGTACGACTGAAGTTAGCAGCGTTAACAGTGAGCGATATTTTGAAAAAGACTGCGATATTGTTGAGAAATTTAACGTCGTCAACTGGTTTTACAAGTTTCAAACTACTAAATGGGGGCCGCTGCAGTCCAGTTGGAAGAGCAACGGATTAGCAACCGACAGTTCGAAACTCGGCCCAGCCAAAGACCATCGTGTAATCTGTCGTGGCCTCAAATGTCCTCACGTTAGCGTGGTGTGGAAGTTTGGAGAGCGGAGTGCTGGTTCGGGTGTTTTCCGCGTCATCTGAACCGTGCTTCAGAATTACATGGTGTTGTTCACGAATCTTTCCCTTGGGATTAATCCCGGACAGTCGCCAATAGCCCGTTGTGTTGTTCCAGTGCGACGTTAATTAATTACCATTACCAAACTAATAAATGTAAATTCGAGACACTTCCAATGTGTGTTAAGCTACAGAGAATTAGAGGTTAAACCTCCTGGTGGTTTCCTCGACGAGGTATCTCGCCATTAGCAAAAGTGACCAGATCTTTATGGACGAGATATCTCGTAATTATAAGGAAAATTGAGGAGATCTTGATCGCGTCATCATCAAGAAATCGGCAATATATATCTCGATGACGATATATTTCGTCGTTAGCAAGTTTGATCAGATCTTGATGAACGAGATATCTCGTCGAAACCATTTGGAGGGTTAATTTACGTGAAATTTACGCCACGCATGCAATTTTATTTTGACCGTAGGGCTTCTTTTTGGGTTTGGGTGTGCCGACAATTATCGGTAAAAATAAACCTCACAATGCTCATTGCGTTTCATCACCTTCGATTCAATGTATAACTAATAAAAATAAACTGAATTCACTCGCTGTAAGGAACAATGATTTTGTACAAGGGCAAGCATGATCTGCGATATTGTAATATAGATAAATTACATTAAAAATATCTGCTATATATAATATGTGGTCCACATATTGTAGCAGATATTTTTAATGCAATTTATCTTGCGTTTCCTACAACTAAGTATTCCCGCTGTATCCAAATAACACAAATGAAGCATATTTGTGCAGTTTTAACTAAAAAAAAATAAGAGATAAGAAAAGGGACGCTATTTTTATAATGAGTGAAGTAAATTGTTCCGTAGAATAATTTTCCGATGTGCGTGGGTATTTTTTTTGCTAAATTAAAATTATAATTAGGAATGTGTGTGTGTGTAAAAGTAGCAAGAATAAACAATTAACCTTTTCATTGGAAATTTGATTAGGACAGTCATACTGGATTTTTCTTATCTTAAAAAATGGCGTTTTGGTCTTCTTCAGTTTAATCAAGTAATGTCTTTTTACATCACATTTAAACAGTTTCCCTTTTTATCTTCATAATTGTTTCAAGTGTAGATAATTAGACTTAAGTTACAGGGTATACAAATAATCACATTTATTCCTTTTAAAACGAAAGCGTAATTAGTTTTTTATACATAGACCAGTCTTTTTCGTCCCCAGACGTCCATAATAAATGAGTTAATTTTTATTTTGGAGACACACAGAGCTCGAAGTTTTTTGAGTAGTATTTTCAATGTTATAAATTACCATGAAGAGACAATTTGTATCGGTGAAATTCTATTTTACGTTTACAAATACTTGGCCAGTTAATTTGTGTTAACCACATTAAAAGATAAAAATTATAACATTCTAAAAGTTTTCTTTATAATTGGAAGATAATATTAAACAAAAGTAATAGAATTTAACTTTCAAAAGAGTAATTATTCAATTCAGTCACAAAATACTAAAGTCATCGGAACCATTGGTGGTATAGGCCTTCCCGTGTATATATATATATATATATATATATATATATATATATATACCAATAATTCAATGAATGAATTTCTACTTGAAATGATAGTTGATTGGTCGACACCAATAATTAGATTGAACTCCAAACGTCGCCAACATGAAGATAGGCAACATTTTAAGGTAACACCGATATGTCTCATGCGAGAGCATTTGGATAGAAGTAAAGTCTTCGCATTCCGTCGGGTTTATTTCTTTACACTGAAAATCCCTCTCAGTAAATATTAGGAAACTTTAAGTAGTGATAAAAAAATCGCAACAAAATATATGGATGCTTGGTAACTTAAAGTAAGAGTTAACTTTTTTGTAAATGTTGCGTGTGGTCTTGATGAGGTTTCTGGAAAGATATGTAGAGAGAGAATCTTTATTTTATAACAATCGAGTTAATGATACTAATACTTCTCTATCACATTACGTGTCGCCAGGAAGGTTTACTTAGAAAAGTAGCATTAAGTAAAGATCGTTTCGTAATAACCGGTTTGTATAGATAGCTTCTGGCTACATGTACCGTTTAGCAAAGCAGTATAGTTTTAAGACCAAAAAATGGAAAATGCATAACAAATGCTTAAGCTTAAATGAGAAAATACACACTTCATCGTTTGAACATATAAAATTGATTTGTAAGAGGTACCTCAATATATACGCGTAAAAAATTAAGCTATAAAATAATTATTTTGTGTCTCGTTACAAAACTGGTGTTCTTTAAAGTTCAGACAGCTAGCATACGTTTCGATTAACCATATCCAGTTTTCCACTCTTCAGCTTTTGGTCCTGAACAGTAGTGGAAGTAGTCTCATCGAAATGACCCTAGACCATTTGTTACAAAACTTTAAAACTATTTACTCCGTATAATCAACGCATTTTCGTATTTCATCACATTTTAAGGTATTTGTACACCTTTAAAACGCCATTTTCAACTAAATTTTACATATCATACTACAACTTTTTAGTTCTTCAAATCACTTTAGATTTTACTTCTGACCATTAGAACTGGAGATATAAAATTTTAAAAAGTATTGACATTTATATTTGACAAGGGTTAATATTGCTTTTAGCTTTTTCACGAAATGCATTTTTCGCTAATCGTTACTCTCCGCAAAACATAATATCTCAGAATACATCAATTAAATTATTTTGAAATTTTTTATACATATTCTGAAGATTTTAAAGCAGGGTTTGAACTATTATTGAAAAATATGCATTTATAAAAATTTGAACAGGATGCAAACCTGAATATTTTTTGCATTTTGCTTTTTTATGTTTTTTATGGATGACTGACGTTAAAATCCCCCAATTAATTTAAATAAAATAATATAGTAATGATTGCAGTTCAATACCTGAATCAATGTTTTTAGAAGATAATTCGCTTTACAAAATGGAAAAATGTTAATTATTTTTTTAAATATGGCTTTTTCGTAAATGGCATTTTTGGCTCTTTTTAACACTGTTTACTCCATTTTTATCAAAAGTGAATTTTAAACATAATATTTTCTGCCATAAAATGCTTTTTCTAGTAGAAATCAATAACAAAATCTGTAACAAAATATAAGTTCCGAGATAATTTCAGAAAATTCGTTCCGAAGGTATACAGATACCTCAATATGGTAAGCCTCGTTGCGGTCATTTTCTGTGACACCAGGGTCTGCGACGTAAAGTTGATTCCGAAGAACTGCAAATATCCATATCCAGAACATATTATACTAAGATTCAGAGGACTAATCGCTCGTCCGCCGTCTGGTTTGAAGCGATCTGTGAAAGGTATGAATATATATAACCGACTGGTAGCTATGAGATAGTTTTTCTGTAAAGTTAAATGCAGAGGGAGTAGGTGTTTTGTGGAGAACGTATTTCTTGTTTTATCCAGGTAGTGAAGTAATTTGGCATGTTATTCAAATGCAATTTCAGCATGTCGGTTAAAGAATTATTCATAAGTTTAAAAATTTGTTAGTTTTCTTACTCTTATTTATATGAATCTATGCCCATTGTATGTTGCAAACATCTGCTCTATGGAGACGCCTCCAATTGTTCGTTCGTCATCTGACCGTGGTTCAAAATTACGAGGTATTGTCCTCGGATCTGTTCCATCGGGATTGATCTTAGATCGTCGCCAATATCCGGTTGTGTTGCTCCAGTGCGACGTTATTTCAACCATCTACCTACCAATTGTTCGTTTCGAATAAATTAATGTCTGAAGGAATTAAAGTCAAAAGTTGCAAAGACCAGGTATATTCAGAAACCAGTTATACCAGACGTACAAGGAAAATAATTTCGGATGGTCTTCTTTCTCCCTAAATCCATGCTGAATGAGCATTGCGTTTAATGATTTTTCTTCTGCTGTCAGACTATTGACGTATTCAGCCGTACATTTTACCCGAATTATCGATACTTCGATTTTCTATACATAACTACCTTCAGCATGCATTTTTGATAACTTTTTAATTACAAAATCATTTTTAGAAGTATTCGAGACCCGCGGGCTCTCCTGAAAGCATCCTAGTCCTGGCGATTGTTTTGAACATTCTTATCTAAAGAACATAAGGCGCAGGTTTCAGTACCGTTTATTACAATCACAAAAATAACTGACAAAGATTGAATATTCATTGAAGCAGGATTTTCCGAAATAAACTTATAAGTAACAAATAAGTTAACTTTGGAAAATTTATTACTGGGTATGCTTATTACTGGGTATGTTTATTTACAGTTGAAGACATACTACTCCCCTGTTTTTCTGCCTCCCTTATCTCCCTTATTTCTTGACGACAGAACACGACTCAGGGATGATCTTGACTATAAATCAAGTTTGTTCTTAATTCGAAGCACCGAAAAACCCTTAGGGCAGCAGTAGTTCTGTTGGAAGAGTAATGGATTAGCAACCGGAGGGTTGCGAGTTTGAATCCAATCAACGACCGTCGTGTACATGGGGCTGGTGAACGTTAAATCTGTCGTGACCTCAAATGTCCTGACGCTGGTGTGGTGCGGACGTTTGGAGAGTGGGGTGACAGTTCAGGTGTGACATCATCTGACCATGGTTCAAAATTACGTGGTATTGTCCTCCGGATCTTTCCCTTCGGGATTGATCCCGGACCGTCGCCAACAGCCCGTTGTGTTGCTCCAGTGCGACGTTAATTAAATACCTACCTACCGAAAAACCCTTATGTATATTCCGCACAATACGGATTACATAGTATGCTAGTCTCAAAAAATAAATTTGGTTACATAGCACTAACAGAATTATCCGGCGTTGCTTGGGTTGAATTGGTTGTAATTGATGGTAATATTATTCAATGTGGGTTTTAAAATTAGTTTTAGTCCCCTCTGCACAACCAGGACAAATCTAACGAAGGGGGTTAATATGCGGCCTACGTCTCCTGTAGGGTTCTAAATGAGTGCACCAAATTGGGTGTTGATTGGTCAAACGGCGTAGATATGTAGAGTACAGACTTCAACTTTGCTCTCTCTATATATAGATATACTTATCAAACAAAATTGGGCGTTTTCTTAGATGGAGACATCAGTACCTGAATACGACATGTACAAAAATTTGTGCCTAATGAATGGCTTCATTATGCAAATTTCTGTAAAATCTTTTTGTAGAGAAGAGAAATCACCGTTTTACCTTAAATGCGTATGGCTTTCAAATCACTGGAGCATATTATTTATTAGATAGTTTCCAAATTTAAACTCCAAAATAATATCATATTGCTTGTTTGGTATTCAGTTTTAAAAATCAGAACGCCGACATTTAAAATTGACGAGAAATTTATAGCCTACACGTTATTTGTATTCTGTTCAGCATAACATAAGAAATCTCGCTACTAAAAATCAATTTTTGAGAAGAGGAACGCATGGAATCTGTTGGATTTGCTTCCTTCGAGTACAGATTTCTAGATATGAGCAATGAAAAGCGAAAGGGGAATTTTGCTCTTCGCTGATCCGATATTTTCTGAAGCGCTCTGAATCCCAAAATAAAATGTGTTATACTAAAATTAGAGCAATAGAATTCAGGAATATTTGTGACCTTAGACAATGTCAAAAAGTATCACTATGAAGAAATAACGGGCTTTTTATAAAGTCATTGCATGATTTACTATACGGCTATTTTGATAAATTTGCTAAGTAGATTTTCAGCAGAAGGATATACAGGATGGTTTTAATTAAACAGTTGTTCAGATATATGTGTCGAAAAAGAGTCATTAGACTAAATTTGGTATGCATACATACTTTCTTGATCATAAGGATTTGATATCTGACAAAAAAGGGTTGTTTAAAATTTACGCTAATAGGAACGTTAGTGCTAATGTCACTGAATTAAGTATACTTTATAAAGGGCTGTAAATTTAGTATTATATGAATTTGGATTGATAACAAGTCATGATATATTATCTGATCGTTCATAAAACGTTAAACTACTTTTAAAGCAGGAATGCCAGTACTGCACTTAAAGAATTTCAATGTTATACGTCCTTTCAAAAAGGTCCTCTTACAATAAGTAACTTCAAAGCTTATTTTTCTCAATAAATTATTTTAAAAATCAAAATTCCCTGATCAAGAAAGTATGCACACTACGTTTGGTTGAATTTGGCGCAATAGTTCTATCTACAGAGCTCTAAGTTCTCGTTTATTGCCGCTTGCTTGTCATTAATGTGCATTTCTTTCATTCGTATCCAAGTTCCTTTTCCTTAGATTGATGATTGATGGAGGATACTTGATAAGGCGGAGAAGGGTTTTATTAAATATTCAAAACAACCGAATCTATCGGTGAATGAAACAAGGATAAGATTGATGAAGTTAGCTAAGCCGTTCAGTTTCAGATGGTGTGTAATTCCTACCGGTGGTATGTGAGTAATTGTCTGATGACAAAACGTATCGTACAATAAATTCTTTGTTGCAAGTAGTAGTTCCCTCCGTCTGTAAGTTTTCGGATTAATTTGAATACCTATAACGCACATTTTTCGTGCCTTTTGTGATCGCTGAAAACATCTAGTGCGTCAGAATATTGTAACTTCTTTCACGCTTAATCGGGTGTATGAGTTTTGTTAGATTTTATTAGACTTGATATTTCTTATTCTGTGAAATCAATGCAACTGTCGCATGAGTACCCAAAGTGTGTTTAGTTTTAGTAGTCATATTCTCTAGTCAGTCTATTAAGTAGTCAATTCAAGTAAAGAAATTTTTTAATAGACAATGATGGTCTTTGTATTGCTATTTGGTCTGTGTCTGAGGAATTTGCTCTATGCTTTCCGTTTCAAGGATTCGAATACCAGTCTTGGAATAGGAACTATACATTCCAATCTGATTAGATCTCATGTAGCAAAACAACGATTGTAAAACTAAAAATCAAACCTTCATACCTTTATTATCAAACATGTTATTTTAGCTACCGCTAAAATAATTTGCTTACAATAAAACGTGTATATAGCAGTACAACGAATCTCCCCCATGAAGTAATTTTTGGTGGGCTGAAATGGGGTAGTTTTTGGCACACTGCTAAACTAATCAAGAACTTTCTCGCTACACTGAAGCTAGTTTTACATACATATCGAGTATCTATAATATTCTTAGATTGATGATTGATGGAGGATACTTGATTTACCATTACCATCCATTTAATACATACCAAACCATTATTACATTTTCGTTTATGTGAAATGAAAAATATAAAATTTAACAAAACTTGGATTAAAAGCATGGAAGAAACGAGTCTAATTATTTAGGGATGTGATTACTATTTTATTAAAACCATATATTACCTAATCATCCATTGAAATCGCAGTACTATTTAAGAAATTAGTAATTTTTTTACCGAAACAATGTTTATTGATTCCATAGAAAGTTATTTCAGAACATTTTGATATCTACAATATCGTATTTATTAACATGATTCACCGTATCATATCATCTCCCATGCAAAATTCTTTAAAACTTTGTTTGAATGCATATCCGTGGGTGTAAGATTGTTTAATTTACGCTGGTTTGCATTTTCTAAATTCATATATGTTTGAAAAATGGGAGCAGTGTTGTCCATTATACTTAATTTAGCTACAATAATTCAAAAGAAACTAACATTTTTAATTAACATCTAGCTTAGCTTTTCAATTAAGTATTCTTATGAGGAACATAATTTATTGTTCTTTAAAACGTAAACATAAATTATACACTCTGCTCTAGAAAAATGCCAGAAAACGAATTTACAAAAGGTTCTGTAAATTATACAATTTTAGTGTTCGTGTGTATAATAAATCCTTTTCAAAAGCGTACATGCTAACTTTTCCTTAACGGAGTTTGTCTTCATAAACGCAACCATTAATATTGAATAAGTCAACAAGTTTGATATTGGAATCATTCCAAAGAGCTCAGCCATTTGGCACATAAACAGCCTTAGATGTGTTTATTCGCATATAATTCTAGCCAATTCATCTAAATCGCGAAATAATTTAAAATAAACCCTGTTGACGAATTCGCTTGTTGCATCGGCATTATTAAAGCAGCTTTTATTTTATATCCGACTCTTATTTCAAGTAACAAATATATATAAATATTACTAAAGCATAAAATAAATTGTTACTTCCTTCGTTCATAGATTTTTCGCCAAATACATAGCAAGCCAATTTTCTATCACATGAAATTGCGATGATTATTTAGCATATTTATTGAAAAGCAGGTTGTATTTTAAGCAAGAATTGTAAAGTGAATTTATTCTGATCAAGGAAGAACCATTGCGTAAAAACCGATTTCTTTGAAATTATAATTTTACTTTACCCTTGTTATTCTTGTTCTCTATTTCACATACAAAAAAAGTAATCAAAATTAGTTACTTAAACACAAAAGCTAGTGATGAAGGTTGGTTTATACAGACCACTCTTTCAACTGAAGAAATTGAGTGCTCTCTAAAAGATAAGCAAGAAACCAAATTTTCAAACAAATACATATAAAGATTTTATTGCATACATGCTAATCTTCTAATGGAATATGCAAATCTCGTGCTGAATGGCTGCTACAAATTCGCCAAATATGCAAATTATACATTCGGTAAGAATATGGAAGTTGTGTCTTAAGCTTAAATAGCAGCAAAACTATTTTTGCAAAAATTCTGAAAAACCAGCATTAGCACGACCCAGACAATACACATAGACCATTCGCAACTAACATTTACAAAAGTGTTTCCTAACAGCATATTAACGGAGGACGCTATTTTCTGTCGTGTTTATTGTGCGGTTTTGGTAAGAAAGGAGATGACCTTGATCGAGTCCACTCCTTTAGAAAAGTATAAGTCTTGAAAGGGTAAAAGACTGCCATATGCAAAATCTTACACGACGATCACCATAGGATATTAACTTACGCCAATTTGCAATAGCAGCCATCGCTTCCAACATGCAAGAATAAACTTAGATCCAGATTTAGCCAATTATGTAAGCGCATTGCTTACGTTTAACCTGTAACTTAATTTAATGAATAGACGCGTTAAGGCCACATGACTCAAATGCCAACTTTAGAGTGGGACTATTCCAATCCATTATTTCCCATTTGCATAATTTCAAATGAGTGGGAAACCTATTTCAAAGGTAGTCTTTTCCAATAACAGATACATAGCTTTTCTGACGGAGAGATTATGGATTCTCGAGAGATATAACTCTCGTTATATCGCGACGAAACTAAATGGATAAAAAAGATTTGTCTTGAAAAAGAATGAACAAAAAAGTAATCTGTTTCCAAATATATCAAACCGCATTTAGTATTATCATCGATTTTGTGTTCAACTTATTTTATATTTTAAATAAACACGTAATTTATCGCCAAATGTGCCTTTATTTCTAATGAGCACGTTTTTCTCGGCTCCCTCTATATAACGCCATCCAAGAAGGGCGATATGTCAAGGAGTCATTGTGATATTGAGTATTATTATTAGATCTGAAATATTTTAACTAAAGATTTCCTGCCAAAGTTCTCTTAAAATTTGAATCGTACATTAACCGTGTAAGGATCGGGAATTGAGATTTACGATGAATGAGTATTACACGGGACATTCATACTTTGCTTTATGGTCATTTTAAGAGGCATGAGTATGAGACTATTTAGATTGGGACCTATGGTTTATTCCGAACATTGGGAACATCCATGCACACACTGGGATTTGAACCTAGAGCCTGAACACTAACAATTTGATAATTCGCGATGAATGAAAAGCAATTTTGAAGATTTTGATGAGAAATTTTTGGCATTTTAATTACCCAAGTTTCTGAATTATGACTATTTAATTTTAATAATTCATATCTAGAAAATATTGCAAAGAACTGTATGGAAACTTGAATTCAGAAATTTAAATAATCTAATTTAATATAATCGCATTGGTGAATAAAATTGTGGCCATCTGAAATTCTTTAATAAAATTTACTGATAAGACATTTTAGCATAAATTTAAATATTTACTTCCAAATACATAAACACAATTGCACCATTCAAGACGTTGGGTGTAGTGCATAAGCACCTCACTTTTTAAGACAACTATATAACTAGACTTTTTTATCTATTAATACATCAGGTTATTTCATTTTTAAATTTTATCATTGAATTTCACATATAAATTCAAATATATGCACACTTGATATCGATTTGACCATACCATTTCAAGTAACTCTAGAAATTGGAAGATTAATATTACAATAGTACATTTTACAACGTGGAATGAGTATTTCATATTTTGTTTGATTAAAACATGGACACAAACAATCTAGCTGTAGATCTTACTATATCCTCTGTTACATTTAATGGTGTAAGCTCATCTATAAACCGGTGTTCGAACAGATTTTTCTATAGAAATTTCCTGATGCTATTTTTCACGCTTTATGTTCGGTTTTTCATCCATAGTTTTACTCCAAAAATATGCATATGATTAGAGCAAGCACAATTTTTGTCGCGCCAACATTAAACACGCACATGCGTGTTCTGCGAAGTGTGGAAAACATGGGGTCGATATAGTGCGACTCTAGTGAGAAGACAGATGACCTTGGAACAGTTTCTCTCCAGAAAAGTAGTAAGCTCAACAGAGAAAAGGGCTACCATACGTAAAATCATGCATGGTGATCGTCATAGGTAATTACTTGCTTTTGTTTATTGATTATTGTTTGCCAACTCATAATCACTGATATCGTTTCCGGCACCGAACATTAAGCTCTTCTCGCATCCCCTCGAAGGGGCTCTAAACCACCTGCTGAGTAGAGCACTATCGTGGAGCTAGAAAGACGCAAATTGTGATAGTGCAGTGTTTGCGTTTAACCTGCTACCAAATTTAAGAATGGATTCACCCGAAACCACGATTCAAATACCAACTCGACAGAGCCGGACTGTCTTGGAGATAGCTTGAAAAAATATGAGATTATATCTTTTATCTGACATTCTGAAAAAAGAAAAGCAATTCCAAGTGTTTATTGATGTAACAATAATCACTGATTTTGCCGTCGAACAGGTGATTTCCGTCAAAATCAGATTTCATTTCAAATTTGAATTAATTCGAGAAATTATATTGAACATTTAGTTTTAATCAGGAAATATAAATGGACTCAGACGTGATATTTTATCCGAAAGAAAATTTGCATAATTTCTTGTAATATGGCTTACAGTACTTTTAGTTCTCGTGTACCATTCTCTCTATTACTACTGGCTACAGAATTACTCAGTCTATTGATTTAGCTTGTAAAATATTGTTCTTTACTTTTCTCAAATTGCCAGATGAACGCCTGATATTTCGTCATTATCAAGCTCTTATATCTACATCTTATCTCCCATACTTCACGGGATAGGTATTCATGTCTCTGATGCAGACCTGACATCAATGCTAGACTTTCTGAGCTTTCTTAAAACTTTTTCGAAGAATATCTACGATTTAGTGTTTTCCTCGATTTAGGGTGCATTACCCATAAATTTATTTTTACCTCTAAAATCAGAAAATCATGTTTTTAATTTAATACTTTTGCCAAGCATTTCTCTAGTTGATTTGGTAATCGAAATCTATCGTTTTTAACAGCAATTGCATGATAAATATTGGTTCACGATCTATCGATTCTCGTAATTTCTTTTCTTATCTACTGCACGACTTCATACGGTTAATGCTATATCAAGTTTTTCATCTTTAAATTTGTGTCGTCTTTCCCACCTGAAAAATTTGCATCGTCAATTTTACAAGAAGCAAATTGGTTTTATTGATTCTAAGGTAGCTTCCACCCTTTCAAACAACCTTTAAAGAATTGTATATCATCTTTTCAAGGCAGGCACCCATAAAGTAACTTTCCCATTTAGGATTTCGAACTTTAATTTTGAGGATTAGCACCAACAAAATGACAATTGCCATTCCATTCTTAAATATAAAATTTGATACTTAGGATAAAGAATTTGAAAATAAACAATAATTTTAAAAACATCTAAATGAAGTTTTACTACTCCTGCAATTACAATAACTTTCGGTATTGCTAGCTGTTCAAGACGTTCTATATTTTTCAATACTTTTATATCTGATAAAAATAATGAAACACGTCTGTTATTGAAAATATTTGCCATGGCTGTGAGTATTACACGAATTGAATTTATCCCCCTTCCCATTGTTTTGGTTCGAGGTTTCTATAGCTAAATATTTCAATATTTTCTAATTCAATTTCATTAAAATTGCGTTCATCTTTAGAAAAATCAAAATGATAATACTTGCTTAAGTTCGAGCTTTGAAGCTTTACTTTAATTTGATTGAAATATACTTAAATATTTTTTTCAAGGTAGTTTAATGCAAGCCGGTCCAATTTGTTGTAATGAAAACATGGTCCAATTTTTAACTTTCCTTTCAACGTAAGTGTTTTCCATAATACTTTGTAGGCTTATCGGATTCATTATTAATATTATAATAAAGCATTATTAATTTGAGATAATTTCCCTGAATCCTTTTCTAAGCTACTTTCTTCAGCAATTGATTACAACTCAATGTTATCTAACAAAAACTTCCATGCGGTATGTGTAAAAATTAGGTAAACAATACCGTGATGTTCATGTGGGAAGTTTCAGATCAATTGGAATTTCTGGTATAAGTCCTACAGAGGTTGGACAGATTCTTTCAGTCTCACAACAGCCTTCTTAAGTCTTGCACCATAGTCCATTTGTCTCATCTCGTGAACCCAGTTGTAACACAGAGAATTTGTCTAGAAGATGGATTACCCTAGCACTTGACTTTATTTCAAAGTTTTCCTTTAGAGTTGTTCAGGTTCGGAAAGTCTAAGCCGTAGCTCCCGCTCTAATTATCTCACGTATAGCAAAAATAATCATCGAAAGACAAACCCACGAGGCTTCGTTTTCACTGATTAAATTATGGTTCTCGGGTTCCATAAATTATTGGTTGGTTGGTTGGGGGTTTCATGACGCAAGGGCTATATTTGGTCATCTATAAATTATTATACTGTAGAAAAACAATTCTTACTTTGCATGCAATCTAATTTCTTTACAAATTTACTCCGCATTAAATGTGGCATGGTAATGGTAATGCTAATTAATTAACGTCGCACTGGAGCAACACAACGTGATATTAGCGATGGTCCGGGATCAATCCACAAGGGAAAAATCCGAGGACAACACCACGTAATTTTGAGCCACGGTCAGATTACGAGGTCAACATCTGAGCTGGCACCCTACTTTCCAAACAAATGTGGCATGGAATCATAAATAAAACAGCAGCTTTTTCGTTAGATAATGGTCGTTATGTATATTTTTAATGCCATTCTCATTTTGGAATTCACAAAAATTGATCAAATTAAAGTTCAGCACAGGCGAAATTTAGATAGCTCTCGTCGTTTATCACAGAATTAATTAATTTGAGCTTCAGATTGAAAATTACAACATTACATGACCCATGACTGCCAGGCAAGTAGCATTAGGGTGCAATTCAATTAAAAACAATGGTGGATTGATACTATTCTTATTCATCACAAACAAGATGAAAAACAAAACTTAGTTCACAAGATTTGGATAATGCAAAGGCAGACACAAAAACTAAGCATACCATTATAACGTTAGGTGACTACAAATGAGGAATCTGAGAGCAAGTTAAATTCAAACACAGATTTACATATTAACACTATAGGAGTTTTACTGAGCTTTTGTAACTCTTACATTGTTTCCTTTGTATTGGAATGATTTAAGAGTTGTTTAAAGCTTAGATGGATATGAAAACTAAACATTTTCTCTTATAAAACAGAAAATTTTCTGTTTGATTCATTTAACGTAAGGAAATATCCTAATATAAAAAATTCAAGTATCTTTTGTAATTTACAAGAGACGATGTTTCTGTGTGATTAAAACTTTAATTTGTTCTGCTCACTATTAGTACAATATATATCATATAGGCTTATCTGAGGGCCGCGGTGGCCCGGTTGGAAGAGTAACGGACTAGCAACCGAAGGGTTGCGAGTTCGAATCCAGCCAAACACCGTCGTGTACAAAGGGGGCTGGTGCACGTTAAATCTGTCGTGGCCTCAAATGTCCTCACGTTGGCGTGGTGTGGAAGTTTGGAGAGTGGGGTGCCAGCTCAGGTGTTGCCTCGTCATCTGACCGTGGTTCAAAATTACGTGGTGTTGTCCTCGGATCTTTCCCTTTGGGATTGATCCCGGACCGTCACCAATAGCCCGTTGTGTTGCTCTAGTGTGACGTTAATTGAAATACCCCCCCCAATACCACCCATATAGGCTTATCTGAAGAAAAGTAACCTGTTATATTTCTTGGATATCCTCATGCTTGCACATAGATTTCACATTTAGATAGAATTTTTTGGTTTCAGACTAATATTGAACTTAAAATTTTAAAACTCGTGCGGTAATGTAATGTTCATATGCAATTTGCTTTAGAAAACCCAACATATGTATAGTTCTTTAACACTAACTGCAATAAATATGTTGCACATAAAAAAATTCCCAACACTAGAAGAGCATCCGAAGAACTCAGTATCTTCATAAATATCCATGTGAACATAAAAGTGAAACGAAACTAACTAGGAAGATATTCTCATCTTTCAGTTTCAGAAAAATTATGCTTAAACTTCTGCTTCAAAATATGTGAGGGAAGAATTATTCGGGGACAATAAGTGTAAAGCAAATAAGTTTTAATGTTTAATTATGTTATAAGGCGTTCTCAAAACAATTAAGCAGTTAGTTATAACTAATTGAATACAAATTAACATAACTTTATTATTTTCAGCAAATAGTCCAACTTAAGACTAAGATTTTTTCAGCATGGTTGTTATAGTATGAATATTTTCTTACGTGCGAGAGATTGAAGCTCCTATGAATGTTATTTAGGTTGTCTGTGTTACAACTTATTCCTGATAACGAACTACAGGATATTTTTCACGTGATATACAATTCTTTTAAAAAATGAGGGGCATAATTATGGTGACTAGGAAGCTACAATAATACTTGTATTTTTATAATTGTTTTGACTTTTTAGGTAAAAGTCGTATTATATAAGTTTACTTTTAATTGAAGAAATGAATCTTCGCATGCTATATGTAGTACACATGGGAGGAAATTATTATTTTTATGTTTCATTTTCGCGTTTCATCTTCATTAATCTCGGAATATTTATAACTTATTAAATCATCAAATTATTTACAAAGTAATTTATATTATCATAGTGCGGCTGTTGCCTTTATTTTGTAGGAATGAGGATGGTTTATGGGATTTATTTACTCAAAAACTCCTTTCAGGGAAACTTCGCGTTTATGATAAACTGAGTTGGACATGTAATGAGTAAACTGAATATGGAAGTTGCACATAAATACGAAAGAAATAAGAACTCGAAATTAATAGTAAGGTAAAAAAGAATATAGTTGATGTTTATTCCACTCAAAATGCGGTGCCAGTAAAGCATAAGTAACAAGAGGCAATCACTTTTCGTTTTCCTATTCTATCAACTCTCCTTTCGTTTCTGTTCTTCTGTACCACCTTTTATAAAAGCGGGGCTTTCTGTTTCGCGGACAAAAAGTGGAGGCACTCATTTCACTGACGCAGACAATAAGGATGATGTTGCACTTAAAATGTTGAACTCCGAGTCATAAAATGCATCTTGGAGACAGTACTCTACTCCGTAGAGGAGCAAATATTCTCTTACACAACTTTATGTTAAAATGCTTTGTATCCTTGAAACATTTGACATTTAAAGTAATGCTTATCGTACTTAAGCTAAAAGAGGTGACATTGTTGGTGAAAGTTACGTTTCAATGCACGTTTCATCCGGTTAGTGTTGAAATATTTTATCCTGTGTGTGGTCGTATAAAAAAATGTTAACACCGTCTGAATTGCAAAGACGTTTCCTTTGTCAAATCTATAACGTGTAATAGTTTCATGTATGTCATTTACTTAACTACCAAAACTTAAGTTTAATTAAATGCATATTTAAAATATAAATGTTTTAGAAAAATTGATTTTAGGAACCATTATTTTATAACGTGATTATTTGATATTGGTAGTTGCTTGTACATGATACGAATTTTGTAAAAAATACACCTGCCACATATAAAAAAATTTCGCATTTTGCAATGAACATTTGTAAATTTTGATGCACTTTTAACTAAATAATAATAGTAAATGTTTTTAAAACAATAAAGAAATATTAATCACATTAAGAATATTTTCATTGTTAGTGATAATGGTTGAGATAGTTTTCAAAAAATGAGTAGGCAAAGAATAAATTGAAGTTGAAAAATATCTAACTTGGCTACTTAAAATATTTGGTTCAATTAAAAATTTAATAATTTTAATAAACTGTAATCAATAGGAATTTAATACTAAATCTAGTTCTTTCATTATAATTGAAGATTAAAATATTTGCTTGGCTAGAGAATGAATTGTGATTTAAACAAGCATAAGATTAAAAAATCAATTTTTTTATGATTTACTTTCCTTTATAAAAGAGTGAATCGCAATTATAGCATTGTTAAAATACGTTTGCGAAGCTGGTAATGATATAAATTATCGGCTTTATTATCCTTGTCGTTTTTCTAATTTAATGAAAAACATTGTTAAAGAATAGTCTCATGTTAGGAGGTCGTTAAAATGATGAATAAGAAAAGAAAATGCTACGTATTTCTTGTTAATATTACGCATATGTTGAAAATATTCCTCATTCTATTCCAAACAAAGCTCTTCGTTTTTAAAGCATTTTATCATTTCTTTTTTATTGTCCCCTCACCGGCTTTTTCTCTCAATCCTATAAAAAATATCGAACCGTTAACAGATTATGTTGCGCAAAATAAAACAGAAATGAATTTCAAATAAAAAAATAATCGAAAATGTTATTAAACCTTGATGTTAATCGTTTTGGTAAAAACGTCCTTTAACGCCAAGAAAATAAACTTCCGAGTTTACACGTCGTGATAAATTTGATCTTGTTGAACAATGTTTTTACGCGGGATTGAATTCGATTGTTATAGAAAAATAATGCTTGTTTTACTGAAACTATTCGCCCTAGAATATAAATAGATTGAAATTTATTTAAACGTATTACCTATAAAGGTTTTGAAAAGAGTTTATGAAATGAATTTAATCGATATTTCAACGATATAAATTTTAAGAGTTTTGTTTTCTACTCAATAGTAAATTATAAATACGAGGTCTGCTCAAAAAGTGTCCGGTCTATATCAGAAAAAATAAAATTACTTCTCTTGATAAAATCAAACCTGGTCTCCTTCAGGTAGGTAGGTAGTTGAATTAACGTCGCACTGGAGCAACACTACAGGCTGTCGGTGACGGTCCGAAATCAATCCCGAAGGGAAAGAAAGACCCGAGGCCGACACCTCGTCATTTTGAACCACAGTCAGATGACGAGATCTCATTCAGAATAGGTCCTTTTTGAACGACACACTTCTCACAGTGTTTCTACTGATGGAAGCATTTTTCAGTGTAACATTTTTAGGACCTCCGTCAAATGCTTCGTAGCATTTTTCTTGATTCCTTCTAGGTTCTAAAATCTTGCCCTTTGAGTAGTACCTTCAGTCTGGAAATTGGCCTAACGTTGTCTGGAAATTAGGACTGTCGTATCAGTGTAAAGCCTTATTTGGTCAAAAAAGGTTGAGATGCTATGCCTGAACCGAAACGTGTGGCACGGCATCTTAAAGTCGCTACTCTAAGTTGTGGTCTGTTTCATCAAAGAACTTCTGGTAGACGATGAATAAGTCAGGTACGATTCCTCGCTGACAATTTGTTCCAAAGGAGAGTAATCATTATGAACTACACCCTGGTTTCCGAAAACACTGTTAATTCAGATAGCTCCGTGATTTGCATGTCTTCTTTGGCGTTTTCCATTGAGATGACTGTTCCTTTGCTTCAGAGTAAGCATTGTTTCGTAGACCCGGCCGGGTATAATCGCCCATAGTTTTGTCATAAAATCGATATCAACACTGGCGCATTCCATGTGCAACGATCATTTTAGCTGGAAGCAAAATGTAATGAACACAATGTACTTGTGCAGGTATAACGTCTTCCTCGCGTGACGCTGCAACATCTGGGAAAAGATCATGTGCAGTAGTCTTAAATTGCATGTACAAAAGTCCTGCTTCGGGATGCCCTTGCTAACACAATAAAAAGGTAACGTTGGATACGTTTTGATCAGACATCATGAATCTCTGAAATACAAAAATATTAAATCCTCCTTCAACGATTGTAGAATCGATACACATATGCGTTCATCAGTTTTAATAGACTTTGAATTATAAAATTAGAAATTAATTAACAAAATTTGATTAATATCTGATTATATTATTAGCACTAAGTTATATAAGCTCTATATCATAAAACGAAAAGTAGACTTCGATGGCAATTTCTAATTGTACATATAGTCCGGATTCTTGTGTTAGTTACTAAAATAGACTATCTACGCTGTGAAATAATTACTAATTTTCCCATCTTACAGTTAGAAGCTAAATGTATAAAAAATTACACTAGTTGAATGAATCGAATGTAATTTGCATTAGCGTCAGTAACGGATCATACACGTGACTGTAGAAGTGCATGGAACTTACTTAATACATTAAATGAAGACAGGAACGGAGAAAGAAAATATAAGTAAACTTTATACAGTGTAATTCTTATAAAGTGATCGATACCCTTATTCAAATGGTCGTGATATATAATCGAAAGTAGTCTCTCTAGACACACACATACACGCATATATATATATATATATATATATATATATATATATATATATATATATACAAGTGTATACCTACATATATACACACAATATTAAAAATCCAAAAATGCAAAACAGTAAAAAGTTAGAGCTAAAAAGTGCAAAATATTTTTAAAAAAAGCCAAAAAGCTGAGTAACGGGGAATAAACTTTAGTCAAACAGAACTCTCCACATATGTCCGGTAAATCCGCAGGAAATAGCATGGCGAGTAAAATAATAATTCAATTAAAGAAAAATAAGAATATTTCAAAACATGAAGTGGTGTTGGTGGATCAGACTTAATCAGGGAGGAGCCTGACCCAGACTCCTCCCTGATTAAGTCTGATCCACCAACACCACTCATTCTCTCTCTCCCTTTCTCTCTCCCTCTCTCTCACCCCTCTCTCTCACCCCTCTCTCTCACCCCTCTCTCTCCCTCTCTCTCTCACCCCTCTCTCTCCCTCTCCCTCACCCCTCTCTCTCCCTCTCTCTCTGAAATATTCTCAATTTTCTTTAATTAAATTATTATTATATACATATACAAAAACACGCGTATACATACATACACACACAAACATATATATATATATATACATACACACATAATATATAGACACACATATATATATATATGTATATATATACATGTACAAACACATTCATACACGCAAATATATACATACATATATATACACATACATACACACATCACACATATATACATATGCACACATATATATACATATAATGTATGTGTGTGAGTATCCAAGTACATATAATGGAAATACAGTTAAAATGAATGCATATTTTATAAGAAAGTAAAGACTCTATACCCTTAGGGAGTTTTAGTTTCCGTTTGAAGTTGAAATCCTTTATTCGTTTTTGGGAAGGAGAAAGGTATTTTCAATCAATTTACTACGACACGAAACTGAGAAATACAACAAAATTATCTCCGTTGCAAGTATCGGACAAAAAGAAAGAATTCAATTGTTGATTTCCTTGACTGCGAAAAAAGGAAATAAATCTCGAAAAACGCGGGCTTTATTTCTTCGATTACTTTCTTGGATTTTTTATGCCAGTTCCCATCTTTATGAGAACCTTCTACGAAATAGAAATGTATGAAAATGGTAATTTCGATTGCATAAGAAGTGGTGGCGAAGATCGAAATATTGTGCACAGGGAAAGGAAAAGAGAATAAATACGTTCTTATTTCATTTCACTTCTTTAGATTTCTTAACATTGTCGCGTGAGGTAACATAATCTCATCATTTATCGAATGCTTTTCAATTGTAGTGAAAACGGAAGATTAAACTGTCGGCTTAAAGTGTGAAAGTGAAAAATAGCGTGCGAGAGATTGAGAAATTCTAGTTTGTTTTTTGTTTCTCAGAGCTCAAAAAAGACATTCGATAGAAGAAAATAATATTTCAGGTGAATAAGCTGATATAATAAATTCCTTATTTCTCTTTTTTGTTCTTTTACACTTTTTTATAAAATGAAAATCAATGAGGAAACAAGTTGTTTGTGTATTCTTGGGATAAAATTTAAATAATTGCTGAATAAATATGCATATTAGCGTGCGTTGTTAACTAAGTTGAAAAAAATGTAATGATTTTAATTTTAACGCATCGTTCTATTTTTACTTTGAATTAATGTCGTATTTATTAATACTTCTGCATCAGGAGCAATTTTCAGTAAGCTGATTAATCAATAACATGCCTTTGAGAACAGAATTAAAACATTATTAACTTTAAAAAGATTTTTATCTTTTCTCTTTTCAGAAATAAGTATTAAACACCAATATAAAAATTGTTTCCCAACATTAATTTGGGCATAGCTGGGATTTTGCCAAAGCCGATAAACTTGTAACAGATACGGAGTAAATAAACAGGAAAAGGGGTCAATGGTTATTTAAAATAAAGATTTATAATATAGTTTAGCAAACGAATTAATTTTAACACTTGTTTCATCCAATTTAGAATTTTGTTTTTCAATTAATAAATTCAATAGAAATTAAATTTTTTTATGGCAAATCATCACTCAGTGTGACCCTCTCTAGTGATAGAAAGGATGATTTATAAGAATCATCCTTTCTAGCATCTACTTCACTTAGTCAATAGACTTGAACACTATATAGAAATTTACACTTATCCCTCCATACAGTTAACTACGCACATCTTACGAGTAATAAAAACTGTTTTGTGGATAAAGTTTTCTCCAGTTTTCAGACGTGTTATAGAATATAACTTTTAACACAGTATTATTTATTCAATTCTTGACTCGATTTATAATGTTTCCGGTACTGTTTGTCCGTTTTTGAACCTTGCATCCAATCAACTATGATGCTTCCAAGTGCATCTTTATGAGTTAAAACTCCCAACAGCAACGGAAAAACTTCTCAGATGGAAACAGTTCAGAAAGATAATATAAGTGATTTTACTTCGACAAAATTAACCACATTGGGGAAATTGGTTCCTGGAAAAGAAAAGGCTGATGAAAATTGAGCCGAAAGAATCAGTGCATTAATCTGATGAAACGATAGCTAACTTGATACTAAGATAAGCTGTTTTTGCGCTGAGTGTTTGACTCATTGTTTTAAGACTTGAAAAAAAAACAATTATTACACGCTTCAAACAGCTTAGCATTAAATTATGCTTACAGGGCTTAATATATTTTTCCTATAACATTTAGACTGTCAATGATATGTATGCTGCCTATACGGTTGATAATTTTGAGTTGACTGTTTCTAGTAGTCAGCCCAAATTCACATATCGAGTTTTAAATGTGACTCATATGATATTGATGTGTAGAAAAGTTTCACAATATTTTAAGTTCACATGTTAAGTTTTAGGCTAACTCGAGATATACGTACTTGGAGGTTGGTTCATCGGATTTCAATGAGATTATAAGAATGTTTTACCCTCACATGAACATGTGAGGGTAAAACTGAAGGCAGACAGATCACTAGGGTACCTCGGGGTTGTGATCAAGATTATCACAACTTGAAGAAAGTAAACCCTCTGATGGTACGTTCGTGGAGCAGCGTCAATGTATATTATTCCCTAAACATTGAAATTCTAAATTGCAATAGCTGTTTCATAATTCAACTCAATATGTGGAATTTGGTTTTCCTGACTTGAAAATTTACTTTTTTTGAGTTGAAAGTGCTCTACAACAAATAATGTGCGATAGGTAAAATGAATGTTCGAAATGCTTTCAAATTTAACCCTCCAAGTGGTTACAAGGTATCTCGTTCAAGATCTGACCAATTTTGCTAATGACGATATAGCTCGTCATCAAGATATTGCCGATTTTTTTCTGATGACAAAATCAATATCTGGCCAGTTTTCTAATGATGAGGTATCTCTTCTCTCAAGATCTAGTCAGTTTTGCTAAAGATACGAGATATCTAATCGAGCCAACCATCAGGAGGGTTAAATAAACATTTAAATTATAGATATGTACATAATTGGTTTCGTTTACTGCGATATTTTCTGATGGCAATGAAGTCTTCATATGAATGAATATAATTTCACTTGGAAACTGAACTCAAAACGAAAATTAGTATCGATGGGATATTTTTTCCTCCTAAACCTTCTGAGTTTTTGCTAAGTAATTTTAATTTTAATTTCTTGTGTAGTTAAGATCTCCAAGGGCCAAAAGAGTCCTTCAAACCGATCACGATATCGTAAAAAAACGCGAGTACCCCTTTTCAAACTGTTTTTCTGAATAAAATACTCCTTTTCTTTACACTTCGAAGAAATAATATGAAACATTGAAATTAGGTGCAAAGGATACTAAGGGATCCATACATATAGTTCTGGTCATACAAAAGTATAGTAATCACAAACACAAAAGGCACAAAAACAATTCAAACCCGGAGGTTCAAATGAAGTTCTTATCTGCTTTACAGTAAAAATAAAATCTTGCTGTAGATTAGGTCTTTAAAAATCAAAATCCCAAAATGTACTTAAACGTAGGTCTTCTCTCGGAATTATTTCCTGCGTGTTAGGCACAAGGGAAAACACTGAATGTGGTACAAAACTGAGACCCTTCTTAATCGCTGAAATACTTATGTACAGGTCAGGATTTAAGACAGTCATTTCTTTGGCTTCTCCGTTGTTAAAAGACTTGTGTACCTTCCAATACTCCTCTTACGCCCTCTTCTTTTATTTGTCAGTTGTTAGGAGACTGAGCTTCTGGTAAGCTCTTCGGAGAACTCACACTTTTTTTCTGAGAAGGAAACCCGTTTATTATAGTTTAAAAGCTAGAGAGAAGCGAGGAAAATCGTGTTGTTGAATGTAAAGTTTTCACACTTCGGCTTGTCGCAAACTTTCTACACTTGCTTTTGTTGTTAGTACTCGGTACACTCCGCTTTTATCATAGGAAAAGTTAACTCAAATTCTAAATACGCAAGATGAAAATGTAATTGGTAAAATAGTGTTATGGAATTAAAATTTAATCCAGTTCCAATATGTATCTTTAAGTCATTGAAAATAAAATGAAACGTTAATTTTATAGATTTAATAATTCACATTTTCATTTGGGTTTCCTACTGCATTTGTGATGAGTAAAGTTTAAGTTAATGTGATGAGTAAAGTTAAGTAACCAGTCTGACAACGAACTAAAATAATAGTTACCCTTCCTTGAGTTGACAAGTACTTTATAGAAATATAAATTTATCTTGAGTCTATTTTCTATTTACATACTCAATTTAACTATCCTTTCTAAGTTGGTATTGTTAAGGATGTAACTTGTTGAGATGATACGGAATTCAAAATTAGTGGAGCCCTCTATCAATCGTCGCATTAATATGTGTGTCGCAATTTTATTTCATCAAGAATAATTATTTAAATATTTCTATACAATTGAAACAAAGCTTAATTTTAATTAAAAAGGAACTGTTTTCTACAAATATGTTATTTTTTATAGATACTAGTCAAAAAGGGGTTGTCAAGGTGTGATTTTCATTGCCGATTTTTTAATAATGACGAGATCAAGATCTGGTCGGTTTTCTTTTAATGACGAGATATCTCGTCCTTCAAGATCTGATAATGTTTTCACTAATGACGAGATATCTCGTCAAAACACCAGGAGGGTTAAAAGGTATTTAACGAAGTTTGTAAGCTACACTTCAATATATATTTTTTCTTTTCTGATAACCATAATCTACTAAAAACGTGTTAACATACGAGCGAATTTTTAAATAAAAGTTATTAGCATTAACAAATCGAATATTAATCAATGAAACTGTTGAAGTATTATACATGTTAATAATACAATATTCTTGTTTGTAAAACCAGAAATAGCCAATAACTTGATCGATAAATACAATATATTTCTTTAGTAAAATGTCTGGTTTAAGGAGATTTTAGCTAATAGAAAATGATATGGCATTTTTGTTGGTGATTCTACGTAGTTGTTTTCACAAAAAACAGAATATAATATAAAATATGCAAATTAATCTTTTCATTTTTTATAACTCAAGATTTTTAAGGTGTATAAAATATAAGAATAAAAAGTATATGAATTTTTTCAACTTAGACCTATGACAAATCACTAAACGGGCATTAGGAAGGTTCTTGAATTGGTGCTATGGTGAGACACCAAACATTTTTCTCTAACGGATGAGCCGTAATGAATCCAAAACACTTAATTTTCAAGATTGCCAGAGACACCACTGTCATACTCTCACGTATGTGAGATTATGACTATTAGTATTAAGAGACCGTTTCACACTGAATTCTTACTAGTCCGTGTAGTCTATTTAAAGACTATAACAGCCTTGGATTTTAGACACTCATATAAACCCTTTTAACAAATCACTTAACTTTTAACAATCCACTTAACTATTTTAACAAATCCACTTAACTTTTAACAATCCGCTTAACTTTTTTTAACAAATCCACTTAACTTTTAACAACTTTTTAAACACTAAACTCTGGCAATTCAATTCATTTACTTGCTAACAATTTCAGATTAAATTCAACGCGCTCGCGAGGTTTGAAAATTTCAACTTCAAACTTCCTTGCGTCCAGATTTCTGCCCTTGCTCCGCGTACGAAAGAAACCGTGTCAGAAAAACACAAGATTTCGATAGTTCGCGTCTTCCTGAAAAATGGATTTCGATGGAACCGAATCTAATAAAAGAGCGAAATAACGCACAACGCTTGTTTTCCCCTAAAAAAGAGCGAACAGCCATTTCCAACGTTGTATTTCCTCCTCCTTCAAATATTACACGGCTTTTGGAAGGGAGAAATATTTACCAGTATATTGAAATCTTCTTTATCTCGAGCAGGAGTGCAAAAAGAGTTGTTCTACCCGATTTCACGCCCGGTTGGCGAGCCATGAGAGACAGATGAACGTCCCAGTAATTACCCTACTCTCGCAACTGGAACGATCGCGGCTTTTTTCACCCCTCCCCCCCCAAATCCGGAGGAAAAGAAGCAGGAGAAAGTAAAAACTCTCAATCGGGAGAGAAAAGCGCGATTTGTTAGGGACGTCTTTCTTTCGCAAGTCTGACGGACCGGATGAAGTTCGGGAGAGCGGCCAATTATGCTAATGGCTGGATTTTGTGACTACCTTCGTCACATGATCCACTAAATACGTCCTTAAAGAAGCGATAACAATACATTTTGGAAGAATACTAACAATAATGAATTCTTTTGCAATATCGAAATGCAGCGTAAATACATTAACCTTTGAAGGGCACTATGTTAAAAATAATGGTTGGGTAGGTTAGGTACTTAATTAACGTCGCACTGGAGCAACACAACGGGCTATTGGCGACGGTCCGGGATCAATACCCAAGGGAAAGATCCGAGGACAACACCACGTAATTTTGAACCACGGTCAGATTACGAGGCAACACCTGAGCTGGCACCCCACTCTCCAAACTTCCACACCACGCCAACGTGAGGACATTTGAGGTCACGACAGATTTTAATGTGCACCAGCCCCATGTACACGTCGGTCTTTGACTATTAAAAAAGTTTTGAAAAAAAAAGAAACTTAGATGTGGAAACCTATCACCTTATATAAATGTATTTTGCACACAACAAAATTTAGTTTTTTAACCCTTCTGGTGGTTTGGATGAGATATCTCGTCGAAACCACTTGGAGGATTAAGTTATGAAGAGAAGGGCTGGGACTCTTATGCCTCTTATTCCTGAAGTCTTATTTCCTGAAGATTATAAAGCCTCTGGTCAAGAAAATCGGCCGTTTAACACTTTGACGTGCAATATGCTAAAACATTTGTTGTAGGATAAATACTTTATGACCTATATCACCTTATATGAATGTATTTTGCACATAGCAAAAGTAGATTATACATTTTCACATAACATTAATTTTTTATGTGGAACACAGTATGTCCCACGACCCATCTACAGAACTCCTGGACATCAGAATATCAAATGAAAGAATACTTACATACCTTAGCTTTAACATATGTACAGAGTCTATGGGACGTCTAGAAGGGTTAATGTAACTTAATTCGAGTAGGAAATATAAATCAATGCGATATTATATAATAGTGGTTATAAAATCAACCATCGTGTTTATAAAAATCACAAATTTCGATGGTAATATTTGGTGTTCTCTGACTACAGATAAAATTAGTGTTGTTTTAAGGGAGGATTTTTGTAATAATTATAATTTTGTGTTGTAATTAATGCACTTATAAATCAATCTGGGAAGTAACTAATTTAATCAATAGCCAATAATAATATGGTAAAAATTTAATTACTTTCAGTTTACTTACTGTGTCATTGTGAAAGTAACGTTATATTTCATAAAACATTCTGAATTTAAAATCATCAATTATAAAAATCATCCGTCTAATAAAATCAAATTTTTTAATGTCAGTTATTTTATTAAGCGGCTGCAACTATATGTTTAATCACAACTCGCAACAAATTTTTTTGTTATAATATTATTTGAATTAAAAAAGATAATCTAGTTAATAGCAATAATCTAGTTAGTAGCGTACTAGAAACATTTACCGGAATAGTAATAAATACTAACAATTATCTACAATCGAAGTAGAAAAGTTTTTCTAGAAAATATTTAAAATGAAATTCAAATAATTATCCATCACACATTTAGACAATATCAGTATTTTTCCTCGAATGGTTTCATTAAACAACCATAATTAGAATACACAGGATAAAATAGGAATGTAAACTTAAAAATTCAGTCCTTTAGGTTTGGAAGGAATTATTTCTCTAATCACATTTAAAATAAAATTGAAGCAAATATTCTTAAGACCACTGGCTAAATGATAATAGTATTGTGTACATTGAATTGAATTATATTTTATCAGTAAATATATTTAAAAACTGCATTAGGATACGGATTGATTAGTCATCAGTTTCCCATCGGGACCATTTTCTATTTGAATCAAATAAAATATTGAAAAGTGAACATTGGGGAACTTTGACATAATTTTTAAAGATTTTAGAACAAATATTTTTGAAGCTATTGATGTATGAATATTTGTGCTATAAAGCATATTTCTTGTACCAAATTTTAAAAAATTTTACTTAGAAACTAAAATATGAAAGATGAAATCACTCGTTTTATATTTATGGCTCAAAATATTCTAAGCCCAAAGTTAAAACGAATAAAATAATTAGAAATACCTTAAAGATCTAATATTTCATTATATTACTTTAAATATTGGATTACGAGAAAAATAATTAGAAATTCCTTAAAAATATAATCTTCCATTCTAATACTTGAAATGCTTGGATTACGTACAGCATCCATTTCTAACCTCCTCTCATATTCGATTTCATTACAAATTGAACCACTCCTGTATTCTCGTCAGTAAGATTGAAAAATTATGTTTTAAAAAGAAAAAGCAAGTAGTATGTAATCGAAGATGATTAATTTTTGCATTCAGTTTTTCAATCATGTAATACGTAATCTACCACGAAAAAATACAAACTGACTGGGGCAATTCCTTGCTTTATTCATAAGCTACCACCTCCATTTCTTCGTAAGTTTATGTATATTATTGTCACACTCTTCGAATCTAACAATGCTCGTAATTCTTTTAACAATCGTACTAAATTAAATAAGTTATATGTACAAATTCAACGTATAACATAAAAAAGAATGGAGTAGGATGACATATTATATAAACATATATCCCAATTTAATTTACATCAGAAAAATAACAATTATCTGAAATTTGTTTAATAATTCACACTATACATATATGAAATTTCTTGTTCGCACAGTGTCACTTAAATTCTATATTAAAAAAACTTGTTTTAATATAAATCAACAAAATGTACTTAAATTCGAGACTACTTTATATCTCACCTCTCTAATGCAAGAGTGTAATACCTAAAAGAAGAAAATTGGGTGATCAATTGTCCCTTCTAAAATCTATCTGCTCTAAAATCAGCGAAACTACAATCATGACAATAACAACGACTGTGTCACGCTCAGTATTTTCCTATTGTTTCAAAATGTTCAACTGAAGCGCTAGATATACTCGGCATCATAGTTGAAAAAAATTTGTGAAAAGCAATGACTCTAAGTTTTAGCATGTAATGATGCGATTAAAAAATAATTTCATGGTAGCCCAAGATATTTTTCATCAGTAATAAATGTTTACATCAAAGTATTGAAATTTTTTAATCTTGAAACCCTCAGTTATGGGCAATTGGAAGGTTAACCCTTTAAGTTGAAAATAGTTAGGTATATTAAAGATATTGTTTCATTTGGTTTTGCGTTTAGAAATTCTCTAGAGGGGATGAAACATAAGAGGTCCCACTACTCCTTACAGAAACTAAAAGAATAAAATTTAATTTTGTGCAGAATACATTCATATAAGATAGGTAGATCTTAAATCTCACGCAAATGTTTAGACAACGTTTTTTCCTAACAAAATGACTTTCAAAGGGTCAAAACAGAACACCAAAGGATCATAAAATATTGTGTTAACAGCTATTTTCTTAACAATAAAAAAATTAAAACACTTAGATCGAGTTATTTCACACTGATACGAAAACAAGCAAACTCGCTTAACTCTCACGCAAATGTTTAAACAACGTTTTTTCCTAACAAAATGACCTTCAAAGGGTCAAAACAGAACACCAAAGGATCATAAAATATTATGTTAGCTATTTTCTTAACAATAAAAAAATTAAAACACTTAGATCGAGTTATTTCACACTATGATACGAAAACAAGCAAACTCGCTTAACTCTCACGCAAATGTTTAAACAACGTTTTTTCCTAACAAAATGACCTTCAAAGGGTCAAAACAGAACACCAAAGGATCATAAAATATTATGTTAGCTATTTTCTTAACAATAAAAAAATTAAAACACTTAGATCGAGTTATTTCACACTATGATACGAAAACAAGCAAACTCGCTTAACTCTCACGCAAATGTTTAAACAACGTTTTTTCCTAACAAAATGACCTTCAAAGGGTCAAAACAGAACACCAAAGGATCATAAAATATTATGTTAGCTATTTTCTTAACAATAAAAAAATTAAAACACTTAGATCGAGTTATTTCACACTATGATACGAAAACAAGCAAACTCGCTTAACTCTCACGCAAATGTTTAAACAACGTTTTTTTCCAACAAAATGACCTTCAAAGGGTCAAAACAGAACACCAAAGGATCATAAAATATTATGTTAGCTATTTTCTTAACAATAAAAAAATTAAAACACTTAGATCGAGTTATTTCACACTATGATACGAAAACAAGCAAACTCGCTTAAAAGTTCTCATATCTGTTGCTAGCTCGCTGAAGCCATGCCCAGATAACTTTGACAGAATACAAGGCCAAGTATGATTGGAATATCGTTGGGAGAAAATTATCGGCATCCAAAAAGTATCGGGGTTTAAATGCCCTTCAAAAGGTCAAAACAGAACATCGAAGGATCATAAAATATTACGTCACCAGCTATTTTCTCAACATTATAAAATTGCTATAATAATAATAAAACAATCAAACTTGCTTAAATTTTCATATCTGCTGTTAGCTCGCTGAACAATGCTCAGATAACTTCGATAGAACAAGGCCAATCGTGATTGGAATATCGTCGGGAGAAAATTATCGGCATCCAAAAAATATCGGGATTATTAAATGAACGTACAAGGCGATAGATCACCACTCGTAATTTTTTCAAAAGATTTCATCAAAAATATAAAAAAAAATTATATTGTTGAGAAAATAGCTGGTGAGACTATTTTATGATCCTTTGATTTGATCATCACTCGTGAATTTTTTTTTTCAAAAAACTTTTTGTAGCAGTGTCCTTCAAAGGGTTAACTTGCTTTCCGCAAACTTTTCGACGGGCCGCATCAGGTGTGTTCAGTTAATCTTATTAATCCGCGGTGTTCCCACATCGGCGTTCCGGCTCCACGCGGAGCGTGCAGTTCTTCGCCCGACGTGCGGTGTTCCCGGCGGCGGTTTTTCTCCGCGGTTCAGCCCCATTCCGAGATAAGCCCGGAGCGGCGGCGCAGGCGAGCGGCGGGAGTTGGGCCAACTTCCCGCGCGGGCCGGCCCGATTCCGCGGGACGGCCCTCGCGAGCGAGCAGGTCAAAACCGACGCTGGGACGAGCAAGGTCATCGTCGCCGTTGGCACGGCGCACTGCGCCACCTCCGCCGATCAATAGGCAGATGCCATCGGACGCATTTCGGCAGGGTAGCCCTGCGACACAAGTAATTGAGTTGTTTCGCGCGCTCTTTATTGGCTGGGAATATGAAGCGCGCGGGATGAGAGCGCTTTTCATATTGAAATGAGCGGACGGGGGAAACCGAAACTGCCGCGCGCTCGCTCCGCCGGAGAGCGCACGGGAACTTTCAAGCATTTTAATTCCCGGAGACACTTTTTAATAACTCAAAGGACGAAATAACAAAGGATTTAATAACAAAGGACGGACAGCCAGATTAACTCATTTTACGTTCGGAATGAATTAAATATGCATAAGAATGTGACATTTTTGTTTAATAAATTATTTTTAAACACAAAAAGTAGCGTCCAATTTTTCAAACGTTTCTTTTTCTTTGCCGATCTTTGAATCATTTTAACTGTATTTTAATTTGTACAGTGATCCATATTAAACCCGTTTTTATTACTTTAACCGAAAGGTAGGTAGGTAGTTCCGTTTGCTAGAGAGCGCACGGGAACTTTCAAGCATTTTAATTCCCGGAGACACTTTTAATAACTCAAAGGACGAAATAACAAAGGATTTAATAACAAAGGACGGACAGCCAGATTAGCTCATTTTGTGTTCGGAATGAATTAAATATGCATAAGAATGTGACATTTTTGTTTAAAAAGTTATTTTTAAACACAAAAAGTGCAGTCCAATTTTTCCAACGTTTTCTTTTTCTTTGCCGATCCTGAATCATTTTAAATATATATCTTAATTTGTACAGTGATCTATTTAAAACCCGTTTTCGGTATTTTACTAGAAAGGTAGGTAGATAGTTAACGTCGCACTGAAGCAGCAAAACGGCCTATTTGCAACATTTCCATTTCATTGTACTTTTTAAGTCAATTTTTAGCTTTGTTCTTGATTTTATTTTTTTAGAATTGTTGGTTCTGAATAATTTAGGGGAGTTTTAAAACTTTTCCCTTACGTTCTGTATTTTTATAAGTTATAAAAACCATTCCTTTCTTAATAAATATAATGACCTGTACTCATCACAAATGTATCGATAAATTTGTGGCATCTTTTTAAAATTATAATTACATTTTAATATTTTATTTAAAAAAGCAAGATGCGCTAATTCAGAAAAAATGAACGTAACGTAAAATGGAGTACTTTTTGGATAAGTTGGATTCAGTAAACACACTTTAATAACAGTTCAGGTAGGTGTTGAATTAACGTCGCACTGGAGATACACAACGGACTA
The DNA here is from genome assembly GCA_933210815.1 of Meta bourneti. Classification (NCBI taxonomy): domain Eukaryota; kingdom Metazoa; phylum Arthropoda; class Arachnida; order Araneae; family Tetragnathidae; genus Meta; species Meta bourneti. The sequence goes on from OW119933.1 coordinate 34,009,617, forward strand.
TTGGAGATGGTCAGGGATCAATCCCGAAGGGAAAGATCCGGGGACAACGCATCGTAATTTTTGAGCCAAGGTTGACGAGGTCAACAAATGAGCTGGCACCCCACTCTCCAAACTTCCTCACCACGCGAACGTGAGGACATTCGAGGACACGACAGATTTAACGTGCATCAGCCCCCGCGTACACGACGGTCTCTGGTTGGACCTAGTTTCGAACTCGCAACCCTCCGGTTGCTAATCCGTTACTCTTCCAACTGGGGTACCGGAGCCCACTTTACTAGAAAAGTAATCAATTGTAACAAAATATCGGGACTTAGACATTGGAGTGGTGCTATTTTATGGTTTCGACTAGATATCTCGTCCATCAAGATATGGTTAATTTTGCTAATGACGAGATATGTCGTCATCGAGATTTTGTCAATTGTTCGACGATGACGAGGTCAAGATCTATTCAGTTTTCTTCTAATGGCGAGATATTTCTTCTATCAAAATTTGCTCATGGTTTTGCTAATGACGAAACATGTCGTCATCGAGATTTTGTCAATTTTTCGACGATGACGAGGTCAAGATCTAGTCAGTTTTCTTCTAATGGCGAGATATTTCTTCTATCAAAATTTGCTCATGGTTTTGCTAATGACGAAACATGTCGTCATCGAGATTTTGTCAATTTTTCGACGATGACGAGGTCAAGATCTAGTCAGTTTTCTTCTAATGGCGAGATATTTCTTCTATCAAAATTTGCTCATGGTTTTGCTAATGAGGAAACATGTCGTCATCGAGATTTTGTCAATTTTTCGACGATGACGAGGTCAAGATCTAGTCAGTTTTCTTCTAATGGCGAGATATTTCTTCTATCAAAATTTGCTCATGGTTTTGCTAATGAGGAAACATGTCGTCATCGAGATTTTGTCAATTTTTCGACGATGACGAGGTCAAGATCTAGCCAGTTTCCTTCTAATGGCGAGATACTTCTATCAAAATTTGCTCATGGTTTTGCTAATGACGAGACATGTCGTCATCGAGATTTTGTCAATTTTTCGACGATGACGAGGTCAAGATCTAGCCAGTTTTCTTCTAATGGCGAGATACTTCTATCAAAATTTGCTCATGGTTTTGCTAATGACGAAACATGTCGTCATCGAGATTTTGTCAATTTTTCGACGATGACGAGGTCAAGATCTAGTCAGTTTTCTTCTAATGGCGAGATATTTCTTCTATCAAAATTTGCGCATGGTTTTGCTAATGACGAAACATGTCGTCATCGAGATTTTGTCAATTTTTCGACGATGACGAGGTCAAGATCTAGTCAGTTTTCTTCTAATGACGAGATATTTCGTCTATCAAAATTTGCTCATGGTTTTGCTAATGGCAAAATACCTCGTCAAGCCAACCATCAGATGGGTTAATAAAGTATAACAGCCTTATATATTCTAGAACACTCTTTATATACACTAGAATATCTAGAACTAAAAATTAAAGTTGCATAAATTCAAGCGAAATTTCAAATAAAAGTCCTTAAAGAAGTTATAGAATTTACCATGTAACCCACTCGTTCATCAGCTAGTTTTGAACACAGAACTTTCTGCTAAGCAAAATTGGAGACTACTGTTTTATACTAAGTAATGGTAATTAATTAACGTCTCACTGGAGTAACACAGCGGGCTATTAGAAACGGTCCGGGATCAATCCCGAAGGAAAAGATCTGAGGGCATCACGTAATTTTAAACCACGGTCAGACGATGAGGTAACACCTGAGCTGCCACCCCACTCTCCAAACTTCCACACCACGCCAACGTGAGGACGTTTAAGGCCCTAACAAATTTTAACGTGCACCAGGCTCCGTGTACACGTTGGTCTTTGGCGGTAAAAAAGGTTTGAAGAAAAAAGAAACTTAGATGTGGAGACTTATCTGATATAAATGTATTTTGCACATAACAAAATTTATTTTTTAACCCTCTGGGTGCTTATTTCGACGAGGTATCTCGTCATTAGCAAACTTATCAGATCTTGATGTACGAGATACCTCGTCATTAGAAAACTTATCAGATCTTGATGGACGAGATACCTCGTTATTAGAAAACTTATCATATCTTGATGGACGAGGTATCTCGTCATTAGAAAACTTACCAGATCTTGATGGACGAGGTATCTCGTCACTAGAAAACTTATCAGATCTTGATGGACGAGATACCTCGTTATTAGAAAACTTATCAGATCTTGATGGACGAGGTATTTCGTCATTAGAAAACTTACCAGATCTTGATGGACGAGGTATCTCGTCATTAGCAAACTTATCAGATCTTGATGGACGAGATACATCGTTATTAAAAAACTTATCAGATCTTGATGGACGAGATACCTTGTCATTAGAAAACTTAACAGATCTTGATGGACGAGATACCTCGTTATTAGAAAACTTATCAGATCTTGATGGACGAGGTATCTCGTCATTAGAAAACTTACCAGATCTTGATCTCATCATAAAAAACGCATTATCTTGATGACATTTGAGGTCACGACATATTTAATGTGCACCAGCCCTTGTGAACACGACGGTCTTTGACTGGACCTAGCTTTGAACTCGCAATCCTCCGGTTGCCAATCCGATGCTCTTCCAACTGGGCTACCGTGGCCCTCACAATTAAAGGAGATAACCCTTTCAATAGAAATAGATCACAATTATCACATGCCTGATTCGAAACTCCACATGACCTTCTGCTAGTCTCTAGTGGACTATGAATGAACGAGTTTCACCACAACAGAGTCGTCTGGTAATAATTCGAGAAATATAGAGCGTGCAAGTGTAAATTTTCCGCCGTGGTTATCGATAATACCTAGGCTCCCGATTGATTGGCGGATCCAAACAGTACTGAAACCAAATCTAATACAAGCGAGGGAAGGTTACATTGCTAAGCATTTATTAATGATAATTTATGGAGATTTCTAGTTTGGATTTGATCTCGTAGATGCACAAACTTTCTATCGTTGAATGAAATCAGTCACGGCTATGTTTGGTTGGTTCTGCCAGAAATGCCAACAATAACACACCTAACTCTTCTGAAATCTACAGTTAGAATCCAGCCAAAGACCGTCGTGTACCAGCTCAGGTATGACCTCGTCATCTGACCGTGGTTCAAAATTACGTGGTGTTGTCCTCGATCTTTCCCTTTGGGATTGATACCGGACCGTCGCCAATAGCCCGTTGCGTTGCTCCAATGCAGCGTTAATTAATATACCTACCTATGTTCTGAAATCTACAAGTTCAACATTGGGTAACCAGCAGCTTCCATAGAAATCTTCCATGCGATCATGCTTGCAGATCATTGTATTAAATCGCATGTAATTTGATCATTGAAGTTTACTTTTATTTGGATGCAGCCAAAGGCTTTTAAATATAAAGCGTATATTTATTTTGTCTGCAAGCTTCAATTTGTAATTGAAAGTAATTTTTTGCATGTTATTGTATATTTATTCTTCGAAAATAATACTGTTCAACAGATTTCATTTGACGATTTTGTATAACTCTAAAAGAGGAGACTTCCTTCAAATGCTTTCACTCTCTCAAGAAAACAATCCCGGTTTATAACATCACATTTCCCTAACTACATTGGTATTTTACGTGCAATACTGTGATCAAGTAAATGCGCAGCGAAATGTGTTAATCGAAAAGTAATTAAAACCAGTGTTTTACTCCAGTGAACGAGTTTAAAAAGGCTGCAAGCGATGTTTATGCATCGACTTTGAGTGTCAGTTTCTGGAGAGCAAAAATTCCAAAATGTCGTGTCCCAGGGAAACGGAAAGATACTACCATTGATCGCTAAGATCCCCTCGAATCTTATTAAACGTCTACATGCTCTCGATATCAAGAATGCTGCTAATTAAGGAACGCTTGAGAAAGCTATCCAAGTAATGGTTGAAGGAACGATTTACGAGGCAACATTAAATTGAAATCTTTAACCACTTACAAGGCCTTCATCTTAAAGATTTTTCGTAGTCTCCTTAAGTGATACAAAGCCCTGTTTGATTGTGGGGAATCGTAATTCAGAGATTTTGAAAGCAATATACTACCTAGACTAAATTGGCTCCTTCACCAACTATTCGCGCAAAATTCTTCTGGCAGCTTTCACTGACATCCTTTCTTGAAGCTAACTAGCTCTATACAACGACGCCCAAAAGAATAACTGCTCATGAATAAAAATTGAGGCATTTTCTCAATCCTTTCTGGTAGGGTGAATGTTTTGGGCTCATTTAGTGATCAAGTCTTCATTACTATTCTATTTTGTGATACATCATGGACTTGTTTGTTTTCCTCCGTGGTCAACCTTCTTACAACCGCAATCAAGATAATTCTGAATGGCACTAATTGAAGTTGGAGCAATGTTTTTTTGATAAATGATCCTTTGAAACCTACTCAAAGAAAAAGATGTGGCCCAACCTAAGATGAGAGCAGTCTTTCGAAATATAATGGTCGAATAAATGGGGTATTATTATATATGCACGGGATTCAATAAATGCATGCAAATTTAAAGCAACGAAATTAGTTTGATATGTATTTTATTATAAATTATGGTTCATAAAGATTTACAGCAGCTTTTGCAAATATAAAAGTGAAAAACCATTTAACCCATAGAAAGACACCCTACAAAAGTTTTAACTTAATGGATGAAGACCTATCACTTATATAAACGATTTTGCATGTAACATAAGTTTAGCATTTAAGGGCCACGTATGTACATCGCACTCCTAGACATCAAAATATAAAATGAGAGGATATTTATTAACCTTAGCAGTCTTAATATACCCAGAATATTTATTAACCGAGCCCTTCCAAGGAGGTATGACACCCTTGAAAGTGTTCATTTCAGTGTGACACTCTATAGCGGACGCTCGCCGATCCAAACAATCCGGTATATCAGAGAGAAAAATTATTCAGGAGCTGGAGACAATCGTAAAAATTGAGCGTAGTTATGTAGGATACTTGGAACACGAATAGTAAAAATCAGGAAAGAGCAAGAATTAAATGTATTCTGATTTAACTTTTTAATTTTCATGTAGGCAGCTAATTACTGTCGCACTGGAGCAACACAGTGGCCTATTGGCGAAGGTCCGGGATCCATCCCGAAGAGAAATATTCAAGAACAACGCCTCATAATTTTGAACCACGGTTCAAATAACACCTGAGCTAGCGACCCTTCTCTCCAATCTTCCACACCACGCCAACGTGAGGGCATTTGAGGCCACGTCAGATTTAACGTGCACCAGTCTCGTGTACACGACTGTCTTTGGATCGACCTAGTTTCGAACTCGCAACCCTCCGGTTCCTAATCCGTTGCTCTTGCAATTGAGCAACCACGTCCCCTTAGTTTTCATGTATAAAACTTTAAAATAAACTGTTTCCTGAAGGTTTTCAGATGTTTATAAGAATTTTTATTCTCTCAATTCCTGAAGTAGAAGAGTAGGGGAAACCATAAATTACCTTTTCCATAAAAGTAATAATTTTGCCCTAATGATTACCCTAATTTTGATACTTCATAACGTTATTTGGATTACAAAATCTTCATGAACATGGTAGATACTGGAACTCTTTTAGACAATTTTTTGAAAAGATATATTTTACCAAATTAACATTTTTACTGACGGCGCGTATAAGACTTTGATCCCTATTTTTTAATACAGCCTAAATCACTATTTTGCCGGAAAACGAGAAGCGAAATCAACTATACTGAAATGCCTTGTAGATCTTTTTAAGATAATGTGTAAAAATTGGGTGTGTTCCAATATTGACACGAATTATTATTCATCGCGCAATCTCAAGAAAAATGGCACAGCTCAAATCGAAGACTGTTTTTCATTTTACAAACGATCCTATTGAACTTGAACAAACCATGAAAATCAAATTTAGATGTTCTATAAATATATAATAAAAATATGCTGGAACTCTGTGCATTTCAAATTGATAAGTGAAACATAGTAAAATATTTTAAATTTATTTTCGCTTGGCTCTCCAGATGTACTTTTGTGGTTCAAAATTACGTGGTGTTGTCCTCGGATCTTTCCCTTTGGGATTGATCCCGGACCGTCACCAATAGCCCATTGTGTTGCTCCAGTGTGACGTTAGTTGAAATACCCCCCCCCAGATGTACTTTTAAGTAGTAACCTTTTCTCGATATATTGGTAGAGACAGGTTTGGAATCTCGCTATTCTTTATGAAGACCTCATCCACTGTAGTGCAAGATTGCAGAGTTCAGTGGCGTAGTAGCCTGACAAATATACGGTGTGTTTTCAGCAACTGGTTTCATTTGTTTCCTTCCCGATAATGTAGTGTGGGTGAGCTAGATGTCAGCTCAGGCATGACCTCATCATCTGACCGTTGTTCAAAGCGATAAGGTGTAGTCTTCGGATCTTTCCCTTCGGGACAGATCCCGGACCGTCGCCAATAGCCCGTTGTTTTGTTCCAGAGCAAAGTTAATTCAACTACCTACCTTCCCGATAGTGCACAATTGATCGGATACTTTTAGCGTTGCACAGCTTGAAAGCGTCAAGTCGTAGTTTGATTGTCCATTACTGTTATTAATACATAACATCAGGAGTACTCCTGTACCTGTTCTATAAGAGGACGACCCGTTTAATTGCCTCCCCCTGTGATTAACCCTCCAAGTGGTTTTGACGAGATATCTCGTCCATAAAGATCTGACCAATTTTGTTAATGACTAGATATCTCGTCATAAAGATATTGCGGATCTTTTTTATGGTGACAAGATCAAGATATGGTCAGTTTTCTTCCAATGGCGAGATATCTGGTCCATCAAGATCTGGTCAGTCTTGCTAATGACAAGATACCTCGTCGAGACAACCACCAGCAGGGTTAAATAATTAAAAAAGGCCGCAGTTAACGAAGTGCGAACACTCTGTGCACTGTGGTATCGCAGGCGTTACCGCAGGATGGGCTGTCCACTTGGGAAGTAAAGGTTAATGTCCATTACTCCATTACTGTTACAGTTTATCATTTGTTTTACTCATACGGCACGTCTATACAATACTGAAGCCCATCTTGGTATTCATCTTGGCATGTCAATTTCAGCCGGAACAAGCAATCGGATAATTAATAATCAACATAGTAATTGGAAAGTATTGAGATTCGTTCAAGTTCGTTCGCTGGATTTATTGCACATATGCGACCATTTCAATTAAGTCTAGTTGCTCGCTGTATTTAACCAGCAAAAGAACACAAACCTCAAAATTAATACCCTTTATTCATAATCGACTTCCTATGTTTTTTCAAGTTTCACCTTATTTAAAGCATTTCTACAAAGTCCCTTCTCCATTATATTTGAAGCTACCTAGATTTCGAAGCGGAGTAGATAGAAGGACATACTTAATACGGCAGCGTTCCTAAGTAGGGGATATATAAGTTGCTCTGCAACACCCTGATGTATTAACGACATCTGCTACACGTCAAACTGTATGACTGATTTAATGAAAAAATTGTTACAAACCTAGTTGAAACATTCAAAAGTAAAGCATTTGTTGAGTGACTTTTGCAATTTCTACTTTTATGCTATTAGAAAAACTAACGTTGCAGATGAAAATTCTTTCATATGTAACACATTTATTTTATTAAAACGAAGTGCTTTCTTTTACAAACGTAATGGAATAATCTTTGCCACTCCACCTAATATTAAATTAAATCTGAACTCTAGAAGAGAAAAAGTTATTTTTGTTAACGATAGAAACCCTTATAACTTGCAACTAGGAAAGAATTCAAATGTCCACTGAAAAGGGATTTTTATTTTTGCACAGAAGTGTATTTTGTTTAGCTTGCTTAGAAGTGGTATACGCTTCTAATATCAACACGCTTAAACTGAAACCTCAAACTTTACAAAAGGCGTAAAATCCTTTCTAAATAAAATATAAAATGCATATAAATATTGTATAATAAAATGTTATTTCTTTTTTATTTCAGAATGCTCAATACGTTCATGTAATTTGTATTCATTTTCCTATAATTAACTAATTTCTAATTCTGGAATTCGTAAGTGAATATTAAGTAATTAAAACCGAAACAATGCGAATTTTACTTGCTGTAAAAATGAACTGTGTAATTTACAAGTAGTATTGTTTGCGACAAAAATGTGAATAAAAACTTTATTTTAAAACATTTCGTTCCTATTTTTTGAATCACTCCGATTTTACATCCTGATTGATTGGAAATTCAGTATTGTACTCTATGGCATCCTTACGGGGGCATTATACAATTGTTTTTATGTTTAATGATTAAAAAGCTGTTACCAAACTAGCAAAAACTCTATTGAAACAGTACTAGTCAGAACCTAGAGCTAAACACATTGTAAAAACATCTCCTTATTAACCAGTCACTTCAAAAACTCATCAATGCTATACAAAGTGATTATTAATGAAACTGCTGTTCTTTTGTAGGATCAACTCCGAAAGATTAAGAAAAACTTTCGAAAGCTGAATTAGAACAAGCATCCCAACTCAACAATGAGTTCGATTTTACGACAGAACTTCTTAATCAGAATTCAGAAACCAATGTTTTCTTTTAAGTAGAAATACAATATACGGAGAGAAAGAGGAAGGCTGACAGGGAACGAAATGCGAAAATGAAACTTCGCTTTCAACGACTCTTCAAGTGATAAAAATGTAAATTGCAACAGTCTCCCAGTGGGCTCTCCACTACTCTAGTCTATTTCCGGTTTCGTTCGAATCAATTCATTGGGTAAACATAAGACATTGAATCTTTTGTGAGGAACCGATGGTTCTCGAAAGCAAGGGCATTCACATTTTCTATTATAGGGATTGGGTATACAGCTTGAATTTATATATACCCATTATGTGGGTGTTTATAGTGTTATTTATGGGACAGTTAGCAAATTATGAAACTGGTTTTGATGCAAAAGTCGCTGCATGCTAGTTTTAAAATCTTCGTAGGTTTGATTTTAAACATTCTAAGAGTAAATTTTATGCATGGATTTGCACATGTCGCAATTATTTCTAATCTGAAAGTACTGAGCTAACACTTGACGTAAGAGCTTAGATCAAGTTTTATTATTTTAAATATTTATGTATCAAAATTAAATATTTTTTTGAAGGGAAAGCCGCACCTCTGCTGTAGTATGAACTTCAAATGTACTTACGAAATACATAAATTAAATACATTTCAGGACAATTGAAATTGTTACGTTTAGTCATTGGGAAAAGGGAAAGTGTTCAGTCATGTCAGGTTACATACGGAACATTTATGGGGATAAATGGCTATATGGGAAAATATTGGATAACATTAAAAACGAAATAGTATTTATGTTATTCAATATTTCCTTATATATATTTCTCAATATATGCTTCATAAAATAGATTATTGCGTTAATATTAACGTTATAATCTATATTTTACGATGCATTTTATTTCTTAGATTCATTTCACTGTAGGGAAATTGAAAATTTGTTAGTTTTAAAAATCAGTCTTGGAAAGTTTTCTATCAGCTTTCATTAACTCAACTAGTCTCAAGCTTGTGCATACTTCAGTCATGCGTAGTCCTCGTGTAACCAAAAAATAACCGTAGAGCGACAAATTAAATCAAGCTGGTACGTACAGTATCATTTTTTATCTTATACGAAATCTTACTTTTAAGGTTGGCTGCTTTAGTAGGATCGAACCACAAACCTCAAGTATACTACATTAGCGGTTCCAGAATCAAAGCTTATTGCATTGGTTTTCTCAATGAGGGTTGTTTAGGTACTTTTGTAATTACCACTTTATATCTTACAAGGAAAGTGGGCTAAGCATTTTTCGATTGAAGAATCAAACTCTCGGCCTCTTTGTAACGCTTACCAAGGATTTTCGAAAATAATACTTGTTTAAATGGGTCTTGTTAAAGCAGCCAAGGGTTCTTAAAGTTTCAGTATTGTCATGCGATAAATATCAAAGTGCTTATCGCCATCAGGAAATAGCGCGATTGGTGGTGTTTCCCCTACCCTGACGAAGTTCGTGGGGGTTTTAAATCACTTTTTTCTTTTGAAAGATGTTAGATTTTTGTAGTCCCCTACGTATAAGGGTTGTCATCTAGGTTTAAAATCAAGATAAAAAGACCAGTAAATAATTAATTATTTTAAAGCGTGTTTGAATTGCAGTGCAACAATAATAGTTGAAGCATGAAAATATAAAGTCCATGGTTGCATGTGTAAAATTAAAAGGAACGAGCTAATTTCAAAATCCACGTCTCATTTGAAGTAAATTAACATTTAAAACAAACGAAGCACAATTAAGAGTAAAATAAATCAAATGCAATGCATTTTCAATGCAATTATGGTCTTTATATCAGAGAGGAACTTCATCAAGAAGTTTTAAAAGCGAAGGGGAAAAATCAGCGAAACAAACCATAAAATCGGGTACACGGAAAATCGCCAAAGCAAGCGATCGGCGCCACGGAAACGCTACCGATCGCTAGACGCTTCGATACTCCTTTTTGACCTTAAGGTCTCCTAGATCCTTTAAAAAATCCATTTTGAAAGTTACTTATATGTTCGAAATATCCTTGGTAATGTTGATTAATATTTCTGGCTCTAGGTCCTCTGAGATGTATTGTACCAAGCACAATTCTTTGATAAGTATTACAAATTTCATAGGTCTTGATTCTTCAATCAATCAAAAAGCATCTAGGCTCCACTCCTTGTAAGAGATATCAATCAATTTTATAATTGATTCGCTACTTTAATCACGCTTCATCAAACTTCATTAAGTAGATGTAAAAAGTTTTATTTTTGACATTTAATTTTCGGTTTAATTTCTTGAACGCCTCCAAATTTTCTAGCGCTTTAACCAAAAATTACAGAACAAAAACGTTCGGAGACATTATACATAGAAGTAATCCCTAATGCATAGCTTTTGAGCGAGTATTTTGAAAAATGTTAATTAAAAATGCTATTAGAAAGTGTTTTGAAAATGATTCTAAATGATACAATGTAAATTTAAATTTCTAAACAAATTGCTAAAAAGTCTACAATATATGACTTCTTTCAAACTAAGCTTTTATATTTATTTGAGTTCGCTACTGTTTTTCGTTGTCGTAAATTAACAAAAATTAGGTAATATATATTATGCAGTAAAAATCCATTCCACTTAAATTAACCCTAAAATTCATTAAGAATGTCATTATATGGTTAATTTATTAATGAGAAGTATTATGTTTCTCATGAATATCTAAAGTCATATTACTTAAACAGAAGTCACAATCCATTTAGCGTTTGCTCTGGCTTGTGACAGGAAGCATATATCGCTTCACACTGAACTTAACAGGGACTCAAAAATGATTCTCATGGATATTATGATTCTCAGCTTATGCACTTTATAACGTTTTTTGACAAAAATGAAGTCTCATTTCGCTAGAATTTTTTTCATAGAATTTCTTTGTCCCTTTTATCTTGCTATTCATTTTTGGTTTTATTATTAATTTACCACGTAGTTTATTTTAACCATTCTGCTTTACAAATCCCAACTCATAATTATTAACATTGCTCGGAGACTTATAAAAGAAATTTGAGTTCCATACTTAAGAAAAGCATCTTAATGTATGATATGTAAAATCGTTAATTTATCTAAAGCAAAGTTATCTCACGAAATATTTTATTTCAAAGTAAGCAGTTCCCTCCGAATCTTTTACCATTTATATGAGTGCAGGAAATAATTCTTTTTTTTAACTTTCTCAAGTTTAACATTAAAGTTCTTACTATAAATTAATATTTCGTACATTAAGTTCGTAGCGCAACAACGTAGAATTCGCCATTCCGGTTTTTTTTATTTCATTATATGTTAAATTTACATTAAAATCGCAATGCTTATCATTTATAAATATTTATTTAAAAATAATGCCACGCTGGATCTATAGGGTAGCGTTTTTGTGTTATTTATTTAATTACAAAATCGAATTCAATCAAAAATTTTAAGTACTATCCATTAATACTTATCTATGAAAATCAAACTTTTTTAATTTCTTGTCTTTGCCGTTCTGCATTCGGAAGAAAAGAATTTGACACTCATAGCTAACACTAATTTTACATCTGTTATAATCAAAAATGTTTTATTGATGTAATGGTATACAAAGTGCATAATGGATTTTCATGGTTTAGTTTATAAACCGTTTAAATAGCTCATACTTTCCTTTTAAGGCTGCATAAAAATGTTTAAGACCGGACTCCCCTTAAATCAAGAACTTTTAAAATTTCCCTAGGTATTAGCATAATTGCTATTAATCCCTTTACTAAATATTACTGTGCATTTATAATGTGTAAAAAACGATGAAATCGTTCGGAATGAAACTCCACATTTAATTTTTACATTAGAAGCCAGCAACTTGTTTCTTGGTAATTTCCTTAAGTAAGGTACATATTAATTGCATTCTTCCAGATAATTAAATTTACCCGTTTAATTGGACACGAGAGATCACAAAAGAATATTCGAATTTAAGTTTTGGAGCAAGAGAAACTGACCTTCTCACAAAGTAGTGTTTGTATTCATTACCTAATATATTAATACCATTAAACTCGATCTACTAGAAACCCGAAAGACTGTTCCCGAATCTCTCCGTTCACATACTCTGAAAATTGAATAATCCTTCTCAATGAATACCATCTCTCAATCTAAAGTTAATTAATGGTTCACTCTCCGTCCTTCAACTCAATAGGAGTGTCCTCTGATTTGTTAACAAGTGCATCGGAACTACGTGGCCCAAGTAAATTCTCGCGAATTCCTCAGGCTCTCTTTGAACGCAACAGCAAACATTAAGATTAAATGCGGAACATACCGTGCCAGTGCTACGGTATCGTTCGAATTCATTTCATAAATCTAAAACGGCTTATCATATCAGTTAAGTGGAAGATTAATAGTTGTGAGTATGAATTTCTGTCCTTATAAGACGTTCGGGCTAATAATAATCTCTTTGCCCTGCAGCTAAGTGACAATTTCAAGTCCAGAACTCCGCGTTATTGCAGCGAAGGGTGTTGTGGTTCAATTTAAGTGCCCTTTATTGTCTCACAACGGAATCTAATTTAGATTTCCTACATGGAAACGGTGCTTTCCGTTTAGAACTATTTATGAGGCGCGTAATTAAGTTTTCAGAGGGAAATAAACATAACAATTCAATTAAGTCGAGGACACATGCAGGGTTATTTCTGTGGATATTAAAGAAAACCGAACTAATGTTTGCTGAGATTTGAATTCAATTAGCACCGTACGATACTTTTCAGTCTTCGGTGCAGCGAAAAATTCGATCGGGAATTCTCTTCGGAACATACCTCATTTCTTCTTGCTTGAATGAATCGCTTTAGTCGATACAAACTGTATGGGGTTTGTTGTGATGGCGGTAACCAACTCGAAGGTCTCGGTTACTATTCAAAATGAATGAATTCAGTTTATCCTTGGTGTGCTGACCCGACGTTGGAACGCGTAAAGTGATGAAAACGATAATAAAAGAAGCTTTGTTTATAAAAATTTCTTTATGGTTCTCTTGTGTTGATTCCTGATCAGCATTTTTTACATTTAACCCTTAGATAGGTTCAACACGCATAGCTCCACCTTGCAATCTGTAGTCTTTTTGTGACTTCTACCAGTTTTGACTTTCTTCACCAATAGAACCTTCCCACGATTCTTTCAATCAATGGATGTGGTCATTTATTCAGTATGTGCGTTCGGGGTAAAATATTGCACTAATCGGAAATCTCGTGACCCTCAAAGGGCACATAACAAATTTTACCACAATTTTACTTTTAAACGTATTTCTATTTTCAACGCAATATAATTATTGTTGCATTGTAAGGTTTACTGATAAAGCCCAAGAGGTGCATGAGGAACATTTTGATAAATTTCACGTTTGATTAGAATTTAATTAGAGTTCTGACTTTGGTGCCATGACAAGATAACTATTTATGAATCTCATATACAGAACGTATATGGTGTACAGAATGGGCAAGAAAATTCTAGATCTAATGATTTATCATTTTACACTACGTATAAATGAGACTTGTGAAGAATTCAAAAAGTGAACTAAGGTAACGATATGAGTCCTATTTTCCCTATAAGTTTTCGTATAAACTGACGAAAAGATCCAACATGGAAGCTTATACGAAAGAGACAATTCATTAAATATTTATAAAAATAAACTAAATTTAACTCTTTCACCGTAGTTACACGAGTATTACTACTTTTATTATGTGTTGTGTGTGTGTCTACTTGTATCATAATTAATATCTGTGGAAGAAGTACAACTAGCTTTAAAGGGTGTATTGAATTTCTGAATATATCTTAAATTCAGTCATGTTTTTATAAATGGCATGTGAATTATATTCCTCTCGTAAGAACTGCTTGAGGATGAAAACGGCTTACATAAACTCTTAGCATCTTTAAAATTCGTAAACCAACCATCGCATAACTTATCTCTTCCTGAAACACTTCAGGCGTATATTCTGCCCCGAGATAGTTTATTTCAGCTCATCAATTTCTTAAGAAACTCAAAGATAAGAAGTAATGAATTGCTATTCTTTTGTCTATCCCTCCCTCATCATAGCCTCAAGGAATCGATTATTTATACCTTTCATTGTACACACAAAGACTCACTAGTACACTTTCTATTCATTTGACCAAACGTCAGTTAAAAGTTCAGAATTGATTACTTTCTTAAGTTGCATAATGCAAGACTGTATAAGAAAGAGAAACCCTTATTAAAACGAAACAATTCTAGTCATTTTAATCAATAGGAGCCATTACTTTGAAAAGGACTTAGAAAGTAAATGGGGGAAATAGCGTGGAAAGTATCAGGAGCTTTTTCCCGGGTTGAACTATGGAGTGGTGATAAATATAAAAAATACACTCTTTGTGGAAAAAGGTATTTTGTCTAGTCGCAGTGTACCTATGAACCCGCTAGAATTCAGTGACCTGATTAAGTCTGATTTTTATAAATGGTACTCAGTTGTAATGTAGTTCATATTGAATGATATACATGGAATATATGAACAATACATTCGAAAGTTAGGTAGATAGTTGAATTTGAACTGGAGTAACAGAACGGGCCTTACATTCGAAAGGAATTTATGTCAATTAAAACTTTTCAGACATTTAAGCTTGAGTTCAAATTATGAGCTCTACTTGGTTGACATGAGACAGCAAATTTGTTGTTCTTAATTTAAGTTTGGTTTTGGTTTTGGAGCATTTAGAGCAGCGACTTCATTCTGTATCCTCTAGCTATTAACCCTCCAAGTGCCGTCGACGAGATATCTCGTCCATCAAAATTTGTTCAATTTTGCTAATGACGAGATGTCTCGTCATCGAGCCGATTTTTTGAGGATGACTAGATCAAGATGTAGTTAGTGTTCTTTTAATGCCGAGATAACTCGTCCATCAAGATCTGGTCAGTTTTGCTAATGATTGCGTTTTTGATTACATACCTCGTCGAGGCGGGTTAAAAGGAAATAGTGAGTAATCTGAGAGCTAATTCCAATGAATTGGTTAGTTTTTCAAAACTCAGTAGTTAATTTTAAAATAGGTTGTTTAGGTAATATATATATATGTGTGTGTGTGTGTGTGTGTGTGTGTGTGTGTGTGTGTGTGTGTGTGTGTGTGTGTGTGTGTGTGTGTGTGTGTGTGTGTGTGTGTGTGTGTGTGTGAGAGAGAGAGAGAGAGAGAGAGAGAGAGAGAGAGAGAGTTAATAGATGGCAAAATATATGAATTATTCAGCAATAATCTTTGGGTATTTGTTTGAAATAGCAATACATTGACATATTTTAATTTATACTGACTTTATTGTCTTAAGCGTAATTTTTAATACACGTACAGCCTCAAAAAGCCTTCATATTTTCAGAAAATCCTTCTATTTTACAGAATCTACTGCTAATTGCTTTCGTGAATGATTTTAAAACACAAAGGCATTTACCGGCGGCTGTTGCATAGCGAAAATAAGAAATGTGTTTCCATTTTAATTTCTATTTGAACTTTTTAATATGTAATAAATTATCACAATAATACTCTTACAGAATCTTTTTTCATTGCTTTTGATCTTAGGAAATCAGTTCTTTCTGACTTTCTTGCTCGCCCATATTTTGATAAATTCTCGTCTTTTTCAACGAATTGAATCAAACGTAGTACTTAATTGGGGGTATGTATCAACCCAAGATTTGAATAAAGTATTGTGTAAATCTTATTTCACTACTTAAAAGTAATGTTTGGTATTTTTAAAAATTTAAGTTACTCTTTATAATCAAGTAGAAACATTTTTCAGCCAGTACATAAGAAGCAATAAGGGAAGTAAATTACCGGGCATTAAATTATCTCCGAATCTCAAAAATAAGATAAAAATATGCAGAGAAGGTTAAGTGTTTTCCCCATTGCTTCAAGTAGAAAACTATGTCCACAATTTTAAAATCTTGATTTGTTTGAATGTATTACATTCTGCTCTAGTTCCTCCTTAGTTTAGTTCAAGATACAAGTTTATAAACATCACAGCTCGGCTTAATAGGAGTCCAAACCAATCCCTTTACGAGTTGAAGGTGGCGCAGGTTCGATTCCTTCCTGGTGGCATTTCTCTCTTCAGTGTCAGTAAAACTTCCTCTGTGTGTGTATGTCCATCATTTGACGTTGTCTGTCTCGTGTTTGGTGCATCATGGCCAAATATGGCCCTTGCGCCACAAAAAAGCCAAACAAGCAATCAAATCGATCCCAAAGAAGCTGGATCAAAACCGAATCAACCATTTTTGATAGTTTGATTTTTACATCGTACGACCATTTCCTTGTCCATGAACAAAAATGGTTCTTGAAATATGAAAATAAAGAATGCAGTATATAGAGGAAACAATTTTATGGTATGGATATAGTAATGTGAATTTAAGCTCCCGATACCAATCTATTCCTCTCCCAATGCAGCAGCTCATTGTGAAAATAAAGAAAAGCATGCCCGCTGTGATATAAACACTCATCTCGTTCACGGTGACGATAAATTATTGGCAGTTACGGGAAAACCGAATGAAATCCCTTACCCCAAATTCCATCCCTATCTGAGGCGTTTGCGAGCAGTAATTGACCCTATTGAGACTGGGAACAAAAGGTTACGTGAGGCCAATACCAAGAAGTGGATAGAATGTAAGTCATGTACCTTTTCTCTTCCCCTATCCTTCAGTTCAACGATGTAGGGAATAAAATAATAATGTTATAACGAGGTGCTGTAAAAAAAAAATGATGGGACATTTGTCAGGTCGGCTTCATTTCTTTTCGTTACAACTTTCCGCAGATAAACGGTCATCTCTCTGCGGGAAGCACGTACTACTTTCTCTACAAGTAGCCATTCCTCGAAGAAAAGAGACTTCAATTCTTCCCAGACGGTGACTGCTTATACAGAATTCTTTGTGCTCAGATTTTCGGGAATACTTCGCGAGGGGTCTTTCCAAAGGTCCTCAAACTGATAAAACTCGACAAGGTGCTTGAACGCTAGGATGTTGAATACACGACTGCAGTATACTTGAACAGTTTTTTCAAATAATCTATAAGTTGCTACCGCGCTTTTAGAGTAAGGGTGCAAATAAAATATCTGGTTCGATGCTTTTCCTTTTCCCATTCTTTTCACGCATTTTTAAGAGCTAATATTTATAATTAAAGGCAATCGAGTCAAACTCCAGAAAATACATCAATTGAATGTCCAGCCATACCAGGAAAAAACTTGAAATTACGAGGAAATATCATTGTACTAGTTATTTTAAGAAAGAACTGTCTCAACGCCTCATTCACATTTCACTTTTCATCACTATTTCTTTAATCCTGATGTTGTCTCGACGAGGTATCTCGTCATTAAAAAACTGACCAGATATTAATGAACGAGATATCTCTTCATTAGAAGAAAACTTATCAGATCTTGATCTCGTCGTCATCAAAGAATCGGCAATAGCTTGACAAGATATTTCGTCATTAACCATATTGGTCAAATTTTGATAGATCAGATATCTCGTCGGAACCACTTGTGGAGGGTTAAGATACATAGAACATTACTTCATTACATAAATCACAATTTTTTCCTCGTGGTTTTTTACTTCTTTAAATGCATGGCTTTCTAGAAGTAGGAGAACTGAAAACAGAAAATCCGAATTTTACATCGTACTCTGTTACGAGGATAAAAACGATTCCTTAAATAAGAATAAATAATAATACATATATTTTTCATGGGACAACACATTGTAAAAATTTTACTAGCATCGATTATTTATTTACTTAAAATTATGCATTATTTGTGATGAGTGCTGCTTTCAGGTTAGGTATAACATCGCGAAGACAGATGGAGCCACTATAGAAAATAAATGTGTCATTTGGATGTGGAACATGCTCTTTCTGGCCCGATAATCCTCAAGAGATCTTTCATTGTCCTCATTCTCCATATACACCTAACAAGATCACTATACATCTAGAATTTTTTAAATATATGCAGCGGCTACGGACTTACAGCTTTTATGACATTCGATAAATTAGAGGAGAAGAAATATAAAATATTAAATCTCACAAAATAAACCCCATGCAATTTAACTCAAAAATTGTTCATCAAAGGAGGTAATTGAATAATAAAATATGTCCTTAAGATTTCGACGGGTTTTGAGAAAATTTACAGAAACAACTGAAAGTCTTTTTCTGAACTTAGTTTTAATCTGATTTGTCTTTTCAACTTAATTCCGTTTTCATTTAGTCAAGTCTGTTAAGATTATTTTCAAATCTCATCGTTATTCCATGTACATTCCCAGCATAGCCCAGTTTACGAAATACTAAGCAAACGTTAAAGGTCATAATAGACACCTTTTTTGTCAAATCAAGGAATAACGTAGACACCTATGGTAGAAAATAAATAATGCTTGTTAATTCAAAATTTGTAAAATTATCTCCAGTTTTATAATATGAAAAAGACGAGTAAAATCTTTGAGCATATTCTTCAAAATTAATTTAGTTTGAGTTGTAAAGGTGAATAAGCAAAAAAAGATTCAAAACCACAGTAGAACAAAATGTGGCATCTATATAACCTAAGTCTTTAACCAGTACTAGCTTGAATATGGAATTTCCCGTGGACGACGTTGAAAATGAAAAAACGTTTGTTTCGAATGACAAACACAAATATGTGTTATTTCTGAATCTCTTCGCCCTACGTATGTTGTTCGTCATTAAACGGCTTATGGAAATTATTCCTTGTTCCATACCTCCCAATCTCACAATTTCTCTTACAGAGGTGATACACGTAATGAAATTACAAAAATTAGTAATCTTTCTCGTTTACATAGTCGTATCTTTCTGAATTTTACTTCTTTCTAAGTGGTCATTTTCGTGAAATCATTTTTCTCCATTTGCGAAAATACGATGTCTCCAACACCATTGTATCGTTTTGTATTAAGTTAAAAATATATTGTATTAATATATTGAAATTAGCACTTACTAACATTTTAATTTTCTTATCACAATGAATGTTAAAAAAATTAATGAGTGAAGAAGTGAATTAACGGTTAAACTTATTGATTTATTATCGATTACGCATATCAATTTTTTCATTTTATTGATTAAAACGGAAATTTAGACGTTTTGAATTTAAAATTAAATTAATTTTATCTCTTCATCTGTTTTAATAGAAGTATAAGGAAACATTAAGTGTCAGAAAGGCTACTTTCTTAATGCATATTTTTTGCTTGCAATTTCGCAAACTTTCGTAAAGTGGTGGTAGTACTTGAAGTAAATTCTAAGAGACGAATCAAGACATTCCCCTTGAATAGAGGCATCAGTTTAAAAACATTTATAAAATGTTCGACAAACCTTATGGACAGTTTAAAATTAAATCCATCATTTTTCATTCATTCTTTAAAGTATCTATGCAAATACTTCAATCTAAAAGTGATAGTCAAATCTCTTAAAATTATATGACACGTACGCTTTCGAAACAATAGAATTATTTATACAAATTTAACGCACATTAAAGATAGAAATGCAACTGATGCTCTTAAAAATCCCAAATTAGCCTTAAGCTAGCATTCAACTATAAAATATATAGGTTTTCGAAGGGATGTAACAGATGCTCTTATATTTTAAGGTAGTTTCACGCTTATCACAAAAACAGGAAACATTTCTCATGTCTGTCTAACAGTTATTCTTTAAAATACAGAATCATTCTATGACTTCAAGTATTCATTCAAGTATGGCTCCTATTACATAAAGCTAACATGTTTGGACAACTGAATTTCTTCTGATATATTAAATGCTTTATATGATTAATTCGAAGACAACTGAATTCATATCTTATTGTTTTGGTATGGAATTAGACTATATAATTTTTCCCATGTATAAGCAATAAATTAAAACAACCCGATACGGGGAAAAAATTCTTCTCAATTCTATATGAAAAAATCTTATTTGATACAAATATTTCATTCTTATTGAGTACTTTTCTTCGAAGTGTATTAAAACTTATTCTTATTAGTTTTCAAGGTAAGCATTTATTTATTTCTGCAAACTGCTTTTATGGAGTATATGTTATTCACTAATAGATGGCAGCACTATCATTTTGCACAAGCCCATTTCATCCTTTCTCATTGCTCTTTCCGCTGCTCGCTAAAATCAAAATTCCATTTCAAAAGGATTCATACTTGAAATGTGTCGTTGATTCACAGAATTTCGAAAATGTGTTAATCGAAAGACAAAGAGCACCCAACGTCATTTAAACAATCACTGATTTTTTTCTACCTAGCGAAGAGTTAGCGGAAAACTTTTTTTATTGTGGATGGGATTGTGTGTATAGCCCACTCTATTCTTTCTTCAACAAAGAAAGCAATCACGTTAGAAGAGGAAGTCTGTATCTTTTCAGCTGGATGATGATTCTTCTTCGTACTTGTCTCATTAAGTCAAGAAGCAACTTCTTTAATGTCAGTGTTAGGAGTGCAGGAATAGTTTACTGGGACTTGCCAAATAATTACAACGCAAGTCCAAGTAAATAATTACAACGTAGGACTATTGAACTTGGATTAATACTATTGTAGTAACAAATGAAAAGAACAAGCTAAACTCGATTTATCTAAATTTTAAAGCATAGATATCTTCACATGGACTTTTTAAGACATTGCAATTTTGTATGTTTGATTAACTTTTTAATTAATTTTGCAACTCTAAAGATGGATAAGTCCTAAAGGAATTTTATTTTCGTTTGTCTGAAAAATAATTTATTTGAGAATAATTACTATCGATTATTTGACTAGTGAAAATTCATTCAATTCGTCAGGGAAAGGTGCAGATTAAGTACAATTAAATGAAGAAATAGATATGGCACTGCTGTTCATTGAAAATGCAACCTCACAGATTAATTCATTGGAGCGATGATATGTGGTACATTGTTGGTTGGATTTGATGGTGGAAGGATCATATATTTGACCAAGTTGCGCCAAACAATTGGGGTACACTATAAATAATTGAAATTACAGAAATGTAAATGAAAAGGAACGTGATTAAATCAGTAACTTGTGTGTCCATCTTTAGCTGGTATATAGATATTTTCAATTAACATCGCACTGGAGCAACACAACGGTCTATTGGCGATGGTCCGGGATCAAACCCGAAGGTCCATCTTTAGCAGAGTGACATTGATCGGGAGATTCTGAATGGCTGTCTGTGAAATGTCGTTCCACGCAGATTTAACACGCATCCACAATCCGTCAGCTGTGACTGAAGGTCAAATACGGATCAATTTTCGAGCAATCATGTTCGATGAGGTACAAATCGGAATGCTGAGCAGGCTAAGGAAGAAGTGGCCTATCTTCCCTTTCTTAAGGTGTATGTATACACTAGAAATCACGAAAATTGACTAAAATATTGATTTATTTTTTAATAGTTCAAAATATTGTCAAACCCCATAGCTTTAAAACGATACCAAGATCTTGTAAATATTCGAAATAGTTTTCAAGTTACAAGGGTTTAGGTTAGGTACTTTTACCATAGACAAACACGTTTCGAAAACGTCAAACTCGATTTCTGAAGAACTATGTTTTTGCAATAGGATGCTTCTTTCGAACAGTGATAACTCAACAATGAATTGATCTATTATAATTACTTTTGTGTCATTATAATCTATGTAATATAGCGGATATTTTGACCCTCAGTCGAAGTTATTGGTTAAGAAATGAATTTTTAGTTGATTTTTAAATGTTGAAATTCCTGAAAAAATCTTGATTTTTTAGACTTAGTTCGTGAAAAAAATTGTAAAAAAAGAACGTATTCCCACTAGCAACTTGGTGGAGGGTCGAAACATGAAGAATAATATTAGTAATGCTTTCCAACAAGAATTGTCTTTCTGAACACATTAGAATTTGTGATATCACTGTTCAAAAAAACATGCTAATTAGCTAATTATATCTAAATTAGTTAATTAATGAGTAGCTTAATCAGAATTTTTCACACTAAAATGAGTTTAAGCACAAACCAATGACCTATTGTGAAAAAACAGGATTTTTAAAGTCAAAATTTTAAAAAAATGTTCTAGTGTATACATACACCTTAAGTACCCGTGTTCTAGGTTCCTCATGGCAATGCATAGAGCCTGATAGAGCATACAAATAGACAATGCATAGAGAGACAAATCTGTCCATTGTCTCCAAGTACAAATTACCAGCGTTTCGCCCAACAGCACTATCATAAAAGCCTGCCAGCTCAACAATTCTTCCTCTTTCAAACTCCGTTAACTGTTCATAACGTTGTTGATGCATGTTTGAGTAATAGCAAAGCAATACCAAACGAATTCACAAACACAATGCTTGAAGTTTGCTTTTGGACGCCTTTTATATCTCCCGAGTCGCATTTCAAACCGTATTCGCGTTTCATTCTATTTGCACACTCAGCTGAAATTTTAATCATTTTTATTTGCCATGGTAAACTATCCGCCTGTTAAATTTACCGTCGATGCAACAACTCTTTATTGGTGCTGCATTTTCAAAGGACAGCGGTGTAGTATGCTTAGAAACACAAACGTTTTCAGAACGTTTTGAACCATTTTAATATTATAGAAGACTTAAATTAAAGGTGTGGCGAAAAACAATCTTGGTAATCAAAATTAAAAATTTTAAATTAAAGCTTTCAAATTAAAATTCTTATATTAAATCAGACTTTTCATGTAAAATAAGTATATTTTAAAACAAAAAATGCCAAATGACTTTTATGCTTGAAGAGTTTCTTCCTGAAATGTGCTTTATATTATTTAGTTTAACGTACTTTAAATTAATTGCTAAAATGTCTAATGAACCTAGTATTTCCCTAAATGCATTTGAGTAAGCCTACACATAAACACTTAACTTGTGTGCTTGTGTAGTATAAAAATGCAAACACATACTACTTATCTAAGTCTGTTAATCATCCAAATATAGGAGACATAATTTTTAAAGGTGATAACAAAATTAAGTGTATCAGCTGGTTACTTTTAAAATCGACAGTACTTGTTTCGCTCACTATTAAAAAATGTTTTTCTCCTCAATAAGCTCATTAATTGGAACAATTTTTAATGAATCAATAAATTTCAGGAAATCAATCTCTCATAAAGCCAAATCCGAAGTGGAATAGTTAACAAATTTAATCATTCTATTCTTCCGCATCGCTGGTAACGCCTAGTTCTTAATTTTGAAATTCGAACCGAAAGGCACTTTATTTTGCTTCCAAACACTCGAAACCTTTCCCAGCTTTCAAAACCCTAATTAGATCAGAGCGATACTGTTAACAATTGACGCTTACATTCATTAAAGTCTTGTAGTTTGGATCTTTAAATGATTCTAGTCCGAATTTGTTGAACGAGTTTCCCTTCAATTAAGAGCAGCGTACTGGAGTTGATAATGAAGTAGAAACAATTCTTTTTGGTGGGGTTGAATGCAATCTACCGGGTCCTGTACTCGGTACTAGTGTTAGGAGGGAATAACATTTAATTATATTTCGCGGTGGCAAATCATTTGATTCACGTGAAAACGGATGATACGATGGCTTTACCGGTAGCGTTGATTTGGTGGGCAGATGATATTGGATGAAGAGGTTAGTTTTCCACAATGGCTTCAGGCATTAGCCGTGCTTCGAATGAATCCGGTGTAGGATTTCGGTTCGTGATAGTTTTCATTGCATTGAGTTATTATTCCAATGTATTGAATTGCTTTCGAAACCCACTGCATTAAGAGGAATAGCGTTTTCTCACAAAGATGATGTTCAAATTTCGATAAAATAAACGTTACTCTAAAGATGTTTATGTCATATCTCGAACCTTCATAATTATAAAACGAGCACACGTTGAATGATACCTATTATAATTAAAGACGTATAAGATGCGCTGAAGCGCCATAAAAACTTGTACAACAGTCTAATACTTGGTAGGCCTTCCACGGGAGCGTAGAACTACAGAAATACGACGGGCGTGGACTCCACGAACTTGAGGAAGAATTCTGTAGGCATTGAACACCATACTTTCTGTAGAGCTGTCCACGATTCTGTTTTATTCCGATGTGTAGGATTTATGTGTTCCACAGCGTGTTGCATGGCATCCCAGATGTGCTCAATAACGTTTAGATCTGGTGACTAAGGTGGAGATCCCAAACTCAGATGAGTGTTCTTCTAACCATAATTTGTCTTGTATAGAGTTTTATGACGGTACATTGTCCGATTGGATGAGACGAAACCCATTAGAATAAATCCAGGACATGAACGGGTATAACTCCTCAGAAGGGATGCATACATCGCGTTTACCCGTCGCCAACAGCCCGTTGTGTTGCTCCAGTAAGACGTTAATTAAAATACCTACCTACATGTATAAACCCATAAGTCAGTCCATAAGTGTGAAAAAATAATTAAAGCACTTCATTTCCTGCTACCCATGGGAATGGTAGCCCTGTTAGAAGATTAACAGATTAGCAACCGGGGGAGTTGCGAGATCGAATAGAACCAGAGACCGTCGTGTCCAAAGAGGGCTGGTGCACGTTAAATCTGTAGCGGCCTCAAATGTCATCACGTTGGCTTGGTGTGGAAGTTGGGAGAGTGGGGTGCCATATCAGGTGTTGCCTCGTCATCTGACCGTGGTTTAAAATTACGTGGTGTTGTCCTCGGATCTTTCTCTTTGGGATTGATCCCGGACGGTCGTCAATAGCCCGTTGTGTTGCCCCAGTGCCACGTTAATTAAAATACCTACCTGCCTTACCTGCAATCCATTTCAAAAGCATTCAGATACAGAAAAGCATAGACTTCGCAAATTAATTCATCACTAAAAAGTGGACATTTCAAACGCTTAAAAATATACCCACGTAAACCTGAACTCGCAGAAAGGTATTCATAAAACAACCACTCTGTGTAAAAAGTATGCACTCTCTAATATAAATAACGATAGTTGAGAAATCGTTACAAAAAGTCAGACCGATATAAATTTTCTCTCAATAAACTGTCGTTCATCCTTTCAGGGAAAAAACAAATATGAATTATATTTATTTCGATGATAATTCTTAAACAAATACCAGCACATCAATATTAAAGGAATCACATTTTAGAGAAGGACCTTTTCTCAACACCTACAGAATAATAAAATCAATTGAGAGCGTTTTCTCGGTCGTGGCTCTAAATATTTTGAAATACCTGTTGTAGATGGTGAATAATTGACGTCAGTTTCGAGTCTTCCCTAGTAAACAATCTTCCCCTATTCAAATAGTAACATGCGCCATCATGGCCGATAAGCTGAGACTTACTTTGAAGAATTGTTTACCGAGAGCGGAATGAAATATATTTGACTCGGTTATTCTAACTACTTCGGGGGATACTTATGTAATTAAAGCCTGAATATTTACCCTAGTACAAATATCTGGAGTTTGAACTGCATCTCAATTATATCGGAACGACACAAGCACTGAATAATTGACACATGTATTATTATATGAAAGCTTTGGGACTCATACCTGAAAATGTCCCTTTCGGGAAACCAAAGCGACTGCATACCGTTCAACAATGGGGTTGTTTAACTTCGTCCCGTTCTGCTTATTGTATTCTCAAGGGCATTTTATTTATAGGAGGTCGGTCATTTTTTATTCATTGGCCAAGCTGTGCCAACGTCAACTAAATGAACACAGAGCTTTACTAATACAGAAGTGTCTTGTGTCAATTACTTGATACTGTATTGTGCCTGACGCAGCATGGCCAAAAATGGCCCTTGCGCCATAAAACCCCCAAAACAACCAACCAACTAATACAGAAGAGAGAAATGCACCAGGGAGAAATCGAACCTACGCCCCCTAAAACTCACAGATTGCCTACAACTCACGGTGACTGATCTAAATATATAGGGGGTAGGGTAATTTAATTAACGTCACACTGGAGCAATACAACGGGTTATTGGCAACGGTCCGGGACCAATCCCGAAGGGAAAGATCCGAGGACAGAACCTCGTAATTTTGAACCACGGTAAGTCAACACTTGAACTGGCACCGCTGTCTAAATTTCCACGACATGCCAACGTGAGGACATACGAGGCCAGTTAACGTGCACCAGTCCCCATATACACGACGGTCTTTGGATGAATCTATTTCCGAAATCGCAACCTTTGATTGCTAATCCGTTACTCAACCGACCGGGCTACCACGGCCCTTCTAATGTATAGGAGACACGATTTTTATTATTTCTATTATTGACTCGAATTGTTTATAATAAATAATCGTCATTTTTCCCTTATAAAAGAAGCTTGATATGCGAAATCGGAAGTTATTTTTTAAATTTATAACCCTTCATCCGTTAAAGAAGCAAAATGTATTGTACAGTTATGGTTTTCCAATGATTTTAAGATGAAATCTAATACGTTAACATTTCAATAATTCGGCCAAAAATTAATCAAAAAATTAAACCAAGTGTTCTACATTAAATCAGATTTTAGTGCCTCCGTGTAAAAAATAATTCAAAAACGTTACAGAAGAGAAATTTTTGATATTGAATTTAATATAGAAGAATATAGAATTTTTAATATACATTCATAACACAAGACCTAAGCTTGACATGTACAGGGTGAACCATACCAGCAGAGATTTTTCTCGCCCGGAGGGGTAAAATTTGTCCACAGAAATGTACTTCTACAACCCCATTGTTTTCGAAAAAACAAATTTAACTCTCCTGGTGGTTGTCTCGACGAGGTGTCTCTCGTCATTTGCATTTGACCAGATCTCGATGAACGAGATATCTCGTCATTAGAAAAAAACTAACCAGATCTTGATGCCGTCGTCATAAAATAATCAGCAATATCTTGATGACGCAATATATCGTCATTAGAAAAATTGGTCCGATCTTGATGGACGAGATATCTTTCGTCATTTGCAAAACTGACCAGATCTTGATGAACGAGATACCTCATCATTAGAAAAAAACTGACCAGATCTTGATCTTGTCATCACAAAAAATTTCATCAATATCTTGATGTCGAGATATCTCGTCATTAGAAAAATTGGTCCGATCTTGATGGACGAGATATCTTTCGTCATTTGCAAAACTGATCAGATCTTGATGGACGAGATACCTCACCATTAGAAAAAACTGACCAGATCTTGATCTTGTCATCACAAAAAAATTCATCAATATCTTGATGACGAGATATCTCGTCATTAGAAAAATTGGTCCGATCTTGATGGACGAGATATCTTTCGTCATTTGCAAAACTGATCAGATCTTGATGGACGAGATACCTCGCCATTAGAAAAAACTGACCAGATCTTGATCTTGTCATCATAAAAAATTTCATCAATATCTTGATGACGAGATATCTCGTCATTAGAAAAATTGGTCCCATCTTGATGGCCGAGATACCTCGTCGAAACCACTCGGAGGATTAAAAAAGATGCCGTCACTGCATTGAAAATGAAAAACATTTCTAACTCAGGAACAATATTTTTTCTTTTGTGTACATTGCAATTTGCTCAAAATGCAGATGGGAACGATGATATCAAAATTCCAGCAGAGGACTGTAATGCAGCTGCTCTATTTGGTAGTGTTTGACACACCATCTCCTTGGTTGAAGACACGCTTTCGGATATTGTGTGTTAGTTACTCTACAGGCCTCAAACGCTTATTTATATTTGCGAGATGGCTATTTCGAACGCTTTCTAAAATAAATATAAAGTGAAATTTATGTTTCCCGAGTCAAAATAGGGATTTTCTCCGGATGTAAATTCATTTTTAAACTTCCTTTTCTCGGAAAGTATGTGACGTGGAAGTAAAGTTATTTATGCAAATTCCGCTCCCTCAGAGAGAAGGAAGCGTGGAAAGAAAGTCGTTTTGCCATATATTCTAAAAACCAGTTTCTAAAAAACAGTTTAAATTTTAAACAACATAAAGCAAATTGCTTTTTTATGAATATTCAGTATGTCATTGTTCTTTTTAAATTTATCTTACTAGAAGAACGAAAAATATAATTTTCGTAACAGGATAGTTGGTTTTTATGGTGAACGGACCATATTTCATCATTTGGTGTGGAGATTTATCTGAAGTGTATTACGACTTATTACGTTCTTGAAATGTACTAAAAAATACATTTATATTGTAAATGCTCGATTCATCTTATATACGTACCTTACAATACATTTCAATAAAAATTCAGTAATTACTCTCTACTCTTGTGTATTGAAATAGGGTGATTAATTCTGTATGGCGCAATGCCAGATTTGGCCAAGATAAATTAATCAAGGTTTTTCTATCAAGTAAAGGACATACACACACAAGGAAAGTTTTCTTGTCAGAAGAGAGAAATAGTTACAGGAATTTGAAATAATAATATATGTATATAATGATTCAATTTTGTTTGGAAAACATTATAATTTTTATCTGTACTTAATTTTATTGCAACTGTTAATTGCCCTTAATTTTATTTGCAAATGGAGGAAAAGATCTTATATAGAAATACTATTTAATGTTATACTATTTATCAGCATAAAATTTTATACACTCCACTAAGAAAATTGCGTTTATTTGCGTGATTATTGAGCATTTATTTCAAACTGATACAGAATATAAATAAAATTAGAAGTTCCGTTGTCCACACATATTCGCGCATAGTCTCAACAAGAAGTGAATACTAAAGGGAAAAAATTAAATAATTTCTATTTGCAGAATTGTTTCTACAGAACATTAGAACCTGCCCCTATTTAACTTTTAATTATAAAAGAAGAAAAGCTTCTCATATAATTTTATCAATATAAGAATACGTGTGTTATGCAAAAAATACTCTTTTGGTACTGTGAATTCTGTGTGCTTTGAATTAAGTATATTTTTTCTGTTACAGAAGACGGAGACGAGGTAACGTTAATGTACGCGAAACATGAGGTGAGTAACCTTTAACTTCTCTTAAATGTATTGTTAGAGTATAGATGGCTTAATGTAGACAACGTCTGTAACATAACGGGCTTATCGAAAGGCGACCACTTCATTATGAGCGACTAGAAAGCTTGGGATATAGACCCGCGTAACATAATAACTGCAATAGAAATTACCTTTATACATATTATAATATCCACTATAGACCAAAGATGTGTGTTTACAAAGTACGAGCAGAGTTAAGCCTTTGAAGGAAGGGGACCCGGTAGCCCGGTTGGAAAGGTAACGAATTAGTAATCGGAGGGTTGCGAGTTCGAAACTCGGTCCGACCAAAGACCATCGTGTACACGGTGGCTGGTGCATGTTATATCTGTAGTGGCCTCAAATGTCCTCACGTTGGTATGGTGTGGAAGTTTGAAGAGTGGGGTGCCAGATCAGGTGTTCTAGTCATCTGACCGTGGTTCAAAATCACAAGGTGTTGTCTTTGGATCTTTCCCTGGGGATTGATCCCGGACCGTCACCAATAGTCCGTTCTGTTGCTCCAGTGCGACGTTAATTAATTACCAATAACTTTGAGGCAGGTAATTAATAAACGTCGCACACAGCGGACTATAGGCGACGTCCGGGATCAATCCCGAAGGCGAAGATCAAAGAACAACGCCTCATAAATTCTAAACTCGTTCAGATGATTAGAACAACACTTGAGCTGGCAACCCACTCTCCAAACTTCCACACCTCGCCAACGTGAGGACATCTGAGGTCACGATAGATTTAACATTCACCGGCCCCCGTGAACACGACGGTCTTTGGCTGGATCTAGTTTCCAACTCCCAACCTTTCGGTGGCTAATCCGTTGCTCTTCCAACTGGGCTACCACGGCCCACCAATAATTTTGAAGAGCTTTAACAGATAGATGTCAATGATTAATGATATTTATATATTGTAGAACTATTTGGCTTTCCTTATCTGGGTAGGAAACGTATTTGTTAACTTTACTACAACTGTTAAATAATATTTTAAAAATATACCTATTTATAAACAAATCATAAAATATGTTAATCAAATAATCACGTGAACCGATTGAAGAAAAGGGTATTCGTGAAGAGGTATGCAGTTGAATTTACGTCGGACTGGAACAGGACGGCTATTGGCGGCAGACCGGGATGAGTCTCGAATTGAAAGATCCGAGGACAACAATAGTTTTGGACCTAGTTCAGATGAGGAGGTCCACACCTGAGCTGGCACCCCACTCTCCAAACTTCAACTCCACTCCAACGTGAGAACATTTGAGTTCACGAAAGATTGAATGCGCGCTTTATCATATTGGGCCAAGTTGTGCCAAACAGCGTAAAACAAGGACATAAACACACAGGGGAATCTGTACTAGCAAAGAGAGAAATGCACGCAGGAAGGAATCGCATCTCGCCACCTACAACTCGCAGGTTCCCTACGTATCGGGCATAACTACTGAGCCACAGCAACACCATAAAATCTCAAGATTTCTAGGATAAATAGCTTTTAATTCAGATTCCTCAATTTCATATTCTTCAATCAGTTTCGTAGGGTATTTAATTTATGATATTTGACATTTGAATCTGAATATGCCGCTCCATACAATTCTTTGGAAATTCTGATGTTCACATGATATAAAGATGGTAGGTAGGTAAATAAAACGTTCCACTGGAGCAACACAATGGGCTACTGGCGACGGTCCGAAATCAAACCCGAAGAGAAAGACCCGAGGACAACAATAGTTTTGAACCACGGTCAGATGACGAGATCACACCTGAGCTGGCACCCCACTCTCCAAACTTCCACACCACGCCGACGTGAGGACATTTAAGGCCACGACAGATTTGACGTGCACCAGCCCCCTTGTACATGACGGTCTTTTGGTTGGATTCGAGCTCGCAACCCTGCTGTTGATAATCCATTACTCTCCCAACCGAGTTACCACGGCCCGGTAGCATAAAAAACTTGCCGATTCATCTTTTGATATCAGCATTAAATGCGATGCTATGCTTGCGGAATTCAAATCGATTTGAAAAGTTTCATTTGCTCGTACTGCTAATTTAGAATTTCAAGATACACCAATTGGTGATTTACAAGAACCATCAAACGCTACTCAAAGCTTGTTGAGATTAAGTGTTCATAACATATTCAATAATCGATTTCACTCAAATAGTCATAGATTAAAAAAAAATTATAATCCTTACTTCGGTTAGAATTAAGAGTCATTTTATGTTTCGTGGTATGGAAACGGAAAACCACCGATTATGCCAATTTTTCATCATAAATGCAAGAACTAAGAGAGAGAACCTATCTTTTGGTTGGTTATGTTGAAATCTACTCATACAATTTTTTCTCTTTAGTGTAGACTAACTTGTTAAAGTATCTGTGTACCTTTGGAGGCAATGTTTTTAAATTATCACGGAACTTAGATTTTTTATAGATTTTGGTATTGATTTCTACTAAAAAAAGTATTTTATGGCAGAAAATATTATGCTTAAAATTTATTTTTTATAAAAATGAAGCAAAAAGTGTAAAAAACAGCCAAAAATTTCATTTACGCTAAACATCATATTTAAATAAAATAATTAACATTTATCCAGTTTGTAAAGTGTATCTTCTAAAAATATTGATTCAGGTATAGAACGACAATCATTACTATATTATTATGTTTAAATTAATTGTGGATTTTAACGCCAGTCACCCCTTAAAAAACATGAAAAAAGTGGAAAATGCAAAAAGTATTCAGGTTTCTGCTCAATTTTTTAAATGCATATTTCCTAAAAATAACAGTTCAAACCCTGTCCTTTATAATCTTTAGAACCTGTATAAAAATTTTCAAGAGTTTAATTGATGCATTCGGATATATTGTGTTTTTCGGAGAGTAGAAAATTGCATTTCGAGAAAAAGCTAAAAAAAACGATAGAAACCCCCATGTCAAATATAGATATCAATTTTTTTTTAATTTTTATATCTCCAGTTGTAATGGTAGTAGAAGTAAAATCCGAAGTGATTTGAAGAGCTAAAGAGTTGTAGTATAATATGAAAAATGGGAAATTTGGGTGAAAATGGCATTTTAAAGGTGCAGATACTTAAAGTATCTCGTCTGTCTGCCAAAGGCTCTATAATAGTACATCCAAGTTGCAGTTCTGTGTTGTCAGAGCTGTAGCCGAAGATATACTCTGCAGAGAATTATACCGAGGATTCATATAAAAATAGTATTTTGTATTACGAGTGGAGAGTTTGGAAATTCCATTTACCCCTCCTTAATAATGGGACCGTCTTGGCTCAATGGGTATGCCCACTGCGCTAACAACCTGAGTTTTGTAGGAGGTTCGATTTCTCCCTGGGTGCATTTCTCTGTTCTGTGTCAGTAAAACTTTCCTTGAGTGTGTTAATTATTTGATGATGTCTATCTAGCACAGCATGGCCAAATATGGCCATAAAACCCACCCACCTCTTCCTTAATAAACTGAAAAAATTATCACATCCAATGACCGAATCAATAGTTTTAAGAGTGCGAAGCATCAAATCAGCTCGAAATTTTATCATGTTTAAAGATTTTTGATTCGTTTTAATCTCTTTTGCCCAAAGTAGGTTGTTAATTAACGTCACACTGAAGCAACACAACGGGTTATTGGCGACGGTTCAGGATCAGTCCTGAAAGGAAAGATCCAAGGACAAGGCCTCATAATTTTGAACCGCGTTCAGATGACGAGGTCAACACTTGAGTTGGCACCCCACTCTCCAAGCTTCCACACCACGCCAATGTGAGGACATTTGAGGCCACGACAGATTTAACGTGCACCAGCCCCTAGGTACACGATTTTGCTCTTTAGATCAAGCATTTGAATGCAATGTTGTGATAAAGCTGCATTCATTGCCACTGTAGCATCACCGTGCAATCTCGTGATTCGCCTCCGGAATCGAGAATTGATAGTGTTTCCATGGGAACTAAAACAGATCCATTTGATGTGGAGGGCCGTATTAGCAACCGGAGGGTCACGAGTTCGAAACCTTATCCAACCAAAGACCTTTATGTACGTGGGGCTGATGCATGTTAAATTTGTCATTACATCAAATGTCCTCACGTTGGCGTGGTGTGGGAAGTTTGGAGAGTGGGGCACCATCAGGGGTGTTGACCTCGTCATTTGACCGTGGTTTAAAATTACGAGGTTTTGTCCTCGGATCTTTTCCTTCGGGATTAATCCCAGAACGTTGCAAATAGTCCATTGTGTTGCTCCACGTTATTCAGCTACCTATCCACTTGATGTGGCTGCATTAAGCAAATTTTTAGAATTTCCTTCTGAGACATTTTAATTAACTTCATGAGACTCAGAAGTAGAAACAGCTTTGATTTTGATACGTGAATCAAAAACGTATAGGTGCACTAGAAATATTTTAGCATGTAATTAAAATTAGAAACAATAACACCAAAACTAAAATAATTCTCATTTCATACAGTATCTCAGGACAACTAAATGAACTATAAAGCTCAAAATTAAATTAAAATAATAAAAAATAAAATATTTTACACTTTTTGCTTTCACGGTGAAAATAGTGGTCAAAACCGTATTAGGCATTCTGGAAAAAGTGCAATAAATATGCAAATTTCAAGGTAGGTAGTTAATTAACGTCGCACTGGAGCAACAAAACGGGTTATTGGCGACGGTTCAGGATCAATCCCGAAGGGAAAGATCGAGGACAACACCACGTAATTTTGAATCACGGTCAGATGACGATTCAACACCTGAGCTGGTACCCCACTCTCCAAACTTCCACACCACGCCAGCGGAGGATATTTGAGGCCAAGAAATATCTATCAATTAAATTATACTTTTACTCTTCTGGTGATTTATCTTCGCCAGGTAAACTGTCCTGTAGTGGACAACCTCTGGTGCAAAAACCTATCTGTTCCAAACTGTCGCCAGTTCTTGGCTAGGGACAATTTGTTTTTCCTATTTCCATCTTCGTTCCCCTTTAATTAATAGGGCAGTTTTGTATCGACGAGATATCTCGTCCTTAGCAAAATTTACCAGATCCTGGACGAGATATCTCGTCGAAACACTTTGAGGGTTAGGAGACTTTAAATAGGAAATTGGTAATTTCAAGTGCTTACAACAAATTTGAAAATATGAGTCCGAAAAAGCTGAAAGATTTCTTTCAAGGTAAAAATTTATCATTTCCCCACGAATACGGGGAAATCTGAGTATATCAGTGAAATATTGAATACAAGGCCAAGTCTACTGTTCATACTACAGTTCTCAGGTATCATAAGACAAATTTAATTGAAAACAAACTGCGAACTAGAAGTTTGAAGTATGTCAATGAACGTGAAGAGTATATCATAAGGAATATCTATATATATATATATATATATATATATATATATATATAAAGAAGAGTTGGGCGTCTGTCTGTCTGTTCTCTGTACAAATCTACACTCTTTGACCAATCCACGCCAAATTTGGTACACTTATTATTTGGAACACTGCGGGTAAAGTAGGCTACGTATTAACCCCCGTACTATCTGTATTGTGTGTGCAGAGGGGGCTTTAAACACTATCCGAAATCTCCATAGGAATAACATTGCGTATTTATACTATCAATGTCAGACCTATTCACACCAAATTTGGTACATTCATTCTTTAGAATCCTTCGGGAAACATAGGCCATATTAAACCCGATCTACTTGTCCTAGGTCTAGAGAGGAGGGTTAAAACAATTCGAAATCCAAATGGAATAACATCATTCATTATCCTTACTATCACAGTTTGACCAATTAACAACAAATTTCGTACACTAATTTTTAGACTACTTCGGGTAACGCAGGATATATATTAACCCCCGTTTGGGTATTTGTCCTAGGTCTGCAGAGGGAATTAAAAATAATTCGATGTCCCAATAGGAATAACATGGAGTATTTTTACGATGACTGTCACACCAAATTTGGTACACTCATTTTTAAGAATCCAGCGAGGAACACAGGCTAGATATTAACCCCTTTCTCTTTGCCCTGGGTCTGTAGATAGGGCAAAAAACAATTTGAAATTTCCATAGGAATAACATTTACTAATATCACTAGGAATTGCAAACAATTCAACCCGAGCAACGCCGGGTAATTCAGCTAGTTCGTTATATATTTAAATCCGACTGTAATCCGTTAGAGCAAAATCTGCTTTTAAGAAATCCTACCATGCTTCATTCAACCTATCAAAGCGCATAGATTTCAGCGGTCAAACTGAACATTTGAACTGAGATAATTCGAAATACGAGTTATAATTGTTTTCGCTCTTCTACGTAATTCGATATCATCCGCTTGCGCAGTTTGCGTCATGGCGAAATTCATACCTAAGATTTCGCCGGTGCTTCCAATACCGATGTTGTGCAATTGCATTTCAATGTCAGTTAGCATTACCACTCAGTACTTGAGAGATGTTAGTAAATGGAGGAGCACATTGCTATGTTCTGTCAAGCGGTACATGCGAAGGGCTTCGGTAGAAATCACGGAAGTACAAGTGTCAAAAGCCTCGAATGAACTTCGTAAACGGTAGTGGACGAAAAAGCAGTTTTATTTAAACGATTACATGGAAAGTGACAGCCGAGTGTTAAGTGGGGTTTAATGTGTTGAGAGAGCTGGAGACAACATGTCCATCAGTCTCCATTTCGGAAAGCCATTCGCTAATCACTAAACCTCTGTATATCCTCAACAGGAGTTTGCATTCCGTCATCAGATGATATCCCTGTTGCGCGATCTATTAGCACCCTCAACGGTGTCAACAAGTGTCAAACTTTAAGGGGTACTCTGCTGTAATTTCACTCAACCTATCCACATTAGTGTTCGAGTCTTCATAGTACAGTCACTTAGCACAGCAATGATATCTCACATGACATGATAAGCATGTTATGGTAAAAGGCATCCTAACGCCAACTTCATAACATGTGCTTTCCCAGTTTCGCACTACCTCAATGGCAAATTAAGTACGAAAATGGGGTGAATCTAAGTAATTTTTCCAGAGGCCTTTAGGATTTCAAATTTAGTGCTGTCTTACTTTATAATTTGAAAAATTACTGTGACGCTTGTCTGTGTTTTGTGACTCAAATAAATTTTAATTTGAGCATACATGGTGACATAACATATTGACGCTAATGAAGAAAATGAATAATTTGGAGAAGACGAACTAGTTCCACATATTTTTCTGACCTAATGTATAACAATTTTACACTGCTCACTCGGCATTGATTATCATAATTGTATACCATTCAAAAATGAATTAATGGCAGGACATTGAACTTCTAAATTCTTCAAAACACATTCTATTGTTTAATAAATACATTTTCTGTATTTATGATTCATTAGAGATAATTCAATAATAAATATGAGATAAGTAACCGGAAATCTAGGAGACATACTTAATCCACTTTCTCTAAAATAGTACTACCATTCCAGCAATTTCAGATGATGTGATTAGACACCGCTGAATAATGAGAATGCAACTTAAACGAGACATTTTTTACAATGTTACATCATAGCAATTCGACTAATATGTTCGTACTGCTACATGTTACTGGTAAAATGGAGTGGGTGAAAACAGCATTCTATTGTAATCTCTGAAGCTGGTAGGTTGGTAAAGCAGTCTAGAAGTGAATTAATCACTTTACTATCTCGCTCAAGGGTTAAAGTTATAAGATAGAATGTCATTTTAGAGATCAGATGAATAATCGAATATTGGCTAGATGTAGTTCATTTAGAGATTCAGCTATCAATTATTCTATAATACAATGCTCAAACAAATCTTTGAATCTTCGACGAAAGTAATGACCGTTGGTAATTTTTGGTGAAAAACAATGTTTTCCATACTTATTCACACACACAAGGAAATTCTCAGTTAAAAAGTAAAACCGCTTCGTTATTATACAGCTAACAAAAAGTTATATTTGAAAGAATTTCGTAAAATTTGAATGTTTTAAGTTGCATTACAAATTCTTAACATTAAGGAAATTTACGAGTGGATCTGCATTTTAATGAATTCAATCCAGTTACTGACATTTTTGTAGCTGAAAAATATTTTATGTTAATATATTTCTCTACAAAATTTACGATATTATCGTATTAACAAGAACAAAATTTTATAAGGGGAATTTTGTAAATGAAAATTTAGAATTTATTTAAAAATTTGGTTTTATACCATGCTTAACTCATCCTTATGTGATAAGCTTTATTTGTAACTATAGATTTGCAGTTTATAGATTTAGAGACTAGATTTGCCCACACAAGTTTTCGCGAAAAAAAAGCGTCTTGAAAGTGCAACGTTCGGAAATCATATTTTTGCGCAAAAATATCTACGATTCTAATCAATCAGCAGAAACCAACATGCAATAATTAATCGCTATAAAAGGGGAAAAAATTTATTCTTTCTACATCCTCGCACAAGATGTGGAATCTCATTTCGTAAGCATATTTTTAAAATCCACGTATTTGCGTTTTTAATTGTGTTTTCTCATAATTTTTCTACAAAATAAAGTTGGTTGTTTTGGCGATTTATGGCTCAATCGCCATATTTGGCGAAGCTGCACCAAACACAAAACAACGATGTAGGAGAAAAAGCAAAAAGTAAAAGGGTTGGTCAGGGTAAAACAGAAGATAGGACAGATCACTCAGGTACCTCGGAGTACAAACCTAAAGAATATGGGCCCATAAGGGCTCTAAAAAATAGAGACTTTTTGTGTAAGATGTCTTATACTCAGAATAGTTTATTTTCACAAAGAATGCTCCTGAAATTAAATGTTTTGGTTTAGTGCATAACTTTCAATACTCCATTTTTCCTGCACGACGTCTAATTCGGCAGTGAAGTTAAATGAATACTGTTTCAAACCGACTCTGCTTTTCGCTATATTTGAGGAAGGGATCCTTATTCTGGGGGTTATTTGACATCTCTTCGTGACACTAGAGAAATGCGTCTCTGTCAATTGCGTTTAAATGAAAATTCGCCCAGGAGAGCAAATAGAGAGTGGAGTGTGCAAGAAAAGGCCCTCTATTCCTATTGCAAAAAAAAACACCGGACCACGCTATTTCGATTCCCATCTATCAGTCTTTTAGTCCCATGTGAATAGGCACCGCAATTTGAAAACGGACTACTGGTATCCGACGTAAAATCTGGGCCACGCGATAGCCCAGTTGGAAGAGCAACGGATTAGCAACCGGTGGGTTACGAGTTCGAAACTCGTTCCAGCCAAAGACCGTCGTGTACATGGGAGCTTGTGCCCGTTAAATCTGTCGTGGCCTCAAATGTCCTTACGTTGACGTGATGGGGAAGTTTGGAGAGTGGGGTACCAGCTCTGGTGCTGTTCTCGTCATCTGAACGTAGTTTACAATTATGAGGCGTTATCCTTGGATCATTCCCTTCCTGACTGATCCCCGACCATCGCCAATAGCCCGTTGTATTGCTCCAGAGTGACGTTAATTAACTACCTACTTACCGAGGTAAAATCTCTACTATCCGGGCTTTTGGAAACCTAACTAATGCGCTATAATTAAATTAGCGTACTTAGATGCTGATCAGGAACGTTGCGATTCAAAAATCATAGAAAGGATTTCATACCCGAATTCTGAAAGTAATTTGTAATCTAGGACAATCGATCGAGTAATTAAGTTAACTATCATTAATTAATTATTCAGATTAATTCTATTCTATCATTTTCGAATTAAGGATTTTATAGATATATGAAATAAGGCGGTAACAATAGACATCATCGAGAAGTGTGAGCAAATGAATCCTGCGGGTGTGTTGCTTGAACGTGGCCCTCAAACAAAATCAAAAGTAATCGGAAAATACACGACTTTTAAATGCGATTTTTTATCAGTATTCAGATTGATGTTCATATTTTAATGAACAAGATCAAAAATTTGTCTTCAAGGAAATCGGCCCTCAGAGGCACATCTGCTTCTGGTGTGTACGGGCTTCACGGGCCCAAGGTACTCCAGTGATCTTTTCTTTTCCCTTGGATTTTATTGTCTTTGATAAACACGAGAGTCACTCTCCTGGAATACCCACGCAATCTTTTATTGCTTTCATCTCACTACTCTGTTCCCCCAATCCCTATTTTCCCTTTTACGACATTTTTTACTTGACGCTGTTTTGTGTTTGGCGCAGCAAGGCCAAATATGGGCCTTGCGCCATAAACCCCAAAGCCAACCAAATTTAAGGAAATCGTGCGATCCGATATATTAAAGAGAAATGTCTTTGGATACGTAAGATATGGGCTTGGATCCCCTGATTTATCCCCTTACCTACGCCATGATGTTGGTACTTTAAACTCATTTGAAATGTACATTTTAGAGAGAAGAGATAAAAGTATGCATTACTACACTTTACTGCTGATTACCTTTAAGTGAGAAATTTACGAACTTCAGTGTAACAATGTTATTAAACTACATACTTTATTCAAGTAGTGCCTTAGAGCATTACAATGGAAATTATTAAGCTGTTATTTTCAGTGGGATTAAATATTCTAAGAATTTATTCATCCCTTGTCAGTACTGAAACAACTGAAATTTATCAAGTTGCTTAAAGTAGGCTTGGGAAAACTATTTTGGAAATTATCAATATTGTGTAAGAAAATGTTGAATTTTAATGTTTAGATTCTTTAAAATGTGTTGCAATTATATATGGCATTTTTCTTGTAATACCTTAATAAGAGAACAGGTGAAATACGGTACATCTTATAAAATATATTTGAAATCTAAGACATGTACTTGAGCATGTTTTTTATATACATACCTATAGATAATTAATAATTGCTTTAATGTTGTATGTATTCAAATTTAGGAATTCAAAGGATTCCTGAGAATTTGAACACTTATTAGTTTCAGTTTAAAATGAAAAAAAATGAAAGCTTAATAGTTAAAGCACTACCTATTTACTTTTAACTTGAATATTTATGACGTGACACACTGATAATCGAATAACAGTAACTAGTTAGCAAAACATAAATAATGATTAAGTGAGTCATAAGACTACCTTTTTAGTTGGATATATTCATTAGCTAGTAATCCCTTTTATAAATATTTTCTACATAGACTAAATCTAAACAATTTCCTCAGACTGTCTGATGAATAGATTGACTTCTATGTATCGATTGTAGAAAATATTTAAAGTTAAAACACGAATTCGTACTTAAAAAGATAGTTAAATAGCAAATGGCAAGAATATTTAGAATACAAAATTTAACATATATACATTTAGTATGTATAGAATTTCTCAAATAATCTCTGCATTTTGCACTGAAATTACATCTTCCCTTGTTCCATACTGCCGTATTAATTTACCACTAGATTACACTAAATTGTCTTCAAGGTACTTTATTATCACCATTAAATCCAACATAAAACTCAAATAAGATTGCAGTACTTAGTGAAAATTTCAATAGATTTATTATTACAATCAAAGTCACAGTCGAAAACCTTTCTCTCGCAGACAATATCCCAATAATACAAAGATGAAATGTTTCATAAGCTTTCTTCGAGCAC
This sequence comes from Meta bourneti, assembly GCA_933210815.1. Classification (NCBI taxonomy): domain Eukaryota; kingdom Metazoa; phylum Arthropoda; class Arachnida; order Araneae; family Tetragnathidae; genus Meta; species Meta bourneti. The sequence goes on from OW119933.1 coordinate 34,050,508, forward strand.
TGCCTTCTTCGTACCATACAATTTTTAGGGCATCGAAAACATAAAAACATGTTCTGTGTAAACGCAACCCCTCGCTTATAGATTGAATTTTTGGAGGTTCTCTAAAGGAATCGTACAACTCCTTAAGTACATAGACAGAAGATAATGACTGAGTTACAAGAAGCGCTGCGTTTTAACATTTCGCATTTTTTGCAAAGATTTATTTATTCAATTCTGCGAAAATCCTTCAAATCCTAGATGTTTTATGAAAAGTTAGAACCTGGTCTCTATTTGTGTAAGGTAATTGATGAAGCATTATACTCATCCACACGTAAAGAATGTCGGAACGAATAATATTTATTCTTAGATTCTCGCCATTGATTTCATCTCTGACTTTTCCGAAAACCTGTTTCGCTTGAATGTTTTTGAGAGTTGTTTTCAACTTGTCCCAGTAATATAAGACTGATTTTTCTTCCTTTCAATCCCCTCCTTGCGCAAGTATTTCCAAATCTAAGGTTATTCGAGACAGAAAAATCTAGATTTATAATAAATCGAAACTTTGATTAAAATAAGTTATATCTATTTCTAATAAATAAATTGAACTTATTGACGGTAAACTGTTTTTAAAACTCTGAGCTTGCAGTTCTACATTAAAAATCAAACAATTCGCTAGCATCATGCATTATATTTAATTCTTCAAACGCCTGTTTCCAAGCCGTAAATAAAAATTAATTGTAATTAGAATATTTGATTTTTTTGCTACCCTTTAAATTTATCAAGTCTCATAACTTACGCCTTTAGAATGGTATAGTGATCTCATTATAGATCTAAATTTCAGTGAGATTCAGTATTCGAGAGCTACAATTAGGATATTGTTTCATTTTTCACAATAAGCATTCACAAGGGTAACATAATTTGCAAATAGAAATTTCTCTGCATACAAAAGGCTTGGTTGGTTTTGGGGTTTTATGGCGCAAGGGCCATATTTGGCCAAGCTGCGCCAAACACAGGATAACAAAGGAAGAAAACAAAGCAAAAAGCAGAAGGGTAGGCGAGGGTGGAACAGAAGGAGGGCAGATCACCCGGGTACCTCGGGGTTGTGATGCCCGTACACACCTAAAGAAAATATGCCCCTGAGGTTGCTAAGTAGAATAAAACTTAAATATTATACGGTGGCTACTGTCAAAATGATTGATATTAACCACTATTTAGCCACCATTTCACTACTTTTCATAATTTGATTCATATTTATTTCATTTTCGATATAATTTTACCAACACCTACCTTTTTCTGTACCTGCAATGGCTGCCATCTAGTAGAATCAACCTCAGTAAAGTTAGGATTTGAGTCCCATTCATTCTCATTCCCATCTATGAAACTATTTAGAGATGCTTAAATAGACTTATAGGATTAATTTATCAGACACATGCTTTCTTTTATTAGTAAGTCTGATAAAGTTCATCGAAAGTCTAGGTAAATTTTACTTTTCGGCCTATAATTCTATTATCTAATCAGGCGTCTACCCCAATAAGTACCTCCCGCTAATAACTGAATCAAATATTCTACCACGTTTTAGCTAAGAGAGTTTAGAAAGGGCTAATAAAAAACTATCCTCCTAAGAGTGCAATCTTCGAGACTCAACCCTTTCAAACCAGAGAGTATCGCGATATTAAGTTATTTATTATCCGAGTACTTTCGAGAACTTCATACACCAGCTGTCTCCGCTTCTTTTGTTATTTGTCTTCCTTTTAATGGAGATATCCGAGGGTTCGAAGCTTCATTTTACATGTGTCGAACTAGATATCGACTTGCAAGTGCTTGTACTTCCTTAACAAGAAATTAAGCCGTATAGAAATAGTTCTGTAATTAATTCTCCGTTCGTTCTTTGCATTAGGCACGCTACACTTGCATAAAAAAATTACTCGAAGTCTCTTGGATGAAACTTTTTGAACGTCAGGGATGTTATGGTATACGACATCATTTACATATTATTTCATAATCCAAGGTACGTCCTACCTAAAATATCCGCTGTATTGATGAATTAATTACAATACTATTCATAGCCAGGTTTACCATAGACTGAGATTTCACATGGAATGTATAGCGAAATGTGAAGACCAAATTAATCTCAAGGACCTACAGCATTTAATCAAATATAGAAGTGTTTCATCCCTTATGAACAGTTTTCATGCCAGTTAGGTTGGTTGGTTTATTGGATTTTATGGCGCAAGGGCCATATTTGGTCATGCTGCGTCAAATACAAGATAGACAATGCCAAATAATGGACATGCACCCACAAGGAATGTTTTACCGACACAGAAAACAGAAATACACCCAGGGAGGAGTAACAGTTAGGATAGTACACACAATCATGATCAGAATCAGCTAAATCCTTTGTTTCAGAGGTTTATTTAGTTATTATACATTGCATTAACATTTATTAGGCCTATATAATTCCAAACAGATCAATTTACTACACTGTACTTTTAAACCAGGCACACTATTGAAAATTCTCGCATCAATTGTAAAAAACTATCTCAAAATGTACTGATTAGCACACATAATCTCTAATTTTACAGTTGTATACACTATAAAATTTCCCTTATTATTTCAAACTCAATCATTTGTTATGCACAGATTTGTTAAGAAATATTTGCAAATGGAGACATAGGTGAAAAAACTAGATAATAAGCTTTTACTAAAATTCTTTTCAATAAATTTTGTTCTGTTATCGAATATATTGGACATTAGTAGTTCGTATTTTTTATAGATAATGTTAATTTTTTTCGTTTATTCGTGAATGAAAGAATTTAATAATAATCTTCTCACTTTCAATTAACAGGTGACACCGCTACATAACTTTCAAAACATTAGTTTCATTTCTTTAAATTAGAAATAAATTTACTTATGACAAACTTTTTGAAAATAAATGTAAATAACGTGTATTTTTAAATTCATTTAGTTATAAAATAAACATTTGCAGCAGATTATTGAAGCATTATATTTGAAAAATTAATTTTCTATGCATTATCCAAATTGAATTGAGTCAAGAAAGATTTTATAGGACAATTAGATAAGATTATTTACGTTTATTTACTTTTAAATCAAGACTTTCTGATTAACACTAAATGACGCATCTTCAATCAAATATATTTAAAATAACAAAAGTTTTTCCTTAACGCTTTGAAAGAAAAGAATTCACACGACACTACTGATCAGCTTATTACTTCAAGATACTAAGAGAAAGATAATTTCAGTTCAAAGAAAAATGGATTGCTATAAGCTATACCTCAGGACAAAAAAAATAGCTTTATGAAAATGTGTTACATTATTTCGTCGTAAAATTACGCCGTGTTTAAACAGATTTTGACAACTTATCAAATTTTCTTTTGAAAGCCCCTCCATCAACAAAAAATATTAGAACACTTATCTAAATTGTAATAAAATGCATCCCTTGTATCAAATAATCTATGAACCACCTGTTTTTTTAGCAATTATAAACAAGAATTCCCTTAAGGTCTTACTTATGAATACTACTTGATTGCATTTAATACAACTTTTAATTATTCCTATGATATTCATGATCAGATACTTATACAAAGTGTCACAAACTTAAAAAGAAATATAATTATATAATTAAATTTAATAAAGATTTAAATTTGCCTTTTGAAAAAAGATGTATCTTATAAAAGTAATAGACACTTGTAAATAATGCATACAACTTGTTTATACCTGAAGTGATACAATGCGTAAACATCTATGAATAGTTTAAGCAATGAAGTATTAATGGATGCACTACGTACTTGCTTCTGGACATAAATAAGTCCGAAAATCTCCAAATGCCAAGTGATCTAATTCGATCCTACTCATCATGTTCAGTAATTTAAAACCTGTCACATAAATAGTCCGTAGATGATTCTGTAAGTGAAAACCATTTCAGTGTAAGAAATGCATACATGCACAAACCTTTAATTCGCATTAGCTAATGAAGTTTATAATCATAAGTAATGCTATATATTCGAGAAAAAAGTACTGAATATAATCCTCTAAGGGTGGTACTTGAATTTTCCCTATCTAACTTTTAACGAGTTTTAGTTTTTTGACCTATTGAGTGTTTTCTGTTTCTTTTAAACAATAGATGTGGCTATTAAGTTATTAAGTGTGTATTGTAGGATAAAAACAATTATATAGTGCGTGGGAATCTAATAACACTCAGAAGGGAAAGAGTATTAACATTTTTCTTATCTTTCTCAAAACGTTTTGTTAATATCTATCTGTATCCAGATATTCAAGCATGGAAACATGACTAGTAATCATTAACATTATTTAAAGGGCTTGAAATGCTGAAAACTTGTTACAAATATAAGTGATGCATTTTTGTATTTATTTTGTTTATTTTAAATTATCTAAATATGTTATTTTTTAAATAACAATCGAAAATAACATATTCTAAGGAAAAAATATAGACAAACATTATGAACTTTTGAAACTAATACGAGGACAATAAATCCAATTTTAAGTGCTTGAAACCAGTGATAAAATTTTCCTATCTTCCCGTATAGATTTATTGAAAAATTGTATTTACTCATAATTTTATAAACTATCAGTTTGTTTTTGTTTATGTTATAATAACAATTATATTAGTAGTTAATACATTTGTGTGTTAAATTAATTAATGCAGAGGTTGAAATAATTGTGTGAAAAGATTTTTATTTGATTCTATTTTGGTAAACATATATCTTCAGCAATTTCAAAGCTTGGCGTCTATTGTCTTTCTAGAAACGCTTTATTAAATTATGAGTTTAATAGAGAATACACAAGCATACTACAGAACTTCTTGTTTTCAAACAGTAAACAAACATTTGAAATATGATAATTGGTAGTTAATGGCCTTTTCTGAAAAACATACCTAGTTTAACCCTCTAAACGTCACTAATAATGTAGAATTGCTTTTTCCCATACAACTCATAATTAATAAACAACCGCATCTATTGGTTGAAAGAATCCTAGAAAAGATTTTGTTGGTCAAAAAGGTCAAAACTAGTTAAAAATTCATGCAGGAAAGACTGCAAGTTGAAGAACGAATACATGCCAGTGAACCTCGCAGAGGTTTAACTCTTATGAACACTTTACACAGAATCGTGAAGAAATCAATTTTAACAATGTTAAACGAAATAATCACATTGAATATTAACTAAACAGTCGTGATAACGTCAACGTAACACCATTCTCGTTAGAAACAAACACAACTTCAATACTTTTAATTTTTTGAGTCTATTATTTATCAGTAAACACCAAGTTTAGTCCTTCACCAACTTTTCATACACTGGCAAGAAAAGTCTTTACTGTAAGATCCCTCTATTATAGAGTTGATTGTCTAATATTGTTCGGGTTTTTGTGTACTTTTATAGTCTCTTTGAACCTACCCTCATTCGAGCTTTTAATGGTCCCTCCTTTTTCTTGTTCCTGATCACCACCACCATCTGTCCGTTATCGCTGGATCGATGTTTGATACATCTCCAATGCTCCATTGCCTTTTCCCATTTTTCTTCGGAATTTCGTTCGCAGCTGGGATTTCATATTCTTTTGGAGCTCATTTGGATCACTCGACTTCAAAGGCTCCTGAAGTCGACTCTCGAAAGCGTTCGGGGCTACTCCAGGAAATGCTGTGGATTTTCCGTACCATTGGAAAGGGGAAACGGCTGTTATTAAAAACTGAATATACAACAAAGTTTAGAATGAGTTTGATGTTAAGAAAATTGGTGTATTCGTATTATAGGACTGGTTAGTAATCAACTCTGATTAAACTTAAGAAGTGATTGGGCTTACAGCTGGTGATTACTTACAGTTCCTAGGGATTTTGCACCAATCTTGCATATTCATATTCAGCGTCGGCCTGAAAGTTTCTGATAACCTAAACGTATTCGGAATACAAGGACTTTGTTATCTGGAGACAGAGGGCGTTCGGCCCAAGAGCTCCAAGGAAAATTCACTCTCTCCTCCAGCGTCGGCGCTTTTGAGTCTACATTTCTTAGATTGCTTGAAGATGTTTTAACACACTAGATAACAGATTTTTATTATTGTGGAAACGATTTTTGAATTTTTGGGAAAATCAACTAAACATTCGCCCATTTTTACAATGGGATATTCAGTGTGATTTGAAATTTCTTGGCAAAGTTTTAAAGAGTACATCACAAAATAAACCTTTCTTTGTCAAAGACTGCAACTGTTGTGCGTAGCTAGAGGAAGCTGTTTGATGCGTTTACAAATCATACTTTTTTAAATTCGCCATTCGCAGAGGATTCCGAGATGGATGACATACATCTCAGGTATGGGGCTGCCAAGGATTGGCCCACACCTAGGCTACATACACCAGCTTTCTCTCCAGATTTGTATCAACCTTACGTAGAATATTTTCATCCATTTCTGGAATGTTCAAACTTCCCGACCGACCCGCATCATGCCTATGAGCATACGTTAGATGTATGTTAGCCATCTTGTAATTCGTGTTTCGAATGACGCAGTTTTAAAGAGAATGATTTGAAAATAGGCCAAACAGCCCCCTCTAGTACCTACACGCAACAGTTGCGGACATACGTTCTTCGACAAAACATTTTTAATGTTGGGCTTCTACCACACCCTTTAAAGTTTGGCCAGGTAATTTCAAATCACCCTGTATATATTGAACTAGAGCAAAATACAAAATGGCGTTTGTATTATACCAAACAAATTATGTGCCCAACTGTTTATTTTAGTCTCAGTCCTGAGATTTTTCAAAGTTTATAAATTGTCCAATAGTTTTTGACAGTGAAACAAATTAAAAAGGAGTTCAAAGGTAATAATATATTTACGACTCATTAAAAAAATAGGTGAACATGGTCTTTTCTTTTCAACTCACGACATTCAAAGTTGTTTGCTTTCCTTTACTATAAAGTCGTTTTAATTAATTTTTAACCAGTTTCAAACGAATTCGCATCGAAGTTTTTCAGGAGTTTCAAACAAAGTTGTGTCGTAGTTTCACTTCTTTTCATAGAGATCGTATTAAATTATGCAAACAAATACTCTATTATTCATTCAATTAATGAAGCTTATATGAATCCGAATAGCAAATGCGTTCGTGAGAAATAGAGATGTATAGACGGTGGTATCAAGAAGTATTTATGTTCTCCCTTTCTTACTTTTCGTTTAAAAAACTGTTACATCTAATACCATGCGACAGCTCTTCCTGAAATAGTATTGACTTTCTGCGAATAAAACCTTCCTTGGATGTAATCTGCTCCTTCAAGGATCATTGGATTACGTGTCAAGAACTTAACCATTAAACCAAGTTGCACCGTATGACGTTTATTTGCGCGTATCTTCTTACGGTGTATCGCGTTAAGAAAATAAAGTTTCTACATTCAATGCCTTTTGGAGTAAACCTTTGCTGAAGAATAAAAGGGATCTTTTGGCAAGCTGCAGACAAATTTCTACTTTTTGAAAAGGTAAAGATTCCGCTTACCCAGCGGTACTATTGATTAAATACACCTGCATGCAAAACTTGAGGAACCGTAAGGTTTTCATCTGCAACTATGCAGTGACGTGACCTGGATGTGGGAAACTGATACCAATCCGAACCGAGAAGTAAAAAAAACCTATGGCAAGAACAGAAGCGAACAGTAAACAAAGTCTCAACTGAAGTGGTCACCCTGCACTTGTGCCCTGCGACAGAAGAGTAACTGTGAAAACTTAAAAGTGAGAGGAGGCGGTCCTTTGTAGGCTGTATGACCACCTTGAATACTGATGCAAGCTTTGCATCGCGTTTGCAGGCAGTAAAATAAGATTGCGGATGGGTTACTGTAATAGCGGAACCCATTCCTATATTAGAGCCTCTATCGTCAAGATTCCAAAATTTGAATATGCATCAACTTTCTAATGAATACCCTCAATTATGCAAATCTACAGAGGCTGGTTCGTTTAATTTTGAGCCTGCAAGCTTTGAATATAATGGTGTTCCTTTTCACACGTCAGTGTATTATTGTCTACTTCATTATAAGACATGATTAAGAACCACTGCTGTAAATCGAGGGAACTTATTAATACTCGGAACAAGTTCTTTAGAGTCTATAACACTGCATATGTTTGTATCAAAACTCGTGTTTTTTTAATTTGCATATTACATCGAATGTACCCAGTGGGATACATTTTCTCCGGAGTTCGCTCTTCTTGAAATTTAATAATAAATGCGTGTGTTATTTATCTGCTGTCGAATTTCATTTGGTTTTTAAATGGTTTTTATTTTCCATCCAATGAATATTTTAGCTATAATGATATTTTTTCATCGATCACAAATATCCGTTATCAATACGGAATAATTGTCTTTTCATATTGTTGGCGTTGAATTAAAAAAACTACATTTTCGCCTTAACTTAAAGCTATTTATACATTAATACGATTTAGATACTTTTTATCTTTTTTTTTATATTTTAAAACATCCGGATGGATCTCTCCCTATTCTCTGAACACTTGGTGTTTTGAGACCTTTATTTTTGCTCTTCAATTCAAATCCAGTTTTTCGAAATCCTATTTTCATTATCGAACCGTGTACCACGGATCGTAAGTTCTGAGTTTACCTTTTGGTTTACTTTCTGCCTTTCATGGCTTTCCTCTTATGCTTCATTTGCTCGTTGATTAGGCATTCGTTCGTTAGTCTTTTAGAACTGACAGAACGACTCAAATTTATTTTTTAAGTAAACACTTGGGCATCCTTAACATTTGTTTAGTTTTAAAATCGGTAAAAAAATTACTTACCACTTTTAACCTCTTGATCAATCCGTTGCCAAATATGCCACACATGACTTTCTCAAGCCTATCGAAAGAGAATTATTTATGAAGATTTTAAAGGCATCTTTAGATATTTCTGGGCACTTTTATTTGAATGATTGTTTTGCATGTTCTATCATTTTTTTATAATACATAGCATTTTAATTTTAATTATGCTTTCAAATTGCAGCGCTCGAAACTGCGATTGATTGATGATCAAAGTAAAAATACATAATTTTAGAACCACACATTCATATTTTAAGAATAAAAATGGTGCGAACATATTTTATAAATAAAAGTAATTAGTACATCAGTATCAAACTAAAAAGTATAAATAATACAGTTAAGTAGGTAGGTAGTTGAATTTACTTCGCAATGGAGCACACAACTTACTATTGATGACTTCAACATGAATATGCTTGAAAAATATTTATAAATGAAAGATAGCGGTACGTCCATTATTAGTGTATCCGATTAAGGTCAACACTAGATGCTGAATAATACTCTGTGAAAACATTCTCCAATTACAATACCTTAACAGATGTGTTCCAGGACTTTTACACGGGGGTTGGTGCAACTTATATCTGTCGTGGCCAAATATCCTCACGTTGGGGTGAAGTGGAAGTTTGGAGAGTGGGGTGCCAGTTCAGGTGTGGCCTCGTTATCTCACCGTGTTTCAAAATTACGTCATGTTGTCCTCGATCTTTCCCTTGAGGATTGATCCCGGACCGTCGCCAATAGTTCGTTTTGTTGTTCCAGTGACATTAATTCAACTACTACTAAATTTCATTTTCTGTCGCAATCCATTGCTTTTATGTGAATGCCCTTTCCCGTCGTACCTGAATCAAGCCTGCCGCCATCCGCATATATTTGGAGAACGTCATCCAGAATGACCTGCAGATTTTACCTAAATGTACTTCGTGTACACGGGACAGGAATTCCCCCGTCTCTCATTTCGTTACAGAGTCGCTCTTTCAAGAGAAAGCATTTCTAAAAGGAAACAACTTTCATCACATTTGTTCCCACTCTGTTACTTTGTTCGAGAGGGAAAAAACGGCGCAGCAAAAGAGCCCGAAAAGACATCGTCTAAAACACTCCTTCGGAAATCGCAGCATTCAATTTCCGACCCGGTTTCCTTCCCGAAAAACTGCGTCTGTCGTCCCCTCGCTCCTAATGAAGAAAGACTCCGTTTTCGTTTAATCCCCAATTAGAATTAGCTTATTAAATTTGTGCAAGCTGCGCAGAGAAGCGGTTCCCGTTCGAAGCGATACGCGTTTGTGTGTTAATTGGGCCCAGATTGGAAGCCATCGCTCTGTGTAAAAATCTCGACGGTTCGTGCGAATACCAGTTGCAATCGGAAAAGAAGGTTCATGGTGTGGGAGAAATTCCAGGATAAAAATTGAGGAACAAACGATTGAGGGATCATCTTAATGCCTCACTCATTTGTTTACTTAGCGGACCGAAATAAGCAATGCTACTTAGTTTTAGACTGTGTCTGGAGGTTTTTCGCGTGAAATTTTTGGAGCTGGATTTGAGAAAAATGCTTCGCCGATAGATAATTAGCCTAATTAGCTGAGTATGTTTCCATTTAAGAGATGGAAAAATCTTTCGGTTAAGTCTTGTAAGAGTTTGTGGAAAATGTGAAAATACGCCACTTTTCTGTCTTGTTATGGAGGTATTTGAATTAAATACTTAAATTATCTCGGGATTGGGGATTTTTTATTTCACTTTTAAGACTCTTAATGGGCAGTCTCAAATATTCGCTAATCTGATTAAATTACTCTGAACCTTTTAAAATAGTGTCCTCTGATTATATTAGTGGTGTTAAATGGCCGAATCTTTCTAAATTGGAAGAGTTATAATGAATTTAAGTGTTATAATAAGCTCAATTGAAATTAAATTAATCCAAAATTCACATATTTCCATGCACTTGACTTTATATGAAAAAATTACTTTTCGTAATTTTTTTTTATTATTCGTGCATCTAAAAAATCCATTTCTGTCATGTTTCTTTGCTGAATTCCATGACTAATTCTACTAGATATTATTTAAAGTTTATTTACTGAAACTTATGTATAATAAAATCAAATTCAATAGAGGAAATCTGAAAAGGTTAAGAGAATAAAGCAGAATTGTATACTTCAATTCATTCACCTCTAAAATAAGTTGATACATGAGCTAGAAATATTTTATGTAAAAGTTCTGGTAGTTAGGTAGTGTTACTTAACGTCGCACTGAGCAACCAACGGGCTATTGGCCATGGTCCGGGATCAATCCCGAAGGGAAAGATCTTAGGACAACATCGTAATTTCGAACCATATACAGATGACGAGGTCAACACCTGAGCTGGCACCCCACTCTCCAAACTTCCACACCACGCCAACGTGAGGACATTCCAGGCCATGACAGATTTTACGTGTACTAGCCCCCGCGTAAAAGTCCTGGAACACATCTGTTAAGGTATTGTAACTGGAGAATTTTAAGTGTTTTGACATAGTATTATCCAGCATCTAGTGTTGACCTTAATTGGATACACTAATAATGGACGTACCGTTAACTTTCATTTATATATATTTTTCAAGCATATTCATGTTGAAGTCATTATATTAATATTCAATTTAATTATTTTAGATCGCGTATAGTATTATTTTAGAGAAGACCATATAACAATTTCACTTCTAGAATGTAAAATAAGAGCACCTCGAATTTTTTAAGAACTCCTATACACAATCATTCCCCATATCAACTTATTCAAAATTTACGCCCAAACTGATTACCCGTTAATTTTATGTAATACACTTATCTCTTTGTCTCTTCAATTTGAACAAAAAATGGATCATAAGAAAGAATAACAATTATTAACCTACAGCTAAGAGCTCTAAATATTATTTCAGATGAAAATTGAGACTCTCGACTCTAAACAAAAACGTTCATGAATAGTTAGATCGCTGTTGACATTAAGTCATAAATAATTACAATAGAACTCTTCGATTTTAACTCTAAATTACAGCGAGTAGATTTAAACGCATATGAAATATAATTCAAATCCTTACAAATTCATCTACATTCCTTTCTTCCACATCTACATTCACCTTTTGTTTGAAAATAAAAAGTTCAAGTATGAAATTATTTTTTGTCACATCTGCCATTTATAAAATATATATATACACTTACTCTCTTTATAAGATTCTATAACATTCATCCAATTCATCTCAACTCTTATAACCATTGAATTTTCTATTGACTGCTTTTTAAATAAAGCGTTTGGATCTTTATCAAATTACGTTTTCAGATTTTTCACCTGAAATTTAGATATATGCCTTCACTTTGGTTCAAACCCTTTATTTTGATGTTATACTTTTTGATCAAACTTAATCGATATTTTTGTTAATTTATGTAACTAGAATATCCAACCTTTCCTCGCCCTTGACTGTCTTAAAGTAAGAATAACATAAAAATTTGCTTGTCAATTAAAAATATAAAAAATAAATTATTTATTATCAGGAGTTACCAGGCGTAAATTAAACATCAATTCACACTTAACTTATTTCACTGTCATGAACTCAATTTATTCGTTAAACGATAAAATATTAGCAAATGAACGTTAATACTACTCTAAAACTACAGTTCTAAAAACTTCAAACTCTGAAATAATTGGTATCAATTTTGGAGAAAACGGGATAGAACGCTTGGGGTACTCAGAAAAAATCTTATTGCACAAGTCAGCAAAAACTATTTCTCTTGTTAAAAGTGAAAGAATAAGTTCTCCTTTCTTATCACAAATTAATCAATTCTTCAGATAAGCGTCTTACACAAAACTGCATTCTAGTCTTAAATATATTGCTAAACTATTTAGGTTTCAAAATAGCTTTTTATGCAGATCTATGCTGTTCTTATAAAGTAATTAGGATACAAAATGAAATACTTTTCTTGATTAATCCTTAAAGCTTTATAATCAATTCAGTGTTTTACGATAAATTAAAAACCTGTACTACTGCAAATGCATACGCTTTCCAGTCTGAACCTTTTCCGTTGACTATTATTTAGAAATTCAACCTGATCCAATTTTAGCCCAATCCGTTTCTGATTTAATAATGAGTAATTCCTGTATCCCCTTTAAACGAGATGAACTAAATCGTCGTCGCCATGAATCCCGATGTGTTTAGATAGATTCTGAATGATCGAGTTAAAAACAGGATCGATAGGCACATATGGTGTTCTAAATATAAAGGCGTTGGATTTCTGATCTATTGTTTGAATTCTAAACGGAAATCGTCTTGCGTTCCAAACAGTTTAAATAATGTGTCCTGTGGTATGATATCTGGAAATACGAATACCATTCCAATGCTGGAAATATAGGTTGTCCCAGAAAATTCATACGCGACCTTTAACATTAATCGTATATATTTAATTCCAAACATGTTTCAAGTAAGGTTTGACTTATCCTATGAAAGTTTTAAATCTTGAGAAGGCGTGTTTTGCAAATGCCAAACTTTTTAATGTCTCTCAGTCCTAATAAGTTTGTGTTAAAAGTTTTTAGGACTGAGAGACATTAAAAAGTTTGGCATTTGCAAAACACGCCTTCTTAAGATTTAAAACTTTCATAGGATAAGTCAAACCTTACTTGAAACATGTTTGGAATTAAATATATACGATTAATGTTAAAGGTCGCGTATGAATTAAAGTTTCGTGTTAAAAGTTTTTTCGTACATTAACATGTAAAATTCTAAAAGTTTGGTTCTTTTACGGGAGATACGGTAGCTCAAAAAAGCAGAACTTTTGTTACTGATTTAAAACCTTGTTATTGCTAAGAAAAGCGTAACATTCTAAACTTTTTTCTTAGGTAGAATTTAGACCTATTAGCGTTGCTTTTTCAAGTTCGTTGAAGTATCTTAGATTCCATGACATAACTGACATGATTCACATAGCTTAACTAACTGACTAAATTCAATCATAAACTGCTACTGCTACATTTTATTTGGGACGCTATACATTATTCTGCAACTGAAGTTTTAAGTGACCTCGAAGGAAAAATACAGATGCATAATTACTCGCATTTTTAACACCCTTTATTGAGTACTCCTCTTCGATTCTAAAAATTTTCATATGTTTCTATTCATTAGCTTTAAATGCTTCTGGCTGTTTGTACATTAATCTTAAATAACGCTTCATTCAGTCTTTAGGATAATACGTAATATATTCTTTCAGACATCTTTTATTCTCGATCTACAAACTGAATTAATTCAAACCAAAAGTAGTCTTCAACTTTTTCGTCAGTAATAACATTAGAGGTAAGATTTTGATGATTTGCAACTTTTTATTCAAACTTTAAATTTAACACAAGAACTGTCAGGAAATTGAAGTTGCTGTTGCATTTTTTCCTGTTTTCTTTCTAGGGTCTGTTTTTAGTTAACAAAACAAAAACTTGCAGTCTGTCAGAGAAACTATAGCAAGCTAGATCGAATTCTTAAGAGTATTTTTCATTGTGTGTAGGGTATTTTGTTTTCTCCCTTTTTTCTTCATTAACCACTTCGTTTTACAAATAGTTTTGCATACAAATGTAAATTATTACATCCCTTAATGTTATTTTTAGACATTATTCATGATTTTTGGGGTCATAAATGTATTTGTTGGGCATTTTCTGGCAATTTTTAGGTCATTTTAATCGTATCCCTAATGATCACAATTAAGGAATTTGTGTTACCATTTACTGTCCAAACTGTAACAATTTATATTACAAACTGTAACTCCGATACATGCTATTCACAAGATTCTCAAAATAGTAAATGTATGTGATACGTGTGCATGCGGATATTGTTTAAAAAATGAATAAATACCTCAAAATCAGGATCAGGATCATTATTTTTGATAACTAGGTTAAGTAACGAGAATCAATTAATGCATAACACGTTTACTAGCAAAATGTATGATATGAAATAGAGAATTAAAACATATTAGGTCGTTAAATAGAAATGTCCGATTTCGAACTGAAAGTTTGATTTATTATATCTCAAGCAAGAAGCAGTATAATTAATCAAAGTATGCGCCTAAACTATCGATACAGTTTTGCCATCTTAACGGTAGCTTGTTAATGCCGGCAGCGAAGAAGCCTGGAGAGCGAGTGGTGATAAAATAGCGAAAGGCGTTTTCTACAGCTTGTTGGGAATTAAATATTTTTGCTTGCAAGTGGTCCAATGCCTGGAGGAAATGGTAGTCAGTTCGTGCAAGGTCTGGGGAATATAGTGGGTGACAGAGAGTTCCAAGTCCAGCTCCTGTAGTTTGAGCAACGTTAATTGTGCGACATGTGGTCGAGTATTGTCCTGCAAGAAGATTGGCCTGTCTGTATTCACCAATCTCGGCTGCTTAATCCCAAGCTCCCTCATCATTTTGTCTAATTGGTTACAGTAGACATCCGCCGTAATCGATTGACCAGGTCTCATGAAGCTGTAGGGGGAAACACCAGCTCTGAACCACCAAACAGACACCATTAGTTTTTTTATGAATATTCGATTTCGGAGTGGGTTTTGGCACTTCATCTTTATCCAATCATTGTGCCGGACACTTACAATTGCCGAAAAGTATCCATTTTTCCTCACACGTAACAATACGGTGTAAAAATGGTACACCTTTATGTCGCGACAGCAAAGAAAGGCAAGCTTCGAAACGATTTCTCTTTTGATGCTTGTTTAATTCATACGGAACCCCCGTCTATCCAGCTTCTTAACTTTACCAATTTATTTCAAATGGTTTAATATTGTTGGAATAGTAACGTCAAACCTTGCTGCTAATTCACGCATAGTTTGAGATGCATCCGTTTCCTACTGCAGCTTTCAGCTCATCATTATCCACCTTGCTCTCAGGTCACCCACGTGATTCATTTTGAAGATCAAAATCGTAAGATCGGAACTTCGCAAACCATCGACGGACTGTGCGTTCATTAGCCATATTATTGCGAAACACTTAGTTGACACTTCGAGTTGTCTGCTGCATTAGTTCCACGACGGAATTCATATTCGAAAATAACGCGAATTTTTGACTTACCCATGGTTTACAAAATTCAATCTGCGAAAGACAATTCGACAGATAATCACAAACCAAAACGTGCGTCTGAAAGGCTAATGATTTACCTTCACAATAAAAAACAAAGAACTGTCTAAGTGAAATATCAAAGATATCGGGTATCAAACTTGGTACTTGAGGTAATCGGACATTTCATACGTATTTAATGACCTAATAGTTTGATTTAATATTATTTCATTCGATATCTTCGATAAATTATCCCATTCGCTCTTTCTAGCTATAATAGTGGGTAGGTAGTTAATTAACATCGCACTAGAGCAACACAATGGGCTATTGGCGACTGTCCGGGATCAATCCCGAAGGGAAAGACCAAGAACAACGCATCGTAATTTTGAACCACGGTCAGAGGACGAGAACAACACCTGAACGCACCCCGCTCTCCAAACTTTTCAAGCCACGATAAATTTAACGTGCACCAGCCCCCGTGTATTTGACGCTCTTTGGCTAGACCGCGATTCGAACTCGCAACGCTCCGGTTGTTAATCCGTTGCTCTTCCAACTGGACTACCGTGGCCCCTATAATAGTGGGATCCTTCATAATTTCAAATAGAATATGAAAAGTGAAAAAATATTTCTGAACAAAAATTTCGTTAAATTATTAATATTAATTATAAAATTTATAATGGTAATATGGGAAAACCGGGTTTAATTATACTGTCAGTCGAAGCTAATATAAAATATCCCATATAAGTTATAAGTACCATTTAAGGACTAAATATACCTCAGCATAAAATATTCGCAGCAGTCAAAATGCGTAGGAATCTAATTTTATTCAAATGTGGAGAGAACATGTCAAAATTCACTGGGACATGAACTCAAAAGTCGGGGAACAATTTGAATTCCTTTATCGTCAATTAATCATTCCGATTTGCAGCCAGCCTCCGGAAACTGATCGACTAATCTAATAACTCTTTTAATAATGATTAGACAACACGAATAGCGGAGATAATTCCTCGTTCAATTACGCTGGCTTGACCTAATTCACCTTCGACAAGCCGAGATCGAAGCAATAATTGAATTCATACTCACACACACAAATCTAAAATCCCTCGTTTGCGTAATTAAGAAAACTCGTGGAGACAGAAAAAAGTTTTCGAACCGGGGTACATCTGAGGACATTAGCGAGGGGGTTCAGTCGAACGACTGGCATTCCGAACTCATCCCCCTGCATCACCCCACCTGACATTCCCAGAGCATTCAGCTTTTGGAGTGTAAGAAATAAGCTCTAATTCACCCACCGTTATGGATTAGAAACTGAATGCGAAATCATTTCGAAAGCAAATGTCGTTTTTTTCTTACTTTGGGGTTGATAAACAAGCAGAGGGGTGTCTTGGAAACTGCGTTTTGGCCACTTTTCTCACATGCAGTGAACAACTGTGGCTTGAAACCACTTTTTAGGTTTGCAGGGTAATGTGTTCACGTTTGTTTCTGAGAAGGTAGGTATTTTAATTAACGTCGCATTGAAGCAACACAATGGGCTATTTGGCGACGGTCCGGGATCAAACCCCAAGGGCAATACCATGTAATTTTGAACCACGGTCAGATGATGAAGTCACATCTGAGCTAGCACCCCACTCTCCAAACTTCCACACCACGTGAACGTGAGGACATTTGAGGTCACGACAGATTTAACGTGCGCCAGCCCCCTTTGTACACGATGGTCTTTGGTTGGCTTCGAAGTCGTAACCCTCCGGTTGCTAATCCGTAACTCTTCCAACCGGGCTACCGTGGGTCTTGATTGTGAGAAAGATTGGGGTTTTATGGTGCAAGGGCCATGCGTGGCTTCAAAAACAAGGCAGACAATGGCAAGTAATTGTGAAAAGAAAGGATGGAGAGAAGAAAATAGAGAAAGATCTCTTGGGTATCCTGGGGTCGCGATCCCCATGTTTACCAGGACAGTAAACCACATGGGAAAAGAATAGATCACTAGTTTGCCTCGGGTTCGTCAATTCCGTGCACACTTAAAGATGTACCCCCTAAAGATGTACACACCTAAAGATGGGCAAAAAATATAAAAAGGAAATAATGATTAATTGTCTTGGAAGGTTATAGCTGAACAATTTACAAAATGCTTCCTAAATACTTGGTACTACAAAATATTTTCATGGATGCTTGGAAATGCAAGATGTGCTCTATCCATAGTCAAGAATATGGAGCTGAAATGTTTGTTTTGTTATCAGTAATTGTTATGAGGGGGAGAAAGAGTGGTATTTGGGTTAAACAACTTGCTTTGGCCTTAAAATAACTTGTACTTAGGTGGAAATGAAATCTGAAATTGAAATTTATCTTACGCTGCAGTTTACTAGAAACCAATTAATACTCTGAGGTTTGATCCGTGACTCAACGGCCATTTTCTGCAGTCTATACTATTATCCCTCTTAGCGTCACGAGATTTCTGTGTAGTGTAGCATACTGCACCTTTTACCCAGCATCATATATAATGACTACATAACCCTACCTGATAAAGCATCCTAGGAAATATTCTACTGATTAAGAAAGTCGAAACTGGTTTGAAATCATGCAGACTGCGGTTTGCAAGGTGGAATCATAAGATACCCCTCAAAGGATTATCTAAAACATACTGCGTGACAGATAAAAATACAGATTAAAAGTAAATGTTACGATTTTAGTGGTATTGTTGATCTTGAGCCTTTAGGAATGTAATTTAACAGGAGTGATGATTAAACGTTTTTGTGTAGGGAATGAAATAGTATCAACTCTCAGTTTTCTCCAAAATTACTTGTAATTGTTTGATTACATTTAAATCACGAAACTGAACTGCACTAAGCATAGTTTGGAGACTATATTGGTTTATCATAAAACCAAGCATCCAATCGTGACCATAAACATGATAAAATCTTGGTTTTAGAATGCACTGACTATTCATGCGGTACCACAAAACAAAAAATGGGACATTAATGTTTACCCCAATTGTTCTAAAATATAACTTTATTTAATTTCCTAGTTTTTATCTTGATATTTACTCTACCTGTATCTTTTTGGGGCTAGTAATCATAGTTCTACGCTCAATAAACCAGTTAAACTTTTGTTTTTTCATGTGTAAGTTCGTATTTTATGCCCGAAGAAATCCCCTCCTACTACCTATTTAAGTAAAAATCTATTTCAAGATCGTTTGAAGAACGCAATATTTCCCGATATTCTTCGACTTACCAATTCACCGATTCTAAAGAACCACGAAGGAAAGAAACCAGCTTACCCACTCCCAACCGAAATCGATGTATTGAAATACGATTTCTGGTAATTGACTTCAAGGGTTTTGTAGAGAAATGTCTGTTTTATATTTAGGATTCCTTGTAAATAAAATGGGAACACCGACCCTTCCATGCATGCAGGGTGAAGATCTTTGTGACTTTAAAGTGAAACTTGCGTAACATCTTTAAAGTATGTACATGTCGATGTACTTAATTAAAAATGAATCGTCCTCCAGAGACTAATTGAAAAGATGCTTTCTAAAATTACTTCTACTTTATAACATACCGCATTCTGCTTCTTTAAATATAAAATATCCTTTTAGATTGATTTCTTTAGATTTATGTATTATTAGTGTGTTGATTACACTTAATTTATACCTTAATTGTGTTTATTATTTCGTCAGAAATCGAAGCTTTCTCATTTTCATTCATCGTAATGAAACTTTATTTGCATTTATCATTTTGTAAGAATTTCAAGTACTTTTCATCTGGCTGTAGAAACGCCAAACGTACAGCCAAAGTACAAAACATGATTGGTGTCGTAAATTAACATTTCTAAATTCTAAGATTTCTTGTATTTATTTAAATTTCATAAAACGTTTCGTTAAAAATTTGTTAAGATGAAGGTTTTTATTTAAAAATGTATTTCAGTTTAATAATTGTTTCTAAATTTTTATTGATTTATAAATTCTAACGAATACTTTATTCAGAACACAGAATGTAAATGTATTAATCTCTCAGAAATTAATACATTTACATTTTGTAAATTTGACATGAAATCCATTTCATAAAATCTAAATATTCAAATACAAGGTTCACAAATCATATTCTAATATTATGTTCACTTTATTGGATATAAAACTTTCTTAGACCTCACAAAAAACGAAGAGCATTAGGGATTTCAGTTTTCGCCTCATAATGTCCATGTTCGTTCTCATAATGTCCATGTCAGGAATACATGTCACGACGATTTAAGCAAGCATTATATTATAAGAATATTTTGTGAGAAAACTGATACCGAAATTTCAAGGTTAAGAACAAATTCTTATTATATCCGTCTTTATTTCGTTAGTTGTGAAAGACATTAAGTTTGAAACACGAGTACTCAGAGTTAGATAATCCGATGAGTTAAAGATCAGATATAATTCATTAGGAGATAATGATAAAAGATATTGCTCTTTATTGCAGAACACGTGAACTTTTAATTCATTAGATTTGTGATATATTTATTTTTAAAAGAGGTATAGAAAATTGTCGTACATCAAACCTTTATTAATTTTTAGCGTACTAGAAAATAAATTGATACAAAAAATTACAGGACACCAAAATTTTCTAAATGCAACAACCTGTTTTATTTAATAGGTTGCATTAAAAGTTTTATTACTAAATTTCATAAAAATCCTTAAATCATTCGCTACTGTGTTAAAGTATTGGGCTCATATGAACGTGTAATTAATTTAGAGAAATTAAACATCGTATTTTTGCATCTCAAGATAATCTAACTCATTATTTAACTGTAAGTCAAAAACTGGTAGTTAATTCCGTAAATCTAGTAGGACAGAACTTGTATGTCACCTTTCCTAAAGAAAAACTAAAAGAAGTCCAGTGTGTCACCCTCTACTCGAACATATCGAAGTTTCTGCGTTTGACACCCCACGGGATACTTCCCCACCTTTAATTCAATAGGTAAAAAGAAGTCCGACAGGATAGAGTTCATATTTACGAGAGCATCTGTAGTTGCATGAATGAGTGAAGCCGTCCTATTGGCGGGATCCTTAGAGGTAGGAAGAGGAGGAGGTGCTATTGATCTCAGCATCCTCGGGTTCCCGACTCACTCTCGCTCTTGGCTTCCATCACCTAGACACCCACAGCACCTTGTGCACGTGCGGAGGACCAGACGCAGATTTTATGGGAGTCCCGATCAGTCCGGGTCGGGTCCATCTGCTTTGACTTCAAAACTCCTTTTTAACGACGTCTTTAATATAATAATCTTTTGAGGTCGACTCGGTGGACAATTTGTATTCTAGTTTGATGTTTCATCGGTGTTGATGTTTCGTCGGTGTTGATGTTTAGTCTATTAGAAATTTTATATGGTTGTTGTGAAAACCAGCGTTTACATATATTTAAGCATCTATCTATCGATAGAAGTGCCTCGATGTTATATTTGGAATTCGAATTGAAAAAAATCTTGATATAAATTAATAGTCAATTATTTACACCCGATATATTGGATAAATGTTGAAGAAATTTTCTTCCGGCGAATTCGCCTCGAGCTTTTCAAATTTACCTAAAACGTTATCCTCGAAAAGAGGCCCTATATCTATATTTTAAATTGATGTTGAAACTTATTCAGATGTCTTTATAAAAAACGGAAAAAATTTACTCTTTAATATTAACCTTTGTGAATCTTTAATCTTTGCGAAGTCAGAGATTTTATTAATACTGAGTTCGTGATCGAACTCGAGTCGTGATAGCTGGTAAATCAGAGGGTTTTCACTATCTCAAAATGATATCTCATGATCAGATTATCATTATTCCCATGAGGGACATTTTACATATGCGGGATGGTGATAATGAAATCATCCAGCTTCGGGAAATAGAGGAGGAAAATTACCCCTCCACATCAGAGGGTGCTGACGCTCAATCCGAAGTGGTCCGCTTGAGATGCCGTCGTAAGAGTTTACCCGGATATCCTACGGATGATGCCTTGATTTATTCTGTCTTGCAGAGACTGCCCATGAAAGATTTCGCTGCCGAAGTGCGAGCCTCCATGGATGTCGACCAGTTCCTCAACCAGGCTGTACTTCTCCTGGATGTGCAAGACACTTCCGTGGAAGGGATCATCGACAAGATGCTTCACAAGGTAATCTAGATTCCAACTATTTCTTCTTCAGTTTAGTGTTCTTTCAAAGAACATCAAATTAATCCTGACTTTGTGAGGCAGTATAGTTTGAGTTAAGGTACGCTCATAAAGTAAATAACAAATATTTTAAAACTAACATTTAAAGCTAACTTTTATTATTTGTAAAACTTTAAATTGTCGAGTGAGAATTATACATAGTAATTACCTGTATGTTTTAATGTTTCTTTAATAATTAAAAATTAGTAATAAATATAACATAGTAAAATAAGTAATAAATATAACAAGTAAAATAAGTAATAAATATAACAAGTAAAATAAGTAATAAATATAATGTAGTAAAAAATATAATATAGTTAAAAAGTAATAAAAATGCACAAAATATTTCCAAAACCATTTCTAACTTCATAATAAATCCCTGATTTTCAGCTCTCATTGTGACAATTTATTTTGAAAGTTCATATAACAAGAATAATATTAAAATCAATTTTTAACTTTTTCTTTTGTGCATAAGTATGTGAAAAAGTGTATACACACGTTTCTAAATTTTTATTAACTTGTAGAATTTTTTTAGGTACGGTGAACGATCCGATGAATTATCCAATTTTTAAACATATAAGCCGTAGTTTAAGCCTCTATACTCACTAACTTCTGAAAAACAGTGTCAGAAAAATGTTTCATAACTGATATCACTTATAAAAGTCAGTGGCCTTTAAATGGCTTTGAAAGCTACTTGTTGATAGAAACGAGAAATATTTTTATTTTGGTATATTTCTTTCGATTAGAATTTAGCATCACAGAGCCAGCCAAAAGGCACTGTGCCAACACGAAATTGAAGTTGATGCTTGGGGTAAAAATCACTGGTAACTGGCAAAGAAATAACGTAATTGCCTTAGTATGGTAATCTTTCACATGTTGAATGAAGGGATGGATTCACACAATGAATAAAAACTTTGCCGTTACGAATAAAAAAAGTTTTAAATCTTGCTCTAATGTTTTAAAAATCTTTAGAATTAAGATAAAAAGAATATCATTCTCTACTTTAAAGACCTTAATGATTCATACCTTTTATATACGAAGTAAATAGTTTCTATTTTCTCTACTGAAATTAGTATTAAATTTTGAAACGCGAGAGAAGCTGGTTATCAATAAAATAATTTAAATTCCTTCATATTCGTTTCGGTATTCAGTTTAAATTTTTTCTTTCTACAAAAATTTAAAAAGGACGTTCTATGCTGTTCATTTATATTGCATTTAATTTAAGTATATTGTAAGTAGATCTGCAATTATTTTGTCTTGTGAGGAACATTACCATTCATAAATTATAAGCCTCGTCTAGACATTATTAAATATATTAAATTTGAATCTCATTACGTATTTGAAACTAATTGGTATAAGGTGCATATGCATTTGTTTGGAATACTTTCTAAATATGAAGATCGCAAAACTGTGATGCTCTGAAACTTCAATATAATGTGTATTTCTTTATCAATTCGAATGAACTCTACTTGTGACATTGTACAAAAGATTTTTAATAAATGTATTTAAGCCTGTATAGCTTGGAAACTTGTAAAATATACATCACTAATTGTCTGAGAATCTATGTAATTAAATTTTTAGGTACAAGACAATTTATTTGAACTGAATTACATTTTGTGTATAATGATATATATATATATATAAATCAATATACTGTTCGGAACTTCGTCATAAAATCCTTTGTGAAAATATTAAATAAGATGTGTATAATAACTTTTGATAAGTATTTTACATAGTGAGAGAAGAATTAGAGTTAGAAATTTCTCTTAGTGGGAAAACATTTTTCTTTTAATTCACGAAAATAGAAGCGTCTTAACTTTGTGAAATAAAGAAAGGGTAAGACTTTTATGCGACGTATAAAATGGTTTGTTCTAAAGAAAATCTTCAGTATTCCTCAGTAAACTTCAAATATCATTTATAAAAGATAGAATAATAAACACGTGAGGGTTTTAATTCTGAATGCGTACTTGAAAGCGTTTTAATAAGATACGAAATTATTCAACTTCTTTTACCAGAATTTATTTGTAAAAGTTTCGAATAAAAGCATATTTACATGGGTAAATATGCTTTTATTCAACTAGTTATCTTTAGGTATTGAAATGAAACATAATTTTCAGTTTCCTTCTATTTTATAATAAACATATTTCAACGTAATATTTAGTTGGAAACATAGATTTTTTGTAATGAAAATTAAGGTAGTAGAACATGTTTAAGTGAAGCAGTTGGTAGCATTATATGCTCTTAAAACAGATAAAATATTATTTAGTTCTAGTTAATGTAGTTCTTTAGAAAACAAACCCTTTAACGTTCATTTTAGAAAAAAAAAGTGATTTAATTTTTATAAGATTTAGGACGTTAGAATGAAATTGCCTCAATTTACATTACCATGCTTTGGGGATTTTTCTTTAATTGCTGGAAATGCACACACATGTAAATGTAAAAAACATTAAATATGTTAATTTTGAAATGTTATTATAATATTCTGTCAAGAAAAGGAAAAATGAAAATTGTAAGAGCACAAGATAACAAATAAATCATATTAAATGCATTCATACTCAAGAAATTAGTTTTTATAAATGTATGACTTACTATGAAAATTATGTGTATTTTTTAAACATAACGTTGCAGTATTTTTATTAGATTAAACACATTATCCTTTCATTGAGCTCTATCCATTTATTTTAGTTTTGAAAACTTTTAATTTCTTTGATAAGATTTTTAACACAACGGTTTTTAAAAGCGAATGTGATGTTTTTGCATGATTAGTAATAGTGAAAAGAATTTCCTATAAAGTTATCCTAGATGTGTATATATTTAAACTTTTAATATTTAACATACACACACAAATACTGCAACGTTATAATATTCATTATAGATGCATTCAGAATAGGTATAACGTGAATTATGTGATAACATTTGACAAATAAAAAATATTTGACTATTTTAAGAATTTGAAGTACCATCCAAGTCGGCCTTGATTAAAAGAACCGTCGCGTTAATTAATACTAATTTCATAACAATGTTAATAAATCTAGTGCCTCTCAATAAGGTTCAGATTCTTATAACATAAAATAAGTATCTTTAAAAACTTTTCTCTTAAAGGCATAACCAGCAAATTAAATTTTTTCTTTGGATCTTATGAAGTGCGTCGCTTAAAAGTTTAAATAAAATATACACCAAAAAATGAAAAACACAAATTTGATACGCATTAGATCATGCCATTTCAAATAGAAAAGGCGAACTGAAATGCTCTCTGTTTATTTCAAAAGAAAAATCATTATTTAAATTATACATTTTTATTAAAATAACAGTTAATTTAAAGTATTTTAACAAGACAAAGCTCAGAAAAGAGATGATCGTTTTTGCTCTTCATCCCGTACGATATGTAAAACCACCATTTTTCTAATCAAATATTTCTGCTTTCAATTAACGCAACTTAATTACAAGCTATTAGTTAATCCTGTTCACAATATGTCGAATGCACTCATTTAACTGAAAAGGGGAAATACATTTCAGCAAAATCTATACCCTGCGGGAAGGCAGAAGCCTCGAAGAAAAGATTTACACTCGCTTTTAAAAACTTCACAGGCCAGAGAAGTTTTTATACCATATTATTTTGTTGGAAAATAAATACCTGAGAATGATGAAAAAAACCGAAAGAAAACGCAAGGCAAGACGCTGGGACCTCAAGAGAATTTCTGTAGAATAGTTTTCTCTACTTCAAGACCTTATCGGCAGTGAAGAAAACTACTATTGAAAGAAAATCGTTCAGGAAATAGCTTCTTCAGAGAGTGATCGAGGTTGGCTCGTTTCAAATCGTATTGACGAAGGTTCTATTTCGCATATCTGTCACGATTTTTCTGTCCTCGTGAATTAAAGATGGACTCCAGCTAATTTCACGCCACGTTTTGCTGATCGATATTTACAAAAATTGTCGATTTTATCGCAAGGAATTGGAAATAACGGAATTTCAATACTGGCATATGGTCGCCAATGTTCATTCAGCATTAACCCTTCCAGTGGTTTCGACGAGATATCTCGCCCACCGATATTTAACTAATTTTGCTGATGACGAGTTATCTCGTCAACAAGATTTGACCAATTTTGCTATTGACGAGATATTTTATCAAGATATTGCTGTTTTTTTATGATGACGAGATCAAGATCTGGTCAGATTCCTAATGAAGAGATATCTTGTCTATAAAGATCTGGTCAGTTTTGTTAATGACGAGATACCTCGTTGAAACAACTATCTGAAGGGTTAATGCTTAGGTAACAGCAGAAGACCAGTTTAATTTACGTTTATATTAGTATAGATACATGCTATTCATGATTATTATAATGCATGATTATGAATATGAATATTACAATGGAAATTCTGAAACAAATTATGCAGTAATGCGGTAATTGAGAAGACATCGTAAAGAAAATATCTGTGTTACGTAAGAGCAGAGCTGAGATATTGCCCCAAATCATAGTTATGACGACAGGCATTCAACGAGTTTTATTTGTTTCTATTTTAACGCAAATAAACCCTCCAAGTGGTTTCGACGAGTTATCTCATCCATCAAAATCTGACCAATTTTATGAATGACGAGATATCTCGTCATTAAGATATTGCTGATATTTTTATGATGGCGTGATCAAGGTCTGATCAGATTTCTTCTAATGACGAGACATCTCGTTCATCAAGATCTCGTCAGTTTTTACTAATGACGAGATATCTCGTCGAGGCAACCACCAGGAGGATTAAGTGCATGCTTTGAGTAAGAACAGAGAACATTGCAGTTATTATTACTAAAACAATTACTAAAGGTGAGATTTTAGGGTCAACAAAATATTTTGACATAACGACTTTATAAAGTTATCTGAATTAAAAATTTTCACAATGGGAAATTTCTTTATTAGATGTGTCGACTTGATGACAGACTAGTTCGCGCTCTTCCACCATTTATGGTAATTACTTAACGTCTCACTGGAGCAACACAATAGCTTTCCGAGAAATATACAACGATCTCGTATGTACGCGAAGTACATTTACGTTAAATCTGTAGGACATTCTAGATGATGCTTTAAAAATATAGGCAGATGGCAACAGGTTTGATTCAGGTACGATGGGAATTAGCATCCACATAAAATCAATGGACTCTGACAGAAAAATAAAATTTAATAGCAGTAGTTCAATTAATGTCACGGTTGCAACACAACTATTGGCGACGGTCCGGGGTCAATCCCCAATTTTGAACCACGGTCAGATGATGAGGTCAACACCTAATCTGCCACCATTTATGGTAATTACTTAACCACTCTCCAAATATCCACACCACGCCAACCTGAGGACATTTGAGGTTACGACAGATATAACGCGCACCAGCCCCTGCGTACACGATGGTCTTTGGTTGGACCGGAGGGTCGGAGCAATCGGAGGGTTGCGAGTTTCGAACTCGCAACCCTCCGATTGCTAATCCGTAACTCTTCCAACCTGGCTACCATGGCCCGCCCTCCATACAACCAAATCTCGATCTGTTCATAGTTGTTACCAGAGGTTCGGAATCCACCTTAAGTAATAGGTATCTGTATGATTAGACCTTGTATTATCGACTTTAGAATGTAAAACCAAACCAAACTCTGACAAGTTAAGAAATCCATGACGTTCAAGACGCATTAGCATAGACACTTTTTATCTTCAGATGAGTCACATGTATATAAACCTGTGTCCTCCTTGTGTGGGCCCAATTTTTATGAACGGCTAATGCACTGTTATTTTAAGGTACTTTTAATGTCATTAACCCATGTATGTTGTTAATTCCAGCTCATAGAAGTTCATAGCTTAAGAGTAAAAATTATTCAGCTTTGAAATAAATTTTCGAAGTTAGACTTCAAGCATTAAAACGACTTTACAATGTGAATGATAATAGCAACTCAATTGACAACAAAAGTAAAGGGACAACCTTCGTTGAACCAGATGCCGACAAGGTGACTTCGAAGAAAAGAAGATGGAATTTGTAAAACTCCACTCGTATAAGACATCGGTCTATTTTAAAGCAAGCAGAAATGTTAGATCTCCGTCTGCATTGCTGCTATTTCACCCAACGTACAGCTATCGCTCGAAATAAAATGATGAAACTGATTTAAACGTTTTAGCGAAAATATTGCTCCCTAGTGTCTCTTAAACATGATGGGAGTCATCTACGGAAAGTGAATTTTGCACTTGAGGCACTTAAAAACTATTCTCGCTTCCCAAGAATCAATTTATGTTTCTCCGATGCAGAAAAAAAAGACATTGCGAAAAATATTTCGCGGTAAAAGCTTTGATAACTCGCTCCTTTGTGGGCTTGAATTTCTGCTCTAATCTAACGCATTTATTCTTCTTGGATATCCATCTTTGTGATCTGTAATATAAAAATCTACTCTTAAGTATCAGATTTTTAGAAAATCATGAATCAAGTCTTAAGTATTGTTAATAATATCTTATTGTGGACATTGAGCTATCTAGAACCACTTCATCTACTTTCCATTTACTTTATAATTTAACAAATTTACAGAAAATAATGGGAAATACCTTGCGCCCAATATTTTACTTTTTTACTTTTTGGCAAATTATTGTGAAATGTACAATTCCTGCGTTTCAGAATGAACTCCTTTTCCTTTAAACCTCCATGTGTTTCGACGAGATATCTCATCCATCAAGGTTTGATCAATTCTTCTAAAGACGAGATATCTCGTCAAGATATTGCCAACTTTTTTTATGATGATGAGATCAAGATCTCGTCAGCTTCTAATGACGAGATATCTCGTCCATCAAGATCTCGTCAGGTTTCTTCTAATGGCGAAATATCTCGTCCATCAAGTTCTCGTCAGGTTTCCTAATGACGAGACACCTCTTCGAGGCAAACACAAAGAGGGTTAGACCAAATAAAAATTTAGAATCCTTTTTTAAAATACCCCTTACCGTAAAACTGTTTGCGAAAGAATTTCGCTTGTAACACACTGATCGTCACGAGATTTCCAAGTAGTGTAGTCTTTGTTTTTGCCCCTCAACACACATAATGACTAAATAGCCGCATCGATTGGTTGAAAGAACTCTAGGAACGATTCTATTGGTCATGAAGGTCGAAACTGGTTGGATATCACTCAGTAAAGACTAGATTGCAGAACGGATATGAACGTGTGAATCCTACAGAGGGTAAATTCGAGCAGACTTTCAAATTATAAGTTTATCCAAAACTAATAACCGAATAACAAAATCCATTAGGCATGAATTTTCATAACATTACATTTTTCCTAACAATAGATTAAAAATACATGTAGAATGCCTTTGCATCTATTACTCTGAATTAGAACTGTAAAAGTTTTAAGGAGAAACGAGGGATTTGTATCTAAATTTTTAAAGAACCTTTGATTCATATTTTATTCGTTTTTATTTTGATTGCATTTCCTTAGCACTTATAAATGAAGTAAAGAAATCGATATGTAGTAGTAAAAGTACTCTTGAAAAATTATTCCTACATTATGTTTAATAGTACTCTATTTTATGTCAAAATTGCAGTTGTTCTTTCGCTTTCCTACACTTCCCAAAGTGATCGTTAAATTCAAATGCACCGACGTCACGTTAGAGTAGAGTATTATAAATTTTTCACGAGAGTCTATCACGTCCGCTCCCCCGATTGAATAAGTTTTTAGTAATGCAGAGCATTCATTTCACTTTTGCATTCTCACCAGAGAGAAACCATTATGTTATATTTTATTCATTCTTTAGGTGCATGTTTGATCGGAAATAAAAATCGTAAAAATATTGCAAGACAGTCGCATTAGTTCGTTAGTAAGAAAAGTATAAGTGTTTTAAAAAATTAATACCTATCCAGGAGACATTTCAATCGAAAAGTAATTTAAATTGGTAACCGATAAATTGCGGATATTTTTTGTAGTGAATATGAAGTGCAAGAGAACAAAACTGAAGCAATCATTGCAACATAAAAAACGTCATTATTCCCAATTTTATATTCAAGTCTCGTTATTTAAAAGATCTATAACTTTTTGAACAATACACGTACGAAACATCTGAATAAATTTAGGTTTATATTTTCGAGCAATTGTAATATTTGAGTGACAGTTACGAAATTTTAAGCGTTATTATTTCCGTTGTGAAAGGACTTATAATCCTGAATTGCCAATAAATAAATTTAAATAAACATTAAAAAATATCGTAGCGAAAATTTTTCTGTCCTTTTATAAAGAATCTAGTTTTAAACCTTTGACATGTCCTATAGTGAAAAGAAGCTGCACAAATGCTCTATTTTAATATAGATATTGCATGACTGTGACATTCTAAGATAGAATTCTTTTAGGAATTTTTCTTATTCGGGATATTTGATTCTGGACATTTTTTTCGTTTTTAACATCAAGGGTTTAAAAATATTTTCCCCTCGGGAGTTTCAACTTCGGATAAAATTACATGTCAATATACTCAATATATCAAAATGTCATGGATAAAAGTAGGGAGGAAATATCTCCTTTTCTTTGTAGATATTCGTTGAGCAGGATTTGTTAGGAATAACTTTGCAGGGAATAGTGTCAACTCAAATGCGTAAGTTGGAAAAACTTTCGTTAGATTTTATTTGGGAATTTCAAAGCCTATACATAAATTATCTATGTTGTTACTTAAAGTAATGTATAAAAATTTTATAAAGAACTATTTATTTAAAGAATATTTATATTATTACTCTTGATTAAGTGTCTTAACTAAAACGTTTTTTAATAAATATTTTAAGAAAGAGTCAGCAAACTAACTTAACATTCAGCAAGTTGCGAAAGATGAAACAAATAATTTTATATAAATTGATTTGTAAAAGTTTTTAATTTAATGAAGTAAATTTATATGAATAAATATTTTGGATCTTAACTGTGATTAAACAATGCTTCCTTGATTTAAATCTCTCGCATTGAAAACTGACATTTCACCCCTTCAGAACTCCATCCTGAAAATAAAGAGGTATTTTAAACGTATTATTTTTTTAAACTTAAAATAATTTTAAACTTAAAATAATACCAGATTGTCACGCATTTTCATAAAACACAAGTTTCAAGCATTCCTTCTAGACGTATTTTCTCGAACAAATAGTCCATCTCGTTCTCCTAAGCTTCTTTGAACTTTTAAATCTTTGTGAAACTGAAAGACTTAAACCTTTTTAAATATTTAATTAATCATTTGTCAGCAATGTTAATAACAAGCAAATTATTGAAGAAATGCAAGGTACTCTACACTACAAAATCAAGTTCATTCATTTAATCTACAACTAAAAATATTTGCTTATAAATATTGTACTTGAGGCATATAACTATGGTTTTAGATTTCTGACTATTCTGCGAGTTTAATAAACTTTACTTGTCTTTAAAGATCCAAAAATAATCTGATAAAAACTATCCACAGTAAAACTAGAACAATTAATTTCTGCCCTACTAATACTATGAATTAAAATAAATGTAAAGAATTAATTTTCGCGAGGAAACTTTATTGTAAACACATTTATAGATTTCCCTTTAGTTTCCCCCGAATTTATTCGCGATTTACTAGTACTTTAAAATATTTATAATCCTATTATCTTTGAAGAAATAAAACACTCTTATAATCCTACCTCATTTACCATAATGAATGAAACTCTAGCGCAGTGTGTTAGTTAATGGACAAATTTTGGCTTTGGCAGAAAGTCGTTCCCGTTGTTTTGAATTATTATGATTGTTTCAAAACAGCATTCACGTTTCTGCTTAGAAATTCCTAAGATATTTTTAGATTCCACCCATAGATTCTGTGGATTAATAAATCCAAACTCTATTAATGAAACGTTTCTATTACTTGCTTTATTCCATTAAAATTTTTAATGAATGCATACCTCAGATATCATTGCTTTTCACCAACTAATGATTCAAACTCTACGCTACTGATTAGTAAAAATAAAATTAGCTGTTAGTTTATCCATCCATTTTAAATTTTTAAATAATCAGACTATCCAACGCTTATCCTCTAGTTGTATCATCCAATTTCAATTTTTAAAAATCGTTACACTAGATTTAATTCATACATAATAATTTAGGACCCTCAAGAATATTTTAGATCACACTCTCAGAATCTTGTAGTTAGTTCCCTGACATCCTGAAACACTGCAGTAACTGACTGTCGAAATCCTAACGCAATTAAGAGAAATTTAGATGCAATTATTGGAACCAACAAATTTCACCACAGCATACTGCGAAAGAAACCCAATGCCGAACTAAATTATAGCCACGAGCCCTGCCAGAAAGAGGTTATATTTTTCTCCAGGTATTAAGGTTAACCGCATAAAATAGCCGCTAGTTACTCGGATTCTAACTAAAACGGCTATCTTGATGGAAGAGTGGATGAAAATCATCCTTTAGGGCGGATGCTTACGTAATGAGATCCGGTTTCAGAGCTGCTGTACGAGTCCGTGGAAATGTGAGGGAATACTCTATTCGGAGGAAGAAGAAATATTAGCTTCGGATGTAATTAACAAGAAGCATCAGGGTCGTTTACAGTCAGAGAATTAACATTTCCCTTGGAAAGGCTTTTTCGCATTGCTTCCATTAGAAATGGAAAGCCTAGATTTTTATTCTGGATAGCTCTATATGCTAATCATGTATCTTCTCGTATAAATAGCGTGAGGAAACAAAATCAATGCTCTTTCACATCGAGGGATTCTTACGTTTTGTAATGTAACAATGGGTAGATGTAAAAGGAGGAATTACTTCAGAGAATATATATGTTGAGAAAAGTATAAAGAATGAATTGATTAATCTTTGGTATCACATATTATTTGGCAATTATGTACAAAACAACTTACGACTCTACAGTGGAAACGTTTTAGAAAATAGCGTAACTTTTAAATTATCTCTAAGAAATTTAAAATCTACTGTTTAAATTAATTTATCTGTTTTGACTTGTTTATTTTCGATCTTTTAGTGTAGTTTTTATTTGATATACATGTTTTCTTTTTATCTGCTTAGAAAGATTTTACTGATAAAGCATTCATATGTGAATAAACAAACCTGGATGCATTTTTTATATAATTTTGCAAATTCAGATTCAAAAACAACTGAAATGCTTTAGTGTGAGTACATCATAAACATACGAAATATGTAATAACGCAGAGTTATGTTCATTTATCGGTACTGGAAAGTATTTTTTCATATTATAATATTTGTTTGTTGACAAATTTTTTTATGCATGGTCTTCCAAAAGTCTGCACAAACTTTAAAAAGCCATAAAAAAATGAAAAATTATCGCAGTGAAGTGTGACTTGCACCATAAGTATTATCAAGGTCGGGAATTTTTTGACAGGAAAACAATTTTGTAGTTTGTAAAATTGCCGATAGCGGGCGCTTACCTGAATATACATCCTCCGGAAGTACGTAAATCAGGTTGTTTTAAAGACCTGAGTGCTCTGTGCATTCTTCATTTGATTCATTAGCAAATACAAGGTGTAAGAGCAAATTTTTGCGAGAATATTAACTTTGGTAGAGAAATGTAGTTACCTCATTTTGTAAGACATTCATTAAATCTTTGTAAAAAATTTTCATAGTGAATTTTATCTGCTCTTAACTTTTTCAAATTTACAATAAAATGCAAATTTTAATTTCATACATGAATGTTGTTTGATTAGTAAATCGTAGGAAATTCGTTCAGAAAAATTGTAAAGAAATTGAAAAACCTCAAGGGGGGTTAATTAAGTTTTATTTTTCAGAAGATTCTACAATACCAAATATAAAAATCAGATGAAGTTCTGAATAAAAATTCTATTGCTGTGAGAGAGAAAAATTTAAAACTAACATTTTCAATTTTAATGACGGTGTTACTATATTGTATATTTATGTCTTTTAACTGTATTGTGTTAACCTAAGATATTATGAAGTACTTTTGAAAGGATACAGAAACAGAAAACGGTGCAGAGCATCCCATGGTGAAATAAAATTAAATGTCAGTCTTATCTCTGAGTAGCATCCTACTAAAATCACAAAATCTCCCAGCAATTGGAAGAACTCTCAGCATGCAACACCATATGGTTGAATTTTAATTTATAGATAGGTAGGTAGTTATTAACGTCGCGCTGGAGCGACACAACGAACTACTGGCGACAGTCTGGAATCAATCACGATGGGAAAGATCCAAGGACAATGACCCTTAATTTTGAACCACGGTCAGATGACGAGGTCATACCTGAGCTGGCACCCTACTCTCCAAACTTCCCCACCACACCAACGTGAGGACATTTAAGGCCACGACAGATTTTACGTGCACCCACCCCGTGTACACGACGGTCTTTGGCTGGACCGAGTTTCGAACTCGCAACCCTCCGGTTGCTAATCCGTTGCTCTTCCAACTGGGCTTCCGCGGCCCTTTAATTTATAGGTAAAATTGGTTTCGTTTCAAGTGCATCTCAGAATTTCCTCACATTCGCCGTATACACTCACTATTGAAATATCCCTTACCAAAATCTCAATAAAAAGTATTTTTATAGGAAAATATAGTTTGAATCTTAATAAACTTTATTTATTAGTACATACTCTCATTTATCTTTTCTATGCAAGATTTAAAATATTTTAAACAAGTGTTATTAAATTCCAATGGTGTAGGAAATAAAAAATTTACATTCAAACTCATTAACAAACCAAAACTATAAACAGTTTACATAATTTTACCATGAATTCTGAAAACGTAATGTTATTAGCTTATGTGTTTATGTGATTAGGCTATCTAACATTAATTAAAACTTCCAATCCAAGATAAGCTTCAGCCATGCCTAATTTAATATTTTTGAGAAATAAATATGTTGACTTTTCATTTAATACCAGAACAAGTATGCAAAATTAACAATGCCCAGTCGTTTCCAAATGCTTTAATTACATTTGTTTGCACGGTATAGGCTTTAGCTTAAAGTTTTAATCTTTCCAGGCTACTTATTTTCAATAACTCAAAATTATTCCGATGTTTCTTGAAGGAAAATCAATCTTGAATAATTAAGTCAATTTGCCATTTAAGGAAAGCAGATATCAGATAATTTTAAGCTGCAATTTTACAATTATGAAAATGATTTTATATGATGGATAGAGTATTTAAAATGCAATTGAAGTATCCAATACATGAATAGAATACTCATTACTTACTTCCAGAATTCTAAACATCGAAATCCATTTTCAACCGAGTAAGATATTAGCATTAATTCAATGAAAAGTATTTTCGTAGTGTCATTTCCATTATAATTTGCGCATTTAAAACCTTTTCTTTCATAATGTAGTTTGACATCTGAAGGAAAAAGGATGTAACATAAACATGTTACATTAAGTTATTTAAGTGTAAGTGTTCATTCATACAAAATCAACAAATTCGATATTTAAAAATTTTGTTTTGAAGCTAGATTTTCTCTTTTTTAATGATGCAAAAATTATTACAGTATCTTACCTATAAGCTTTTTTAAGAAATTTATATATAAATCTTCGGATGCATTTAATAGTTTATTGAAATATGCAAAATGTAATTCTCAAAACTGTTTTTACGACATAATGAACATTTTCTCAAAATCTAAATCCACGAGCCTTGAAATTTTTAATCCTTGACATATTTAAATTTTAGTTTTCACAGATAGTCTATTTAATCTTTTGAAACTTGATTCATTAACCATAAAAGTTTAAAAAGATTTTATTCGAAATTCATAACTTATACCATGTTATTGTCTAACATTTGAATAAAATTGTACTTTCTGGAATGTAGTTTTAAGCAAATATCTATATGAAGAAATTCCCATATTAAAAATGCATAGAAGTACTTGATAAAGTTGTTTGAAAAGTTTCAGGTCCATAGGGATAAAACTATTAGGCACTTTTTCTTTAGTTGCTTTCTTATGTAGATGAAAACATTTCTTTGAGAAAAAATGTAGTTTTGTATTTTAAAATGCGCCTTATTGAGTGAATAATTCAATCCCTTATATATCCATTACAAATACTTCTAAGATACAGTAATAGTTTCTACATCGGTAAAGCCGAAAAATTAAATTTTATTTTGTAGTAAAATTGAAAAATGGGAAATTTGTCAACTTCGAATGCGGGATCTCCCTTACCATAATTGTTATAAACTATATTTTTCTTTAAACATGTGTATTACACCAAAAATATATTTAAATCCAACAACTCCGAAAAATTTCGTATACCAACTGATTCAACAAAGCACGTTAGCCCACTTTACCTCAAAGTGTCTCATTCATTAGGAAAGCACCATCGCACCTCTCAAGGTGTACATAACCCGAAAACATACGCACACTCCCGATCCATTCAATACCTATAACGATGATTTGAAAAAAGAGCTGAAGCACTTTTCTTATTAGCCAGGGCAAAGTCAAAGAATCTCTTTCTTTCTCTGAATCCTTTCAGTTATCCCCATAGCCTATTAAAGAAAAATGAAAATCTCTCTCTATCAGGTGAAACCGAATATCGACCCCAGCGTGGTTGTGGTGCGCAGGAGCGGTCAATGGTACACAGGTTTGTCGTGCTTTCGAGTTCTTGACAAAAAGTTCTTCTCCGTGTCTCGGTTTTGTTTCTTTACTTAATGTGATCTTTTTCCCCAACTACTGAGGGAGAGTATTTTCGGTATTCCCCACTTTGATATTTCAAATGACTCGGGTTTTTTATGAGTCGTAATTTTTTTAAGAAAACTCTTGATGTGGTTTTTCCTTCCTGTGTGGGCATCTTCGGTATTTTACCTGGTGTTGTACTACTTCTTCGGAGTTCAGAATGAGGCTTTTGTTTTGCATTCCGCATTTATCATGCAGGTGATCGAAGGGATGGGTAAATAACTTACCTGAATTTTTTATGAATCTTAGTCTCTCGCTCAGCTTCGGATGCCGCCCAAGAGGTAAAACTTTTATTACCGAAACGGGATTGATAAGAAATTCGTACGCTTTGCTTCTCATAAATTGTTACGCTACGTTATGCCAAATATATGCGGACTGCTCCTTTGGTGCATAAAGATCTATTTACTTTATAAATATACCTTATTGAAAATCGACCGTGAAACGAAAATTAATTTCTAGGTCATCAAAAACTGAAAGTGCCAAGAGTGTCGTGAGGTAAACTTTGGCTGATATTTACTCAAAAAGGCGGATGAATTTGTATTTAAATAGTTGTACGAAATAGAAGTCATTTTCAGAACTGTCAACCGCCTGATAATGATGTTTATGATAATACTATGGAAAATTGAAAACAATGTCAAGGTTATGAACTTAGATTAATTTCCCAATTAAAACTAAGACAGTCAAAACGCCAAATTCTAAGGGAGCTCGTCCCTTAATTTGGGGTTTGGTGCGTCTCTTAATTAAAATTAAGGGAACTCCTCCCCGTTGGAATTTCCCGCAGGACTCTGAAATTATTTGACTTAGCTCCCTCAACTATTTTTTATTCATCTCTAATTAGCGTCCCCATGCAGTTCTACTGTAAATTTAAAGTAAACCTCAGACGCTCCTATTTAAAGCTTCCAGATATCTGAAGTACCCTGCGTGTCTTTATTATGTGGTTTTGTTGCCCATTGAAAAATATTCTCTACCAATTCATTAAAAGCAATTTGAAACCAGTTTTCAGCGTCTGTGTCACTTCAATAAAAAATATAGCCCATATATATTTTGTGACAACCCCAATTTCATTGGAAGAATTTACAAGCTCCTCAAAAGCCTGGAACCACTCACTAGTCATGTCTACCATTGATAGAGTAAGAAATGTCTCGAGGAAGAAGCTGAAGGCGTCAGGTAGATGGGACTTCAGCAGACTAATAGAATTTTCGATCACGAAAAGTAATTCCGTTTCTGACAGGAGAGTGAATCGAACGCTAAAAGCCTTAGAGATTCCAATCGAGATGAAGTTTTTCTTATGCTTTCAACCTCGCATAAACCGGAAGGAAAAAATAATCATAAGGCTCATTTAGGCATAAAGCACTTTTATGTTGATTAAATGGGATGTGAAACGAGTCCCTAATTGTAGTTAAAAGCAAGAGGATAATTTTAGCGTCTTAGATTTAAGTTAAAAATTTACGGATGAGCAGGAGAAATTTTTAAATTAAATTATAATGCAAAGTGATAGTATACGACTACTTAGACTTAACTGCAATAAAACGTCCTCCATTTTTTCAAACAATTGGAAATGAATAAACTTGGAAAAAGTTTGGTACAGGTAAATTACACTCCTTGATATAAAACTATTTATTTAAAATGCTTATATTTCTTACTATCAATTTAAACTTATTTAATCAGGTAAAGAGAGAGTTCTATACATATATAGACTAATCATATTTAAATTAAGATTACTAAGAATATTACTCAATGGAATTACATAAACGTGAGAAAATTTGAATCGTTTTAGTAATTCTTACAGCTTATTTAAAGCAGTTTTAAGTAAAATTAAAACGAATTAAAATTTAATTAAAGTAAATTTAAGAGATAATTTCCTAAATTTACTTTTATTAATAAATTTAATTGAAAACGTCGATCAAGTTTCTTCATTTTACTTCTCACAATAAGGCATTCATCGCAATAGGTTTTTTTCAATCAATAAAAATTAAAACCATTGAAGAAAGTTAGATTATACATAGTTAAATTAAAATATTGAATTAAAGTTTAGAAATAAAATTACCTTACACACCTTCAACTCCATTTGAACAATTTTTCATTGCAATTTCTTTTTGAGCAATAAGTAAACCAAATTACGCCCTTAACAATTCTTATTCACACTTAAGCATTTACTGTTTTGTTAATCCAAGCAAAGTACTGTTTAATAACCAGTTCTTTCAGCCTTATGTATTCAAATTTATATTGTACTCTTTTTAGTTAAAGGAAATGCATCGATTTTAATTAAAATGAATTCGCCAATTGATTTCCCAATCCAATTATACTTTGCTATTTTCTTGGCTTTTTTCAACTCTTATAGGAAGGTGTGAAAGGATTCATCTTTCGAGAAATCCTTTCTCGTGAAAGTCAAGCGACAAGAACCGCTTTCGGCCGATTCTAAAAACCGGTTGCACGTAATGATCTATGAATAGAAGTGGCAGATCAGTAGATTGAGGACCCAGATATAAATTGTCCGTTTTCTCCTTGTTTGGAGTGTGGCAATTTGAGATGGATGCCTACTAAGACTAAGGCACATTTCTGTCAGAGGTAGAAACAACACATAAAATCATACTGAAGGAAGATATATGCAATACATTTATTTAGTTTCTTTTGATTATTTTAAGTCATTTTCCCGTCATTAGCAAAACTGACCAGATCTTGATGACGAGATATCTCGTCCATCACGATCTCGTCGCCTCTCGCCATTAGAAGAAAATTGACCAGATATTGATCTCTACATCATCAAAAATCGACAATATCTTGGTGACAAGATACCTCGTCATTAACAAAACTGGTCAGATCTTGAGGGACGAAATATCTCGTCGAAACTGCTTGGAGGGTTAAAGAATATTAATAGGAGAAGAGACAGATCTTGATCAAATACATTTCCTAGCAGAAAATAAAGTTTATAATACTTTAAAAAATAATATTTAGGAATAAACTTCATTTAATATTCTCGTGACTACAAATAGTGCAAACGTTGCTGGAGAATTTATTGTCTACTTTACAAATAAAAAATTATTATAAACATATATTTATTGAATAATTACGTTTTCTTCTGCTGAATCATCCGTCTTTTCACAAACGAATCCTCAATAAAGATGTCAAAATCTGGATTGTTCTGAAATCTGTGCT
This sequence comes from Meta bourneti, assembly GCA_933210815.1. Taxonomy (NCBI): domain Eukaryota; kingdom Metazoa; phylum Arthropoda; class Arachnida; order Araneae; family Tetragnathidae; genus Meta; species Meta bourneti. The sequence continues at coordinate 34,090,272 of OW119933.1, forward strand.
TCGATTAAAAAAGAATGCGAATTCTAAATGCGCATGAAAGTCATTTATTGTTCGCTTCAAAAGAGTAAATTGAATTTTCTCATTTTTAGGAAGCTTCCTAAGCCCGTCAAAAACCCAAAATAGTTACAACTTAGATAACAAAGTCTTAATGATGTATTTATTCTTTCAAAGGGATTCTTGAACTATGTATTCCAAAACTGATTATTTCTATTCGTGTGAAACTTTAAATGACTTTTTCTTCTGCTACAGTAATGAAACATGGGGTGTAAAACACCTATGAAGACTGGTTTTTAATCTAAATTAGATTCTTAAAGAGAATAGAATAATGTTTAGACTCCTTAACTGCCCTAGACTAAACATTACGATGAAAGTAATTAGTTATCTAATTATTCTCACGTAGTTATAAAATACGTGTTATTTATGCACCCTATAATAAATTAATCGTTAAAAAATATGTATTTTATAATTTGCGTAAAATTCATTTGTAATAAATAGTTTTACATCAATACGTGAACCGAGTTGATCAAACCGAGGTTATGGAATGAGACTGTAGATATAATGGGCGTATGATTGCTTAATGAAAATAATTTGTTCCAATTCCAGGCAGCGGTACCCCGGTTGGAAGAGTAATGTATTAGCATCCGGGGGGTTACGAGTTCGAATCCAACCAAAGACTGTCGTATACAAGAGTGCACGTTAAATCTGTCGTGGCCTTAAATGTCCTAACGTTGGTGTGTGTGGAAGTTTGGAGAGGAGGGTGCCAGCTCAGGTGTGACCTCGTCTCGTCATCTAGTCAAAATTACGTGGTGTTGTCCTCGGATCTTTCCCTTCGGGTTTTATCTCATACCATCACCAATAGCCCGTTATGTTGCTCCAGTGCGACGTCAATTAAATACCTACCAATTTCATTTTTATTAGTGGGTTAGATTACAGAGTTTTAAAATTAAAATATTGAATTTAGGTTTAATAAAGTACTCAGTTGAAAATAAATTTATTTTATAATATATATAAAGTGCATTTGGACTAAATAGTTTTGCATCGATACTCAAACCGAGTAAGTTAGACTTGACTCTTGAATGATAGATTTTATGCGTGCATAATTACTTAGTGAAAATTAGTTGTAAATCCCGATTTTAGAGGCGTATTACCAGATAAAATTTAATTAATTATTTGATCGTTAACTATACACTGGAAAGGATTATCTTTCGTGTAACAACTCTAAAGATTTCGGATATTTTTTCACTTATATGCGTACTGTCACTGCTAGTTAGCAAACTGAAAAACACAGGTTAAAACAGTTGGTGTAGTGAAAACTGTTGATGTAAACACTGTTAAAATATAAAAACCTGGATAAAGGGATTTTTCCTGAGGTTGGTTGATATATTGGGTTTATGGACATATTTGGCCATTCTGCGCCAAACACAAGATAGGCAACGCCAAGTAATGGACATACCCACACAAGGAAAGTTTTAATGACACAAAAAGACAGAAATACACCCAAGGAGGAATCGAACCTGCTCCACCTACAACTCGCAGTTTGTTAGAGCAGCGGACATACCCATTGAGCCACAAAGGGCCCCAGACCAGAGGAGTGAGTTGTGAATCACGGTGGCATTCACGGTGAAAGTGAAATATATGCGCTCAATCCATATATAAAGGGGGCCGCGGTAGCCCGGTTGGAAGAGTAACGGATTAACAACCGGAGGGTTGCTAGTTCAAATCCAACCAAAGACCGTCGTGTACAAGGGGGTCTGGTGCACGTTTAATCTGTAGTGACCCCCAAATATCCTTACGTTGGCGTGGTGTGGAAGTTTGGAGAGTGGGGTGCCAGCTCAGGTGTGACCTCGTCATCTGACCGTGGTTCAAAATTACGTGGTGTTGTCCTCGGATCTTTCCCCTCGGGTTTGATCCCGGACGCTCGGCAATAGCCCGTAGTGTTGCTCCCCAGTGCGGCATTAATTAAATTACTTATATACCTATACCATATATAAACGAGAAACCCGAATCGAGTCATTGAGAAGACATTGGAGGTGATCCCAAATACAACGCCTTGCGCCGTAAAACCCAACAATCAATCCACCAAATAGCAACGAGATGATGCAGGCTGGACGAAAAGCTTGGGGATGAAGAATAGCACCCAAAACAGGAACAGGAAAGGAAGAAACAAGTCCGTAAAGTCAGACAAGACGGATGGAGGATCAAGTACCTGACAATCCCAACACAAAGAAATCCACCAGTAAGACAAGGACGACACATTCGGTAATCCTTCGTGTTTTCTCTGACACGCTGAGTCAAAAGCCTTGATGAGAAAAAGTGTCTTGCTATGGGGAAAACGAAAGCACTTTGCAGTTGCACATTGAAACTCGCTGTACGAAGCCGGTCAGGAATCCGAGCAGGAAGTGGACGGCAGGGTGTTGAGCTTTGGGTGTGGCCGGAGGGTCCAGAAAGGAAATTGCAAACCCGTGGACGCAAATGACGGATCTGAGGAAGGGCCGAAACCCTTCGATGAGGGAAGGGAATTATTGCGAGAGCTGCCCCGACACGAAGGCTGGGTATCTTACATCCAAAAGAGGAAATGGTAGAATCCTCGGATCTTGTAGTCGGAAGTGTCCGTGCCGACATTAAGCTGAATTTTTCGGTAAAGCTCATTCTTTTATAGCGGAAATCTAGGAGAGAGGTCTATCCAGTCAATTGTTGATAAGATTTCAATTACAAGGCATTTTAAATATATTCAGGAATAAGAATAGCTTTAAGTTTAAACGGATCAAAATAGTCGCTATCAGGTATGGATAGCAAGGGATTCGAGGAAGACTTGGGGATTGATCACAGACCGTCGTCAATAGCCCGTTGTGGTGCTCCAGTGCGACGTCAGTTAGCTACCTACCTTAAGGTATGGTATGTAGGTATTTTGATTAACGTCGCACAGGAGCAGCATAACGGGATCAAACCCGAAAGGCGAAATCCGGGGACAGCACCACATAATTTGAACCACAGTCAGATGACGAGGTCACACCTGAGCTGGCACCCCACTCTCCAAACTTCCACACCACACCAACGTGAGGCCGCGACAGATTTAGCGTGCACCAGCCCCCTTGTACACGACGGTCTTTGGTTGGATGGATTCGAACTCGCAACCCTCTGGTTGCTAATCCGATGCTCTTCCACCTGGGCTACAGTGGCCCGATACGTACTAGGACAAATACGTTTCCGAAAGCGCACTCAATAACACACAAAAGTTAGTAATTGGTAATTGGTAATTAGTTAACGTCGCACTAGAGCAACACAACTGGCTATGGACGACGGTCCAAAGACAGCACCAACGTAATTTTGAACAACGGTCAGATTACGAGGCAACACCTGAGCTGGTACCCCCCTCTCCAAACTTCTACACCACGTCAACGTGAGGACATTTGAGGCCACGACAGATTTAGCTTGCACCAACCCCTTTGTACACGACGGTCTTTTGGTTGGATTCAAACTCCACGGTGCTTCCAACTGGGCCACCGTGGCCCCAAAAGATTGTAGAGTAGTTCGGATCCGTGAAGACTTATATACAGTCGAAAGGTTCGAGTGTATATAAAGACTGAATTAGGAATAATATTTAATCCCCTATAACTTTCTATCGTTTCAATTAATATTTCCCATAATTAAAGTAGGATCACCATTATCAATCTACTAATAATAAAAAGGAATGAGCCCCTTTTCCAGAAAACCATTGGGATTTATTTTCTGAGTCGTTTATTTGAAGCATTATCTCCAGACGATTGCCCATCGAAAAATCTGAATCGTTCATGTTAGCCCTTTTACTTGGTAACATAGGGGATTCCAAGTAGTTATTTCTTTGTGGTGCGTGTAACAAAACAAAGTCATAAGAAGCCGTTTATTTCTTCAAATTCAATCTTCGTTTCGTTGTATTCCAAAATTGATTCTATCGATTCGTGCGTGACTCAAAATAGATCTAGGCAATTCTTTCCTTCTCTTTATAATGAATAGATTGCGATAGCACTCTCCCAACCGTCACTAAATGTAGAAGCTATTTAAGGTTAGAAAATCTTCCCCATAAATGCGATCACGAATCCTTAGATTAGCGGGAGAAGACTTATTTTAGCTCTAAATTATCTCGATTTTATTTTCGGTTTTCCTTTATACGAATGTAATATCTATAGAAACAAGCACTGAGATGAGGATAAAAATTGAGGCTTTCCTTTTATACTTTTCGGAGAAGCGTAAAATAAAAATGCGTTTACAAGGGCAGTTTCTACCCAATTCAGAAAAATGGAATTCTACGGGTTTCTGTTTATTTTTTAGATCCCATTACATTAAAAAATGTTAGGATAGATTTTGTATCTAACATATATTCTCCCACATATTTTGTAAATAATATACGTAGATAGGTATTTAATTAACGTCTCTCTGGAGCTATTGGCAACGGTCCGTGATCAAACCCGAAGGAAAAGATCCGAGTAAATAATATGCATAGTCATAAGAAAAATTCAATTGTATTTTTGAATATTTTAGATCTCGTTTAATGTATACAGTGCACAAGGTGCTCAATGCCACACAAATCAATTTAAACCATTGAAACAATAAAAAACGTTCAGCAATATCAAACGCTGTTACCGCTTTTCAGCTTCGGTTTTTCCTTATTTGTATTATCATTATGTTTAACGCATCTCGTATATAGATATCTACTCTTTCTAATTATTGTGTTGCAAAAAACATGGCCATAGAGCGACAAAATAAACCCAAATCAGTTTTTTAATAATACCTATCCAACAGTGAACTATTTAAGATCAAAACAATCCTATAATTTATAGTAAAACCTTAACATTTATCGCGTTATGAGGCTGTTCAAGTTCGAAATTTCTTATGCTATGAACGAAACTTTTAGTAATATACGTCTGTAGTTTCTTACTTATCGATACGAGCTGATACAAGTTAGAAGCATTTTGTTTTCAAATGCTCGCTTTTGTAAGTTCCAAAATGTTCGATCACGAAGCATCCAAAGCGGGTCTTACAAAAGGAATATGATAGATTTTATAACATCAAGAACATAAAACCAAATTAAATTAATGCAATACTTCCTTTAAAAATTATACATTAATTTAGCACTTTCGTTTCGCTAGTGCTCAACAGGAGTAAATGATGAGAAATTTACCCACATCGCTAGGTAAAAGTTCGAAATTGAAAAATATAAAATATTTAAATCCTTTTTTCCTCAATAAGGGTAATGTTAGGATTTACCCGAAGATTTTCTCTGGTTTTCGAACTCTTAGTTAATAAGTTACATAAAGCTTAAAAATCGAAATGAACAAAATAACTAAAAAATTGTTAATTACTCTTATTAAATATGAAACAGTACCATCACAACTGATACAAAACTCTCATTTAAAATTAAGAAGTATAGAAAATATGTATAGGGGTAATATTAACATTTACAGCAAATCATAATAAATAGCAATAAATAAATAAATAAATATATATATATATATATATATATATATATATATATATATATATATATATATATATATATATATAGTTCAAAATTACAAACCAAAACAAAGAGAAATTTTTGGCATTTTGCTGGTCTGCATTTCTATTACTTTACGTTTTAATGTTTTGTATATTTTGTAATTTTATATATATATATATATATATATATATGGGTAAAAGGAATTAGAAGTACACGTAATGTGGCAAATATTAGGTATACTAAATAGAAAGTAAAGATTAAATTAACTTTTTTAAAACGAGTAATTTTATTTCTCATTACGTTTCACAAATGTGTCATTTCGTTATTAATCCTTATTGACATTAATGCTTAGATTAACAAATTTTACTGTACACTATTTGTGTGCTCCGTACTTTAATAAGAAAATAAATTCCCTTAACCCTGTCATTGGTATTTAATTCATATCCTGGTCTTTAAAAATTAATTATACATTCATTCTTAAGATTTCCTTTAGTTCCCTTACATGGTAGCAGAAAATACCCAATACTGATCCTTCACCAACTGACGTATTAAATATGCAGTACACCTACTGAGCGACTATCTAGTTCACAGGAGATGTCTCAAAGAGGATCATGTATGCCTCTCCAGGGGAGATCAGTCATTGTGAATGTCGGAGAGCTTTTATCAGCGTTTTCTATCCGAAAGATCAGATTCTCCATCAACAGAAAGTTGGTCGGAATCGCTAGTCAGCAGTAACAATTCCTTTGGACTCGAGAGATTAAAAATACAGTACTTCTAGCTTTGCTGATGTGTTAATGGCTATGTTGAAAATATTATATTATTATTCATAGGTATGTAGGGAAAGCATATTTTAAATCAAATGCTTGAACTTCATTTTCTAATTTGCAATATTTAAGAATCGAGCATAAGAATCGATTAAATTAGATTAAATCGATTAATCGATTAATCGAAGATTATGGATTAAATTTTTAAAATATACTTTTTCTATGCATAATTTTTCTGCATCATACAGGAACCCTTGCTTTTAAATCAGAATTTTCTGATTTTTTTATATTATTTTAAAAAATAAATTCGAACACTTGTTCCGAGAGGCATATATCATAAATTTATTAAATTAATTTTTAGAAATATTTTCAAGGAAATGAAAAGTAAATCTGATAATGATAACAAATAGAAATAAAAAATCTTCCGATAGCATTAACAGCAGCAGTTGGATCAAAGCAATTTAAATAGACTGATTGCTTTAGGAATACGTTGTATTTGTGAAGAAAAGGCGAACCTGCTGTTTTTAATATTTAAAATACCTTATCATTCCAAAATACTTCACAACTAATAATTTTATTGATTCGTACATTTTAATTTAGTATTTATTTTAATGTATCCTTTGAAATAAAATTTATCAAAATAAGTTAATCAAATCAATGTTCTAATAAAATTTCCATATTCATCAAAACTGGAAATCGATTAGAACACTTGTGTGGCTACGAACTACAATGTTTCGAGTAACATTCTAATAGATTTCAAATAACTGAATGCAAACTTTAATTCGCTGCTCAAATTAAGAGCGATTCAGCTATCATTTATTCTCTGAAATAATAGCGGTGTCTGCTGAACTGAGATTGCACTGGTGACGTGCTTTAATGATGTATAAGAGCAAGGTTTCAGAAAATATGGGATTTGCGACATGAACCAACTTGGTTCTCAACTACTCAATTGTCCTCTGAGAACCTTTCAAGTCTCGTTTGACACAACGTTCAAGGTCACTATTAAATAAATCAGTTTAAAACATTGAAACAAACAATAATTTGTTCAGTAAATATTGCATTATCTATACAGAACTTTTAGTCCACACAGCGACTTCAGCAGCAATTGAGAGTATTACACTTGATAAAAACGTCGAGACAACGTACTGTATTCCTTCGTTGTTTATTCCCGCTCTACTGCTACAAACGAAAGCCAATCCAATTATATTTCGGTATGTTATGTATTGCAAAGATGAATGACGGACCCAATCTAATTCATTCCTTGGAAGGTGAGAAGAATTCCCCTCTATAAAGTCTGAGCCCTTCTACAGCTCCCTTGGAGTATCATTTGAATAAGAGCGAATATTAAGCAGGTCGATTAACATACTGTAAAGTCAAGGGTATGTTGCGTTTAGGCTAAGAGGTGATAAATATTAGATTTCAACGAGGGACTCGACTGCTAAGCCGACGTCATCTATTTAGCCCATAGCTGATCGAGTGGCCATCGTTTTCAGACACATTCAGCGATCCGCAGTGCTAGAAATCCGTTTGCTAAGCACCCCATCTCCATAGTTGCGACAGCTCCAACGCATCTCAATGAAAGATACAGGCCCTTCAAATAACACGTACCTCCTCAATTACCTGCTTTCCGACCAGCTGTTTGAATCACAAAGGCCTTAACTTTTCGGATACGTTCTCAGAATCAATACGGAAATCCTAAGGCTTCGCAAAACTCGTCTCATTAGATCCTTTAAGAATCTGGGCTGTTACTTGAAATTAATACAAAGAGTGCAGTAGAGCATCCATAGTCAAGGCTGGATAGGAATTAGAAAACTAGGGTGTGTTGTTTACAGCAACATGTTGGGTAGGAACAAATCCGAACTCAATTATCTTCCACGAATAGGAGGCACTGTAGGTCTAGGTCACTAGGGTCTTTGTTGCAGATTAAAGGGTTTCAACCGGAGCTTAAATATAACAAAATCGTTCCACTGGAAAAGGATAGTCCCAAAAATAGAATCTGTTATAAAATTCCAACGGATTCAATTAACAATCATTCCATCATTTTGATTACAGCAGTAAAACTATTCAAGTATTTTTCTAATCATGAAATTTAATAAAACCTAACACATAAATGTAGATAAAGTATATTTTTGCTTACAAATGGGATGGTTTGGTCATTTTACTGGAATCCAAGTTTCTTAGATACTGTATTACTCTTATTTATAGTTGGAATCAGAAGGCAGGCATGAGTAAAACGCATAGAAAAGAAAATTTCACGAAATAATTCAAGCACCAAGTGTGTATAACGTTTGAGGGAAATTACATTCGTTACTTTAATCACAAAATTGTAGAAAGATAAACAGAGTACTCGAAAATTCGCTCCGTGCAGAAGCATTCCTTTTTAGTGTTTTGAACTCAAATCATCACAGGACTTGTTACATTTGAACTTCCTTCAGGCTCTCTCGTTTATTTTAAAGGTGCACAGAGAATATACAGACGAGCTCGCTTTTATTAATTTTGCCACATTAAAATCATTTTGGAAGAGCTTTACTGCTTTATTTCCCTTTTAACTCTAAATGAAAGAGTTAACTCTCCGAGGGTCTTGCGAGTAGTGTAGGGTTACTTTTATTCCACAACACACGCGATTACATAACCACATCTATTAATTGAAAGAATCCCAGGAAAGGTTCGATGTGTCAAAACTTTCTAGAAGTCATGCAGGAAATACTGAAGCTTACAAAATATGGATGTATGCATATGAACTCCTTAGAACAATTGGGGCCGCAGAAGCCCGGTTGGAAGAGTAACGGATTAACAATCGGAGGGTTGAAAGTTTGAATCAAACCCAATGACAGTTATATACAAAGGGGGCTGTGCACATTAAATCTGTCGAGGCATCAAATGCCGTCAGCGTGGTGTGAAAGTTTGTAGAGGGGGCAGATGAGGTGGGACCTCGTCATCTGACCGTGGTTCAAAACTACGTGGTGGTGTCCCCTGATCTTTCCCTTTGGGTTTATCCCGGTGCGTCGCCAATAGCCCGTTGTGTTGCTCCAGTGCGACGTTAATTAAAATACCATACCTCAGAAAAATTTATTCTGCTTCAGGAAAAACGCTCCTTTGGGTACTAAGTAGTGCCAGTGTTTTAAAAATATTTTATAGATTATTTTACTACTATTGTATAACTATAGATACTGATTCATATTATTTCGTAGCTGTGTTAGCATGGTGGTGTGCATTTGAATATTATTATTGATAAAATTACTAAACGCTTTCGAAAGTCTTTTACTCTTTGTTTATTAATTTTTAGTTCAGAACTGACTTAAAATTTATTCGGGAAATAAATTCCCTTGTAATTAAAGTTCAAGCCATAACTAACGAGACTGATAAAGACCTTAAGCAGGATTTATGAAAATCAATATAATCAAGAAACAGAAAAATTGAGATACGATCTAATGAAGAGATAGACAAAAAGGGAAAACGCTATCAAAAATCACTATCTTAAATATCCATGTAATAAATCAATTTCTTATCCTGAATTAAAACTCACATTGTTAAACATCACTGAAGAAATCTTGCAGATATGACTTGATTAAATTTGACATTGGAAATATGTTTTACCATCAAAGTTTGAAAAACCCTGTGTACGCTTGAATGATAGTTAGGTTTAGTATTATTTTCCATGATGGTTAGTTATTTTCCTCACAAGGGTGTACTCCTGCTTTGTTTACAGTTTCGCAAGTGGAAAATTATTAATTATTTATGTATACTAGTGATTATCGATTTTTTTCAGTAAACTTCATAGTTTTAGTATTGTCAGTCTATAATTCATTGTTGTATAAATCAACAACGTAAATAAGTGATAAGTACCCAAAAAATGCAATTGAATTTTTGTAGGGAAAGATGAATGTAGATGTAAACATAAATTTTAGTTCTTTAAGCAAAAATGTTTTTCCCTAGTATAATTAGCAGTGTGCTTGCAGTGAGCATATGTATAGCAATTTGGCCAGTCGATAGTTTTAGACTAGATAAAAATGCATTTTAAACATTAATTCATTCCAAATATACATTACTAGTTTATACGATATGGGACTGTTAAAAATTCACTAAGTATTTAAAAAAGTTATAACACGTTGTAAATATTAAACCGGCTGAAATGAGAGAGCAGACTTACCTTACAGTGGGTGATCAAATTATTAGAGCCACATCGCAATAAAGTATTTTCTGAGTTCTGGGTAAAAATGGATGGCCGCTATGACAAGTCGTGAAACCAATAGTTTACAACTATTCATTTAAAATTTGTAAACCTAAGTCAAAAAATAAAAAGAATTCAATGTAACCTTTTTCTTTTTAACAATTGCAACTGGAAATGTATAATTGTTAATTTATGAAGATTGTTCTAATAACAGGACCACCAACTATATTTAAAAGTTTAACTCTTTGAATTCTCCCTCGCTTTTCAACAAACGGTTCAATCGCTGGAAGACAGAATACTGCAGTGAAAGTGCCGGAGTTAAAATACTTCAACTTATGAAAGTTGTACTTCAAAAATTTGCGTCCCAGAAGTCGCTTTTACTTAAGTATCCAATACTGTATTTTTTGAAATCTTCATTAAATTCAGAAGTTAATAATTAAACACTCGTGAATTACTAAAACGCAATTTTAGAGCTTTTCTGCATGCCAATTTTTTCATCGTCGAGATGTAGGAAAATCATTACAAGGACTATCGACTGATTCAGAATACTTTCAGGAATTAAAAAGCTTTTCAGGAGTCACGTTTACTTAAATATTTAATGTTATGACGTCCTCCCCGATCTTCATTAATTGTTTGAACCATTAAAGGCGACTCGAGTTGAAAACAAACATTATTCGCGGAATTTCACAGCATCAATTTGTCTTATAAAAAAGTAAAAATATCGATGAAACGTCTTTCAAATAACGGGGAATAGACTTTGGTTAGTGAAAGACCTTTCAGAATACTGGCGAAATTGAAATATTGGAGGCTACGTTTTTCACTGCGAATCCATGAATTGATTGGTTGCCTGGAATCTATTTCTAGACACCTCCGACATTGGATTAACAACCGAATCCGTAACTTGATCACAAAACATTATCGACCGGGAGGTTTCAGAAGAGATATTTGCTTAGAGGAAGGTACAATTTCGATTGACCAATGAAAAATTGAGCTTCCGACAAACCTTTCTGGGGTTGAAAGGGGAAAAACTGTGCCTACTTGGCATATTTGCGTTGGCATCTTGTAACTTGCAATAATAGTCTGGTTTGGTTTTGTATCATTATTTTCTATACTAAGGGGGGCGATAGTAAAATGCAGAAGTTATTTTAGAAAAAATTAGGATATTAAAAGTATAATAAAAGAGAATAAATCTTATTCTAACAGAAAATTTTACAAGAGGAATAAAATGAAGGTATGAATTAAGTGTTGATTAAAGAAACTAAAAATAAGGTCAAATATTAATTAAATTAATCGGAAAAATTCTCTATTTTATCTTTCTATCCCATTTAAAATTTCTTTTTATTCCGACTTAAATTGCTAGATGAAATCCAGAAGAAAACCAAAGAAACCTTAAATATCAAAAATCAACCAACGTTAAAACAATACAAATAAAAAATTAAATGTATATTGCCTGGTTTATGCACAGGTGCCATATTTGACCATGCTGTGCCAGGCACAAGACATACAATATGAAGTAATAGACACACACAACGGAAGTTTTATTGACACAGAAGAAAGAAATACACCCAGGGAGGAATGCACCTGACGGGAATCGACTATGCGCAGCCTATAACTCGAAGGTTGCTAGAGCAGTAGGCATACTCATTCGACGGTCCCAAATTAGACGTAGAAAAAAATACAATTTGCTGTGAAATATTATAATTAAGGTTCTGTACATAGTACATTATTCATTATGCAAAATTCGAAAATTTATTTTTAAGTACTTAATAAGTAATGACAACTAAATTTCAAATAAAAATTACGTTGTATTTATTCTTTTCTGATATTTCTAGAATCAATTTACATAAAGAATGTTTGATTTACATTAATTTAAATAAACCTTAAAATGGCAGACTTTTCCAGTCAAACATTTCTTAATTTGAAGTTATCTTGGTCATTTTTCACGATTCAGCAGTTTATATCAATTTAAGATTAACTAACTTAATCTTAACGAATATAGGATTTTTATAATATTTATGATTCCTGTAAATTGACTGAATTATGTTAATAGACTTCTTTTTAAAATTAAGATAGTTTAGGTTCTTAGAACAGTCAATTTATATAAATGAACTTCGAATTCTTTTGAAGATTATCTTAGAAGTTCTCACTTTCCCTGACACTTCTATGTTTATCTCCAACTTTAATTTCCAATCTTTTTTTTTTCATTCTTGATTTTCTTTCCTTTAAGATTTTATGTATCGTTCGACTTGCTTAAATCATTTTAGGCGTCTCAATGGCACTTTTCATACGCAAAATGTGTTTTACTTATGACTTCCAAACTGTCCTACGCGCACTTGAATTTTGAAGCTCTCTATTAATACTACTTTTTATATCTTCTGTCTCTTTCCAGATATATTTCATAAAATTCATTTCCATAAAATACCAATGTTCTTTTCCTAAGCTCTTTACTTTTACAGTTTTTGCTCTGTATATTCTCATGCGGTAAAATTATAAATTCATAAGTTCTCTTTGTCTCTTGCAGTTCTCTTTTTCTTAAATGAGCTAATATTCACGCTTTTCACAGGAAAATATATTACAACTTATAATTATTAAAAAAGTTATAAATTATAATTTTCCTGGCATTTCCGAAAGAAAATAATATTATTAAACTCTTGTTCAGTGTAGAATGCGTTTCTCAAGTACATATTGGCAGTTACACAAAAAAGTGAAAAATCTTATTAACTATTTTATATTACGCATGAAAGCCAAATCGTGTGCAGTCTTTTCTATACATATCTTTAATTTTAAAACAAACTACAGGTTATATTACATCATCATCAGGCACTTATAAATCGACACACTGATCAACATTTAAGATTTTTTTTAAAAAATGAATGTTTTTCAAAAACATAGGTAATCAAAAAGTATGTTTGAGGATGCAGCAACATCCGATTCTTGTAACTGATTTATTTTATCACCAAGTTTTCTAGAAATATGTTTTTCAAGTCGAAATAACAGTTCTCGCACTTGGAAAATAACTTACTAAACATTTATCTACATGATAAAAAGCTAATTACTCTTTTGATAGATACTAATTCATGCAAATGTTTAAGAAAAATTTACTTTGCTGTCTACCAATATTTTAATTTTATTCTGATATCTTACTTTACATATCAACAGTCCTGCAAGTTCCCATTACATTTACTGTCGTATTCTCAATGGTAGAAGAAGTTCTAATCTGGAAAGTCATCCTAAAAAATTACCACCCTCGAAAGTAATTCCCATAAGTAAGCATTTTAAAACAAAATTTGGAACTCGAACTCTTAAATATGAGAGTTCTGATTCGTGAATTAAAAATTAAATGAGAATTACATTTAATTTTTGAATGAAAGGGAAAGTATTTAGGAGCTATCTTAACTTCCAAGGGATTGAATATAATATATTAGTAATATTTTATAATTTTTTTTAAAGTGTCGAGAGAAAAGAATTGAAAAATATTCAAATTTACCTTTTGAATGAATTCGTCGCCTTATTTTTTAGAGTAAATTCTAAATTATTCCTTGCTAATACTAAGTATAAATGATAGCCATTTATGTTCTTAAAATAAATTATTTATTTAAATACTTTATTTCAATTAATGACAAGGATTGTCATCTTTTGTGAGTTTCAAAAGCTGAATTTACACTCCTAATAGGCTTTTCAGTGACCTAAAATCTGTAGATCTTTAGTACTTCTGCCAGTTAACGCTAACTTAACTTTAAGAAAGTAAAACAGGCTCTTGACGAACAAAAAATACAATTCTTTTGCAACCCCATTTTAAATTTGGCTCATGAGTTTTTTAATATTTTAAAGCCTCTTGCTTTTTCCCACTCAAATAGCACACCTTTCCTCAAGTTAAAGAAAGCAACAAGTATTATTTGTGCTTTTTTCATATTATCTCAAAAATTAAATAATACAAAGTGCTCGTTTTCATTAAGGACTCGTTTATTATTACGTAATAGGTATCACTTGCTATTAACATAATAAGGATATTACATTTATTCGTGCTCTTTACTTAATAAGATGCAATTTTATTACTGTTTATTTAGAAAAGATATAAAGAGCTTACGATGGCCGTACCTTAAGTTTTAAATATTGATCGTTAATGTTCAACTCATATTCACTAAATGAGAATTCTCCATAATAGGTACTTAGGAGCTTCATTAAGTGTTAACGCCCGATTCATTTTATGAATTCACGAGATATTTATGGGCACAACTTCTTTACTGTTGTGTTATGAATACAAAAAAGGCCCAAACTCTTATTATAAAATCGTAAAAACGTAATGAGTAAAATCACCAAAGCTAAGCTTAATTCGATGAATTGATTTGTCGAAATCGATATAAATGATGTTTCATCTATCATAAATTCAGGCAGGCATAAAAAATGAAGAGATTTAGAAACACCCATGAAAGAATAACATGAAAATAATGAATTTATTTGAGGAATAAACTTGATAGAGAAGGGAGCAACAAAATACGACCATGTATTTCCATAAAGCAGCATTAAAAGGAGTACATAAAACATTATTGGTATTTTTACGATTCTCAATACCATCTCTAACAGTCTTTTCAATGAAGACGGGCGTGTTTTTAAAACTAATGCTTTAAAAATCAATGAATAACGTGATTTGATATGATTTTTCCCTCCCTGGATTGAAGATAGAAAGATAGAAAAATTACTTCCCCCTTTCGCGATGAAATAAAACTGAAAAACATTTCTCACCCCCTTTTCCCTGTTTTTTCGTTTTATTTCATCACGAAAGGGGGAAGTAATTTTCTTCTGGGTTACTATCCAATTATTATTTTTAGTCTTCTCTTTTCATAGATAGACGAGTTTAATATTTACTGGTGTTTGCTCACTTATATTTATTTTACTTGAATTGCATGTCTTCTTTTCAGTTTATGTTTAAATGCTTTTGGAAAGCTTTGACACTGAATACTTGTATTATTTTGGATGTTTGATTCATGTTTTATGGAAACCAACACGAATGCAAACATGCATTCAGAAAATTAGAAATATTAACAGATTATATATTTGTAAATTGATATCACTTATTAAGAACAGATTAAGAAATGAATTTATTATTTCAGGAAAATAGAAAATTAGTAAAATGGAAAAAGTATTGGTGCACATTATATTGCATTTACAACAATTTTTCAACGAACTTGAAGTTAGAGGTTTTGGTCTTTTGGTTTCAAAAAATCTAAAAGTAACCTAATTCAGTAATTTATTTGCGAAAAAGTAAATTAATTTTCTTCAGTTACATTTGGGATTTTGACACACACATCATTTACATTTTTGATAAAAAAACAAATTGAGAGAGAGAGAAAATACTTTTCATGTATTGCAAATCCTTACAAATTACATTTAATTCATACTTTCAGGTAAAAATGGCTAAATAGCATAATCAGTTATAATTCTTTTCTTAATTTTTATTTTATGTGGACACAACGTGATTGTTTTATGTCTGGCCATTTTATAGTATAATATAGATTAATTTTAAGTAGGTTAAATTACTAAAGCATGTAAAACAAAAGTGGCAACTTTCAACTGTTTCTTAAATTCAAAACAATGTCGTACAGTAAATGGTAAACGATGTGTTGTCATTCGTGTCATGCAGATATTTTATTGTTATCGTTATGTTGCTTAAAGCACTTTTGGAACTGGAAAGTTCGGTTCATTTATTGTTAGTCGGCGTATATAAATGTAAACTGACGTGAAATCCAAAGCTTAGGAAATGGAATGTATAAGTACATAAAATAATGAAACTAAATGCGTTCACCTTGCTCATTGTGAACGACGAAACATACTGAATAGTTTCCAATTATTTGCTCGGAAACTGAAACGCCTTTAAGTTTCAAAGCCATGATGCATTTTAGCTGATGAGTCACATTGCTTGTCCCCTTAATTTTTTTTCACTCGTACTTCGCCGCGTGTCGTTTCAGTTTTCGCACAACTGCTTTATGTTCTCATTATTTCGCGTTCCAATCACAAAAACCGTTCATTAGTCGAACTTTTTAACCTTTAGAAATACAAGACAAGGGGAGGCAAGATCGACATATTTTTGAAGGCAAGCACGAATTTTGTATGCTCTTCAAAAACGGATAGTATCCGAAACTAGGTCAAGTTATTCGCTTTAAACACAAAAGCTTTCGTGAACTTCTTTCTTTGGACTACAATACTATCCTAAGAGGCATTGTTTGGATGGAAATAAATTTTAGCGTATCTTTAGTCCACCAGTTTAATGATTATTCTCATTAAACTGTTTTTCTTTCCGTAGAATAATTATTTTTCAAGACAGTTGATGTTCTAAAGATATAATAGACCGTTCAATATGCGTTTAAAATAAGTGGGATTCACAAATAAGAGTATTTTTGTAATCTTATGTAATGAATTTTAAATATTTTTGTTACGGTAATGAGGCTTAATTGTTTTTTATGCATCTTCCTTTTTAATTTTCAAAACCTAGAGCGAGTGAAAGATAATAGCTGTGACCTCGATAGTTTGGGATATATTTTTTGCATTTAAATCTTAAGTGTGGGTATATCAATACGGCAGGTTTAATTGCAAATATTTTGTTTTCTGAAGCTCCCAAATATATGCAAATGATAGCAATTCAAGAATTGTGCTTTAAGTATCTTTTAAGCATAAAAACTGAAAAAAGATGTTTGTTAAAACAGTAATCAATCTCAGTTGACCAAAGAAATAAAATACTCGGGTGATCAATGATGAAAAATAACAGGATCTTAAATATTTACGTTTAAACATTAAATTATCAAAGGCATATAAAACAGAAATTGTGTTGTCTGGTTTTTCATAATTATTTTGATTGAAAAACTGAATAAGAGTTGCTTTCATTAAAAGAAATAAAGTAGTTAATGTGAAGAGTCATATTTAAAGTAAATACTTAACCTGTTTAAAACTTAACTGTTATCTGTAATTAAAATAAGTTAATTGATTTGGATAGAAATGGTTAAAAAAGAAAAAGTATATCTAAACGTAAAATCGAAATTGAAGTAAAAGCACAAATAATGTTCAAAATAAACTCAACAAAACCGAGACTATTCGCTTTGCATCCTGCTTTTGAAAATACTGTATTACAGCGCATCGCTTTTCTGTCAATTGTTATAAGTCTGTTTTGATTCCAACGTAAACTATAAATATTTAACTTGACTACAAGTTCTCTCTCTTCTACATTTTCTATTACATTCAATAAAATATATCCCAAGCAGTCCCTTAAAGGTCATTCTTTTTCATTACGTTGTTGAAAAACTCAAAGCAATTTCGTTATCCGCGATACTCTACATTAAAGCATAGTGAATGAATAATTTTAATGAATAATTTTTAAAGCAGCTCAGCCTTTCCTTCTTGCTTCTGAGTAATAAATTACTCGCTGTTGCAATCGCTAAAGTAGCTCCAGTTTTAAAGTAAACCAATCAGGGAAGTTAAACAACGCTTTGTATTTTTCAGTGTTGAATTCCCAGCTAAGTTACAAACAAAACCCAGCAGAAAAGAATGAGCGATGAGTATAAACCGTTCCAGTGATTGAGTGTTGAGATGCTTTAGGGCCTAAGGGAACGAAATATGAAAGTAAATGCACAAAATTGAATAGTTTTGTAGGCTACTCAGCTCAAAATAAAACTCGAGAATTTTTCGAAGCATAGGAGAAATATTTTTATTTTAGAAGAGTATGAATTTATTGGAGATAAAATGGTCGTCTTGAGTATCACAGAATATTTAGGAATGGAAAAGAAGGAATTGAATATTCCATAAGGAACCATCTAAAGTTGATTAAAATAACTAGAGATAAACGCTTTTAATCGAACTGTTGTGGAGAAAGCATAAATTAGTTGAGAAGCTATCTGTTTGTTATTGTTTAACGTTGCATTAATATGAAAGCTTCCTTAGAACAATTAAACAAGTAGGATCATTATAAAAATTAAATACTTCTCAAATTCATGAACTTCTATTTAAATTAAATTAAATGATCTCATGATCTATGTGTAACATTTACGGTAGGTAGTTAATTAACGTCGCACTGGAGCAATACAACGGGTTATTGACGACGGTCCGGAATCCATCCCTAAGGGAAAGATCAGGGGACAACACCACGGTCAAATGACGAACAATATTTATGGATAACATACTTGTCATGAAAACTTTTAGAATTATTCTTTTTCTTCTACCTACGATGTTAAAGCAAAGTTTTCAACCTTATTTTAATCTATCACTTAATGTGGCACAGTACATATGAATTCTAACACAGAATAAAAAAGAAAAGAATTAATAGCAAATATTATTCAATAATATCATAATTAAGTATAAATAATAAAATAATACAAAACAAATAAAAATAAAAATATACATTTCTTAGAGCAAAAATTGTCCACTTAACATAAATAATCAATACGTTGTTTTTATTTTTTGCAAAAGTATTCCTTATAAATAACTTTTTCTGAAGACCTCAGTATGTGTCAAATCTGGTCAAAATCTTATCACGACTTCTTTAAAGTAAATAACTACTTCTCAACTACATAGTATTATATACTCCATAACGCAAATTTTGCTCAGCTCTGAATCGAAATCCTGATCTTTCGTTTCAGCATAACTTTTCAGGTGTGGCAAATCTGAGAGATTACTTTTATACTTAAAAAGAGTAAACATAAAATATAAAAAATTGGATAAGAAAAACTTAATTAAATATTTTACTCGGTTTTTATATATAAAGAATTACAATTTGCCAAGATCACTGAATTCATTAAGTCTACTGTTTCTCTCCCAAATCGCATTGTACTATTTTTCCACCGAAGAATTAAATTTTGAAACCTCACATTAAAACACCCATAATAATTTATTCTTGAGTTACTTAAATTGAATTCCTCCCACAAAATAACCCTTTTCGTTGACATAGAGACGAAACATTTAGATGTTAAAGTGGAGTTTATAAACAAGAAATAAAAAGTTATCTACACACAAAAAGCAATGCTGAAAGTTTAAAGTAGTTTTCCTAAATTTGTACATTGAGGTGAATTTTTAATTACCATCAAATAATAAATATTTAAAAATAATAATAAATTTAAAATATTTTTTAATTATTGTAATACTGAATTGTACCACGATATAAAAACTAAAATGACTGTTTTAATAATCTTGTTCGCAGTATGAATTTGCGAAACACGAAAAAATTTCGCTGAGTTCAGAAAGATTGCTTTTGAAACAAATATAAAATATCTCAATTCTTAAATACAATAATTAAAAAAACAAATTCAATCTGTTTAAAATTAGTTAACTGATGTAAAACTTAGTCTCAATTTTTTATCTACCCGTTAATAAATAATGATGTGTTCGAATAGTGGAAGCGATTGCATGTTAAAATGAATAAGTGAATGCGTTTAGAAATTGTTTTGATGTACAAGTACAATTTTCATTAAAATGAATGCGGTTATATTATTTTTACCATTTCCTTCACAAGTTTTAGAATTATACAAAACTTTTGGACACCAACATGCGACTCTTTTTCTCTTCACCAGACAAACGAATTTTATTGTGTCCGGTCACGTCTTTTGAAATTCCTTTCCTCTTGACCCCTTCTTCAACTATTTAGTCGTTCGTATCCGGTCAATTCATGTGAAATCTGTCATTTCTTGACTGCGATCGAATGTGCTTATTCAACAACGGTATCCAACATTTTAAATTTTATTGAAAGCTGAATTAATTTGATGTTAATTCAACTCTTACATGGATATTTAACCAGATAATTACCAGGAGAGCCCCCGAGCCTGCCCTTTAAAGGGACTTATCAGTTTGATGGATACTTTATTAAAAATTAAAAAATTAACATGGATATGTAAATATTTTTGCCCATATCACCTTTCGAAATAGAACCACACTTTAAGAAAGAGAAAAATGGAAACCTACTTATGAAGGAAAAGACTTCCTGAAAAGACAATATAATTAAAACATACCCTCGAAATAGGATGCCTGGTTATATAAGAACAACGTTGTAAAAGACACTTGTCCTTCGTAAAAGTTATTCGTAAAAATCCATCTTACCTCTAATTATGTTGGTTGGTTTTTGATTTTATGACGGAAGGGTCGTATTTGGCCAAGCTGCGCCAAACACAAGACAACAATGAGGGAGAGAAAAGGCTAAAATCTGAAGGGTAGGCAAGGGTAAAACAGAAGAGAGGGCAGATCATTCGGGTACCTCGGAGTTGTGATGCCCGTACATACCTAAAGAAGATATGTCCCTGAGAGCTTAATGATGTCGAATTCATCTCTTAATATCGGAATTTCGAATTAAAGTTTATTTTTCTAATAAACATTTCGCATAATTGAAATGAAACAGGACAATTGAAGTGATTAAACTTTGTGAAAAATATGACCATTAAAATGAAAATACTGTTCCTGGCCACATCTAGTAGAGAAAGAAAGTCTTTGTAGTCTTACAATTTCCCGGATGAATATGAATAGACATTAAGCACACAATATTTATCTTCAATGTTCAAAATGAAAGCTTTCAGGTTCCTAAATATAATTTTCCTATAAATTAAATTGGTTCAGTTAAAAGTCAGAAAGTTATAATGTTAAAACTCATATCAGCAATGAAAATGTAACTAATGCATTTTCATTGTAATTCAAACGCATAATAAATGTTAATTTACAACAAAATAAATAAATTATTAAATTAAACTGTATAAGTAAAATAAAACTTCATACATTCGTACTTTAGTTTAAGAATAACATTTTACCCAGTTCTAGGTATGTGGACTCTAAACACAAAAAAAAAATTATTTTCCTTACGAATGAGAAATTGAAAATTTCATCGAGTAATTTTATAAAATAAAAATTCCTTCGACTTTATCATGTCGTCCTGATATCCTTTCCAAATGACGGGACGGTATGCTAACTATCAGGTTGCGTTGACCAATCCTAGGTTTTATTTTCAAATATACAATAAAATATTAAAAACCCTCTTTTATTATTTAGCCTTGCTTATACCATAAACAGGTCCACTAGAACTGCGGTTTCCGTAATATGAGATCCAATTACCCCTTAAAAACGAGAAATTTGCAATTCATTTTCCACGCTTATCCAGATTAAAGCTTTAAATGAAAACAGTTTTAATTATTGCTAGACTACTTTAAGCCGAAACAGAAATCCCCGCTGAAACTTCAGCAAACACTCTTTTTTCAATCTTAATTGAATGTCGAAATGTAAACGGTGTTATAAAAATATCACCCATATTTTGACTAATTCCGTGTTAATGAATTCCTTTCTTACACCCCCAGCGCTACGTGAAAAATAATAACAGGTAGCCGCAAACTGTTAATCAACTTGGTTGTAATTAACGCGATGCAGAAAGCGAGGAATTTCGACCCCGTAGGCAACTTCCATCGCCTTCAAATCAAGCCGCATTTGCATTTGCGATCCAAGTCATTTCTTTTCGCCTCTGGTTACCTGCTTCAAACCTAATCCCTCGGACTACAACATGAAAATGAAACGCACTCCAAGAATCCATTTGAAAGGGAAGGAAGTAGAAAAAAGAAACTCGAATTTTCTCTTTAAAATGAAAGAGCCTAATTAAGATACCTTTTTCTATTCTTCAGAGATATAGTTCTGAAAAAGAGACGAATAAGCTGCGTGTGACAGCTTTTTTCATACAAACTTGTTTAATGGATGATAAATTGGAGGACAATTCAGAACAGTTTTTTACAAGATTAGGTAAATTAAAAAATTCGATGTGCAATTTATTCTTAACCTGCCAAGTGGTTTCGAATAGATATCTCGTTCATCAAAATCTGACCAATTTCGCTGATGACGAAATATCTCGTCATCAAGATATTGCCGATTTTTTTATGATGACGAGATCAAGATCTGATCAGCTTTCTTCTCGGGATCGTGTTTTCTTGTAATGACGGGCTATTTCGTTAAAAAAGATCTGGTCAGTTTTGCTAATGACGAGATACTTCGTCGAGACAACCACCAGGGGGGTTAATGTTACTTCGGAACATTTTTATGTTGGATTTTTAAGGTACCGTCAATTTTCTCTGAAGGCTAAATTTTGTACCGCTAACGTTTAAAATAGAGTGCAAAGGGCCTTAGTCATGTAACCTGTTTGAAATTTAAATAACTTGTGTATGGGACTTAAGGAAGAAAAATGTTTGTCTCACTTTCAAAATAGACAAAACCTTTTTTCAATTTTAAAAATATAGTCTTATCAAACTTTTTTCCGGGTAATGCATTTACAGTCATCCTTTGAATTACTTCAAGTGAAAAACGTTATCTTTGCTTTTGGTAAAACAAACATACCAAGAAATCAAAAAGCAGAAATCCATGCAGAATTAACAAAAACATCGACATAAAAGAAACATAACAAATAACACTTAAAAGGAAAGAAATGTGCTTCAAAACAATTGAAACGAGTAGGTAATTGTGAACATAAATTTATAGGATTCAAAAATTTTATTTTCTCAACTTTTTACCCAAAAAGAGAATAAGCTACTCTATTCTTTCGAATAATTGTTCGAAACCATGAACGAAGGTATTTTAAATTTAAAATTCTAATTTATTATTTTATCTAGCACTTTTACACATCTCTGTAAGCACGAATTCTCCTTTTCAAAATAAGAAAATAGCTTCGAAAAAAATATGCAAATCAACAAAGCTGAAATTATGTATCTCCTAAAAAAAGAGTTAATAGATCATATTCCAAGCGCAACTTTAAAATATCAAAAAACCTTTGGCAAAGCAAAAATCGTAAGTACATGTTCAACATTTTAAAACAATTCACGTGAAAAGATATAAATATTTACTCAAAGCCAGAGGTAATGGGAAGTTTCTGCTTGAGTTCTTTCTTGCACACTTACTACCTTCTTTACGAATAAAATCCAAGAAAAGTTAGGATAAGGCAAGGCGTTTATCAGCAAGCATCTCCTTTTATCGTTGTTATTTCCTGTTGGTGTTATTTAAAGCAGGACAAATCCTGCGTGGGAAAAAGTTCAAAAGATAAATCGAATGTACCTGAGGAAGAAAGGGAAAACAAATCCCTGGGTAAAGCCGAAACTTTCCCGTGTGGAACATAAGAGGGGTTTGGGATCGGAGGGGAATGGAGTTTCTGTGGGAAATCAACACAGTTAAACACTCGAGCAACAAAACTTCTCTATTGATCGGGCCTGCAAACACACGGGATTTAAGCAACAGATGCATGAAAATGGGGTCCTTTTATTAGGCGCTTGTAAAAACATAATATAAAAAGACCAGTATCCAATAATACATTATGAAATTCCATTTTTGATCATTTTTAGACTTGGGTTTATGTGGACATGGACTAACTATGGAACGATGCCCAAACCCTCAATCACAGGATTTAAACTTACGGTATATTGTAATCAGAAAAGTATTAGATTATTTATATTTCATAAGGGAGAAAACATCAATAGATGAAGAATTATTACATTTAACCCTCCAAGTGGTTTCAACGAGATATCTCGTCCATCAAAATCTGACCGATTTTGTTAATGACGAGATATCTCGTCATAAATGATATTACTGATTTTTTTCTCAAGAGTCGATTTTATTTCTCCTTTTTTCTTCCCAGATCAAGATCTGGTCAGTTTTTTCTAATGATGCAATATCTCGTTCATCAAAATCTGGTCAGTTTTGCTATTGACGAAATACGTCGTCTAGACAACCACTAGGAGGGTTAAAATACAAATAATTGAAATCTATGTCCTGATTTTTTTACTTTTGCACAGAACTAAGAGGAAATGATAAATAGTTTTACCACGTTACCAGCGTTTTTAATATAATCACCCTCCAAAATTTTTAACGTTAATAATTTTAGTTTACTTACCATAACGGTTTTATAGATGTATTTTATCATTGCTATCAATGATTTGATTCCAAAAACTGGACGACCTTCAATTCTTTTGAAACAATGTATTTAACTATTGGTAGTTCTCGATACTTTTGAGATAAATTGTAAACTTATCACCAGAACTAGAATTCGCAACACTTAGAAATGCTGAAGCTCAATGAAATAAATATTTTTTTGTTTTAAGTAGTTAACTGCAATTGTGTGAAACAACCGTTGTCAAATTAGAGATGTAAAACAAATTTATAGTTTTTCTAGGTGTTATAGCTAAAATCCCTACTTCATGTGTACGTAATTCGTGCGCCATTCAAATCCTAACGGAACGAATCCATTGGTTTTCTCTCGAAAATTGGTTATGCCATATGTAACATAAATTTACATATACATGCATGCACGTGTGTGCTTTTGGTACAAAAAGTTGGCAATTTGCTGACAGGACTTTTTTTTTTACTTCTGAAATTTAGGTTGCTTATACGTGATAGCGTATCTATAGAACAGTGACTGATTACTCAAAATATTTTTATTCAAGTAACATGGAAAACTAAGACTTATAGACGACTAACATCTTATTCAGAGAAAATAATAAACTTCCTTATATTTACCTATTGTACTTGTAATTAAAAAATTTTCTTTTAAGTATTAGTATAAAACGAGGTTGTTGCTTTAAAATATAGGCTGACTTATGTATTTTTCTGTTTTACAATGTTCTCGATACGATTCGTGAAACTCCTGGAGAAATCTTTCCACCTTAAAATCGAAGGAGACTTCATTCTGTTTAAATCGAAGTGTCTATGTTTATACTGTGCTTTATAAATCTTAGAATGCTATCAATCTAGAATCTATAAATAGCTGAAAAATATTGTTTTTATGCAGAAAAAGGAATTCTCGTTTAAATTTTGAAATTTTTTCTTTATAGGTGCTAGACAGCAGGGAGTCTCTCATAACGATTTCCGAAGCCAAGGAAGCCATATTTACAGAGGACTCGGGTGAGTTGCTGTTACCTCTATTTGTTTCCTTTTAATTTTTTATTTTCTTATTAATTGTTAGAAATAACACATTACCTAAGGTAGACCGAAATTGTTGAGAAAAACACTAACGTCAGCACTAAAACGCAATTGTTAAAAAATGACAAGTATTTAATTTAGCCTTTCAAAACTAAACTTTCCAAGTTCCTTTTTAAAGTGAATTCAAAGGAGGAATCGCGTGAGTTGTATTTACTGATAATTTTCTTTGGGGTAATATTGTTTCAGAATCACACCACTTTTTCATTTTATTCATAACAATGTTTAGCCATAGTAATGTACAGCAGTTTCCCGTCGCTTAATTTATGCAAAAATCCTAAAAAAGATTAAAAAAAGAATATATTTCAGCATATTTATAAATAGTTGAAGTTATAACTGCTGGTAAAATGTAGGTTTAAAATCATCCTTAACAGAATAAAATGAAATACATGTAATGCAATATAGGCGCGTACGAGGAACATGTTACTTTTACACCATAGTGAATTGAGATTTCGGAAAACGCTTAACCATGAAATAAATTCAGTAACACTTATTTCTGATTAAACTTTCGGAATACATTTTAACAGAAAATAAATTGTGATAAAAACCTCCGACATTCTACTGTCAAACTTCATTTTTATTAGGTTGCGCTATTAACGTATTCATCTTTATAGGCTATAAAATTAATTTTTAAATTACAATTAAAATGTACATTACTTTAAAGCGCTGTAAAGTTTATCTTGAATTTGTCTACAATATTTAATGCTGTGCTCCATTTACTTAAGGAACCAACATTTTTCATTTTATTATTTTATCTTTTCAATGACTGTTTATTGTGGCAATTATTTTCCTATCGTGCATGCGGTTAAAATATTCTCTTCGAAATGGAGTATAACTGCTCGTAACTTTTACTAACACAACTTGCAACTTCTTGTCTCTGAAAAACATCCAGTATACAGTCTATGTAAAACAAGTATCCGAAATTAAGTATTCCGATTGCATTTTCCTAAGGATTTGATTTGGTTTGTCGTTAAGCGTGGCCTTATGTTACACGAGGGCTAATTCTACCAGCTGGTAGGTTTTGATATTACCTGTAAACAGTTCCTTTTATCGTAATAACTGAATCCTCCCTACATTTTATTGCTACAAATATAGCACTGTAATTGCTGGACAGTCAAAACACTCTTTCCACCATAACTGCATTTTTTATTGAGATTTTAATATTTAACTGTTTGAGTCTCCGTTCATCCCACATTGAATCCGTATTGACTGATATATGCAATCGTTACCAACCCATAATTTAAACTAAAACTGAATCGTAATAAATTAATCCTCCCTACATTTGATTGCTACAAATATAGCACTATAATTGTTGGACAGTCAAAACACTCTTACCACCATGAACAGTATTTTTTATTGAGATTTTAATATATAACTGTTTGAGTCTCCGTCCATCCCCTTTTGAATCCGTATTGACTGATGTATTCCCCAATCGTTACCAAACCATTATTTAAACTAAAACTGAAACCCTTAGTACTTTGTAGTTCATTTTGCCTTCAAGGAATATTATCCTATTATATATTTAGGCTCCTTGGTTGCCTCCAGAGTCTGATTGGATATGGCACTGAAAGCAAATTCACCCTAAAATGAGTCAACTGATCTCTGATTTATCCGTTCCAACAAAAGCGTCGATAAAACTTGGTTTCCTTTGTTGTCACTTTTTTATTCTCTGGGATTTAAGAAAGTTCTGTTCAAAGTCTGGGACAAAAGCCGCCAAAACTGAAAAGAATCCAATCGATATAGGATTGGTCGATTTTTGCGGTCAATAACAGGAATTGTATCCTGGGCTTATCGCAGAGTGCCGACTCTTTTCATTAATGCGTATTTTCTGGCCTGTTGCTTGGGAAACTGCCAGGAACGTATCCGGATTTCCGGAGCTTCATGTTGTCGGAGGGGATTCTGGATTTGAGAGAGTAATCCAGAAGATGGTGTCACCATCACGGGAAATATGCTTCCCCTAGTTGTTGAGCAGTGTTACGAAGGTCACCTTTCCCGAGAGCATCTTATTATTTTGATGCTACGGCTCAAAATTTCCGTCATAAACGAAGTAGCTTTTATGTAATAAAATCGCGATTTGCTTTTCGAAAAGCTTTTGGATTTGGGGCGATATAATATTTTAATCCTAAACAAAAAGCAGTATATCAGTTTAAAAAGGGATTTTAATTGTTTTAAATCGTGCAACTATATTTAAAAAGCGTGAATGTATAAAATTAAGAGATAGCTGAAAGGCAATTTTACTAATCGATCGTAGATATGAAGCAAAATTTTTAATCATACTTTTATACAATAAGCGAAATATTTCTTTCTTTGTACAAATGTTAAAAGTGAATTATTTGATTATCTTCTTTACGAAGGCCTGTAAATCCAGGTCCCACTGTTTAAAGTCTTTAAAGTACACTGGAAATCATTTTGAACATCTATGCCCTGACAAGGATTCAAACTCTGGTATTAACTCACACAAGTACATAATATGCGGTTGATGAAACAGATAGATTGCTTCTCTTAATTTAGTAACGGATTCACAATAATAAAGCTCATAGGAGATGAAATACGATGAACTGCTAACAGAGTTTGGATTTTTCTATTGTTAGTTTAATAATAAAATACTCAACGCTTTGGGAGGGTTATTTTTTTAATGCATTTAGTTTTGTCGTTATTTCCATGCATCTCATTCTCGTCTGAGTTTTTTGAGGTGCATGAGAGCCTGTGATGTAAATTGCTTGACATAAACAAATGCTGTATAATCAAACAAAAAAGACGCCATTTCTAAATACAACCTATTAAATATAAAACGACCTTGTCTATAATTTTATTTTTAACTCTGGAAAACCTCAGAGCTTTCTTCGAAGTGAAACGTAATCGAATCTAATAACATTTCAATACCATAAAATCGTCAATAATAAATGTCATATTGCATTGAAAAATATTTGAAAAATATTACGTATATTTTGCTTAGATTCTTGTAAAATAAAAACATCGTGATAAGAAAGACTACTTTGGAAAATAATTTAGCATTAGGAGCTAAAAACTCTCTACACTCGTAATAAAGAAATGGACCAAATAACTAAACTAGGTATTAGAGGTTTAAATTTTGATCGATTTGAAATTTGGCGTCAAACTTGGGTGTTGCCTTTAGACGTTACAGAATCTTGTTTGGTAAGATGGCCTCTTATGCAGATTCTATGCAAATGCATTCATATAAACTTTTATTCTCTATAAAATGGGAATGTATACTGCACGAATAAGGTGGTTTGGCACTCCCTCTCGAACTACCGTACATCACAACTTCCGAAGAAAAATAATAAACATGAAAGATTTTTCCAATTAACGATTCTATGGAACTCAAACAAACCTCGGAAATCAAATTAGGAAATATTTTACAAATATTTATTAAATGTATGAGAAATTCTATAGAAATCAAATTCAGAAGTTGAATATACTTAATTTTCAATCTTTTAGATTTCCTATAAAATTCGTCCCATTTCTTGAGAAGTTGCGATGCACTAATATATAGGGTATTGAATGCAAACATTCGAATCGTATAGGAGAAATGCACATAATATGGAACACCGCAATACCTCGATAAGTAATAATCAAAATCGATCATAATTTTCATAAAATGTTTCTTTGTTAGAAGGCATCCATATTCCGTTTTGACCGTCATTCGAGAATCCGTTTATAAATAGAAGCACTTTTTGTATTTCGAGGTGCTGAAATATTTTAAAGGCTTATCTAAAAAGCTAATTATTTAAGAGAAAATATGTATAAAAGTACTTTTATTGCGTGATTTATCATAAATTACATTTGTTTGTGAATGTTTTCAATACTATTTATTTTATTACATTTATTTTTTCTTACTAACTTTTCTGTCGAAGCACATTGTACGTAATATGGAACACCTCGACTGCACGCAATATGGAGTATTTCCATATTGCGTGCAGTTTCCATATTTTGAAATATGTTTAAAAAATAATGGAACTTTCGTGTTATAGAAAACATTCTCTACTGAAAATGTGAGTTTTTAGTTCAATTTTTAGGTGTTTTATATTAGATACATTTTTCAAATCGACGATTCTGTCTAACTGAATTTTTTATAAATTTCATGAATTATCTATTCGCATAGTAATCTGTTGATTTTGCCATGATTTGGCATTTGATTAATTTTAAAATACCGTTCCGCAGCTTTTAATATTTTAAAATCAGGCAATCCATATTACGTGCCTTTACCCTCACAGGTATAAACAAGGTCATTTAAAAAGTTTAAATTTTTTTTACTCTATTAGTGATCGGTGAATGTTTTATGTATTTCAAAGGGTCGTTTATCTGTCATTTATGACTGAAATATTTTTCTGCATAGCTGATGATATCGCTTTGTTACTGTAAAAGGCTTTAAAGCTATAAATACTGGAGTGGGAAGAACAAACCTTTTAAATTCTAATTGAATCATAATACGAGTTCAGCAAGACATCAGGAATAGGATCAAGATCGGTTGTCAACTTTATATCGTCAGCTTAGAGCAAAAACTCATTACCTAACAAAAACACTTTTACTACACAGCTGTTTAAAGAATAATTATTGGTTTTTAGATTTAAAAAAATTATAAGCATTTTGATAACGTTATTTTTCAAATAGATTACTGTGACTATATATTTCTCATCATCATGAAAATAAGCCTTGCATGGATCCTAAAATAAAGGGGCAATGTACTCTTTACTGACGAGTCTCGTTTTAGTCTAGGGTGATTCTCGACGCGTATTCATCTGACAAGCCCATGGGACGCTTTATAATCCTGTCCACATCATCGAAAGTGATAGTTATGAAGGTGGAAGTATCCTCGTTTGGAGTGCTATTATCTTGGTCACTCTGACTGCCTTCAACAGCCGTACTGAAATAGTTGTTTTGGGGATGTCATTCTGCATGTGAGGCTTTTTAGGGGTACATTTGATCCTGGCTTCCACTTAATGGACAATAATGCACGTCATCATTGACTTAGCTTAGTTAAGAATTATCTAATCTCTGAGGATATAACGCGTCGGAATTGGCCAGCCAGCTCACCGGACTGAAATCCCTTTGAACATGCATGGGACGCCCTTTTCTGCCGCGTTGCAACACATAATCTTCCACCACAGACCATTGAACGGCTAAGAATGCTTATTCCAGAATGGGATACCTCGAATAAACCGAAATTCTTGTTTTCGCTTTATTTGGGATGAAGCAAAACCATTATAGATAACGAATTCCTTTACTTATAAACATATATGTATAATACAGATTTCTATACAGAGTGTTTCAGTATGGAAAGTATATCCGTAAGCGTTTGATTTGCTAAAGGGCGTTGGGTGAATTTCCAGTTTGGAACATAGTCATTTTAGACGCAGATTTCGTACGTGTAATATTTCATGAATGCTGAGATGATTTACCTGCGCCCAGCATATGAGTGAGCTAACGGAAACGATAAGCTATCGTGAGATTGTATCGTGAACGGAACAGCGACCGGAGCGTACCGAACCCTTAAACGTTTGCGCGATTGCACCAGACTTAATATGAAACCGGAACATTCCATGGGAAAGGAAAGATAGTGGTTGGAGGCGATCAACGAACACAACTTTCATAGAGGGCTGGTGCATGTTAAATCAATCTCGTGGCCTCAAATGTCCTCACGTTGACGTTTGGAGAGTGGAGTGCTAGCTCAGGTGTTGACCTCGTCATCTGACCGCGGTTCAAAGTTACGAGTGTTGTCCTAGGTTCTTTCCCTTTGGGATTGATCCCAGATCGTCGCCAATAACCCTTTGTATTGCTCCAGTGCGACGTTAGTTCAACTACCTACCTTCTATGGAAAGATAGGCCTTACGCCAGATTTTAACACAATCGAGGTGCATACTCGCTAGATGTTGCTCAGCACTTTGATGTTCATCACTCCACTACATGGAGATCATTACACCAACAGTGTTTATCTCCATTTCATCTGCGTGTGGAATTCGCATGGTGGTTTCTGTAGAAAAGTGCCGTAGAGTCGGAATTTCCAGTTTTTCAGATAAAGCTTTTTCGCACATGTGAGGGTCTTTGATATGAACAATTCTGATGGGGATAAAAGCCCACGGTCTACACGAACACACACAGCGCAACAGCAGTTCGTCGTCGATGTTAAGGCAAATCATGTAGGCGAATTTTCCGTAGGGCCATCCCGACTCGAAGATGGGCATTACCTGAATGAAGTGCTGCTGGAACTTCTGAACAACGTTCCGGTGTCTGCTCGCCGTCGAATGTGGTATCAGCGCGAAGCACATTTCCGCATTTTTGCGCATGAATTTTTCAACGGTGCTTTTAGATTGGTTCTGGTTTTACAGCTCAAGGGGCCATATTTGGAAAGCTGTGCCCAACACAAGACAGTGTCAAGTAATTGTGAAAAGAAATGATGGCGAGGTTGGTTGGTTTGGGAGACTTTTATAGCGCAAGGGCCATATTTGGCCATTCTGCGCAAGACGCTATCAAGTAATGGACATACACACACAACGAAAGTTCTACAGTGGGCATACCCACTGAGCCACGACGGCCCTTGAGACGGCCCGACGATGGAGAGGAGAAAGATTGCTTAGGCATCCTGAGGTCGCGACCCCATGTATACCAGATGCAGTAAACCCATGGGAAAGAATACATCATTCGGTACCTCGAGTTCATGAACCCCGTACACACCTAAAGATGTGTCCCCGAGAGGCAGTACTTTTAGGACTCGGTGGATTCTGTGGGTTGGACCCGTTGCTTAGCTTCCAGATTCCCATTCAATGATTTCGTCCTCTGGGGATACCTCAAGGGCATCTTGTACAAGATCCCCGTTGACTCCAAAGCTGACCTCATCTCTAGGCTGTCACGTCTGCAAGTTTCCGCGAAAGACCAGAAATTTTTGAACATGTAGGACAGTCCATGTTTTGACGCTGCATTTCAGATAGAGGACGCAACTTTGAGCTCCTGCTGTGAAACTGTAAGTGTACAGTTAACATCAAAATGCAAAATCTGGGCAAATTAAATGTATATATAGTGTCTCTACACATCCACTTGGCACTTGCGGGAAAACTATCCTTTGTGAATACAATTCAATTTTATGTTCCGTTTAAAGCTTGTTCAGGAAGTTTAGATACCCTCTTTATCAATTTATAATTGAACCATGTATTTTGATACAGCTGTACACCATTATGAGCATATCGTTACGGGATTTAAATTTTAACACATCCAGAATAAAGGGTTACAGACTAAGGTCCAACAGAAAGAAAACAGCAAATTTTGCAAACTTACTGCAAAATAATTTACCTAACGCGTATACTGTATAGCTGATCTAGTTGGTTGGTTGTCTTGGACAAGGGCCATATTTGGCCAAAATACGCCGAACACAAGAGAACGTGAAGTAAGAAAGTCGTGAACGGAAAAATAGGGATTGGGAATAGAGTAGATTAGCGGATAGTAGAAAGGCTTGTATCCAAAAGTTGCTGTAACTCACCACTTTTTCTTTCTCGTTGCCCATTTACTCCGATACAACATATCGCTCCAGGTTTTCCTCCCTGCTTCTAATATTTTAGCAAACAGCGATTCCAACCTCTTAAACAGATCATACATACGTACCTTAAATCCTAACACGTTCGTTTATTACAACTAGTAACTTATCCTAGAGTAACAACACTAGGCGGCTCCATAAACTAGCAAT
The DNA here is from genome assembly GCA_933210815.1 of Meta bourneti. Lineage (NCBI taxonomy): Eukaryota > Metazoa > Arthropoda > Arachnida > Araneae > Tetragnathidae > Meta > Meta bourneti. The sequence goes on from OW119933.1 coordinate 34,123,337, forward strand.
TACTAAGCAGTTACGTCTACGGTGCGGAGGCATTTGGGGTACTCGGGCTCTATTGGCACGTTCTTCATAAGCCTTCCTCTAAAACATTGCCACAACCACGCCTTCCCAGAGTGTTTCGCAGAACACTGTAAACAGGCTCGCCGAGGTAGGACGTGCTTTTTCACTTTTACAACTCTGCAGGACCAAAAAGCACTGTTCCCTTTTTAAAGGGATGAATAGTTTCTCGCGTGGTTTTATCCGAAAGATTGACAATTTTGTATGAGTTGCGTGTCTCTTAACGGAAAAGGGTAAAAACGCGTGAATAAATATTTGTGACTCCTCGGTTGTTGATAACTATCCACTTCAGTTAACTAAAGTCTACTGAAATACAGATTTTATTAATAATGTATTTTCGATGTGTGACAAGTATTAAAATCCTTTTCCTAAAAGCTTTTCGTTGCGATCTTTCTACGACGCTTGGTACTCCGCCCATTTTATAACTCTGAAGTTTGTTGGTTGGGTTTGGGTTTTATGGCGCAAGGGGCCGTATTTGGCCAAGCTGCGCCAAACACGAGGCAGGCCATATCAAGTAATTGTAAAAAGATGGTTGGTAGTTAATTAACTTCACGCTGGAGGTACACGACGGGTTATTGGGGGCGATCCGGGATCAATCCCTATGGGAAAAATCCAAAGACAACTCCTCGTAATTTTGAACCACGGTCAGATGACGAGGTCAACGCCTGAGCTGTCACCCCACTCCCCAACTTCCACACCACTCCAACGTGAGGACATTTGAGGTCACGACAGATTTAACGTGCATCAGCCCCCCGTGTACATGACGGTCTTCGACTGAACAGAGTTTAGAATTCGCAACCCTCCGGTTTCTAATCCTTGCTCTTCCAACTGGGCTTCGTTCGCCCTAATTGTGAAAAGAAAAGGTGGAGAGAAGAAAGTAGAGTAAGATCACTTGGGTATCCGGGGTCGAAATATTCTTCTGAAGAGCTCAATTTATTTTGACTAGACATTTCAAAATACAAAAATTGGTTAGAAATTCTGTTTAGAAATTAGTGGCTTTCAATCTATACCCAAATTTGAATTAAAAGTATAAAGAAGTCTGCATAAGATCGGCAGTTCATGTTTCATTTGATTGCAAATCAAAGAGGGTAGTTCGTTAACTTCCCCCTTAAAAATTAATGTAATTCTTCAAAAATTACTATAAAACACTGCATGTAAAAGTAAACTGAATTACCGATTCACTCAAAAGCGCGCATATTCTAATTATTTCCGTAAATCAAAGGAATCTTGATCCAAATTTACATTTTCCCGCAATTCTAGCTCAATTGAGATGAATGTAAGAGTGTGAATTGAGGACACATGGAATCATCCTACACAACTGGTCTAATTCTCTAGACTGTAAGGAGAGACTTGAAATGAAACTCAACTTCAAATACCAGGATATCATTAATCTAAATAGAAATTATTCTACATTAATTTGGAGGAGAAACCCAAGTCCATACAACCACTCTCAACAATCAAAAGGAGTTCCTTCAATCAACAATTCTGGGTGTTGTCATATCTATGTGCCATTATCGAAAAAGTAGGTTTATAAGGGTTCTGGAAACGGAATCAAAATTTTACGCTACATGATTTACATTAATAGCTGATACGTAATTTATAGTATAACAGATTTCAAAATACGAGTAAAAAAACGTCATTTGGACTCAAATATAAAAAGTAAATGAAAATGTGAAATGTTCCTTGCATTTTACGTAAGGTATCAGTCATAATACTCCTTCTCCTCCCTAGTTGTAACATTTTTTGTGTGAAGTGCTCTATACACACACGCACAAAATGTTTTAAAGAGCCTTCGTATATATTTATAGTATAACAGATTTCAAAATACGAGTAAAGAAACGTCATTTGGACTCAAATATAAAAAGTAAATGAAAATGTGAAATGTTCCTTGCATTTTACGTAAGGTATCAAGTCATAATACTCCTTCTCCTCCCTAGTTGTAACATGTTTTGTGTGAAGTGCACTATACACACACGCACAAAACGTTTTAAAGAGCCTTCGTATATATTTATAGTATAACAGATTTCAAAATACGAGTAAAGAAACGTCATTTGGACTCAAATATAAAAAGTAAATGAAAATGTGAAATGTTCCTTGCATTTTACGTAAGGTATCAAGTCATAATACTCCTTCTCCTCCCTAGTTGTAACATGTTTTGTGTGAAGTGCACTATACACACACGCACAAAACGTTTTAAAGAGCCTTCGTATATATTTATAGTATAACAGATTTCAAAATACGAGTAAAGAAACGTCATTTGGACTCAAATATAAAAAGTAAATGAAAATGTGAAATGTTCCTTGCATTTTACGTAAGGTATCAAGTCATAATACTCCTTCTCCTCCCTAGTTGTAACATGTTTTGTGTGAAGTGCACTATACACACACGCACAAAACGTTTTAAAGAGCCTTCGAATATATTTATAGTATAACAGATTTCAAAATACGAGTAAAGAAACGTCATTTGGACTCAAATATAAAAAGTAAATGAAAATGTGAAATGTTCCTTGCATTTTACGTAAGGTATCAAGTCATAATACTCCTTCTCCTCCCTAGTTGTAACATGTTTTGTGTGAAGTGCACTATACACACACGCACAAAACGTTTTAAAGAGCCTTCGAATATATTTATAGTATAACAGATTTCAAAATACGAGTAAAGAAACGTCATTTGGACTCAAATATAAAAAGTAAATGAAAATGTGAAATGTTCCTTGCATTTTACGTAAGGTATCAAGTCATAATACTCCTTCTCCTCCCTAGTTGTAACATGTTTTGTGTGAAGTGCACTATACACACACGCACAAAACGTTTTAAAGAGCCTTCGTAGGTGAAGACTTATCACCTTACATGAATGTATTTTGCACATAAAAATCTATTTTTTTTAAAGGTGGTGGGAGCCCTTGCGTCTTACCGCCCATATAGAGAACTTCTAGACATCAGAATGTGAAACTAGAGAATATGTACATACCTTAGAGCCTTAGTATAAACCTAAAATATTTATATACCTAACCTATATAAGGTTAACCTAACCTATATATACATTCTAGGAATATTGTGTTTTAAGGTATATTATTTATGTTTCTCAAAGGCCTCTCTTAACTGCTTCTATTACTTGATGCAGCTTGACCATACCTGGCTTTTGCATCATAAAAACAACCAATCTACCCTTAACTGCTCCAAAGAAGTGGGACGCCAGACGCCCCAGAATCCCTGTTTTATCAATGAACATCCAAACACCTCCAAGAATCTTCGTATTTTGTTAACTTCGTATAAAGCTGTCATTCGCCTGGTAAGCGTACACGGTGAAGCTGCTTTTCGTTTGAATTTTAAAGATAGATTGAATTCTATTTGGGTTTGGGACCCCCATCCGTGCTATCGCGTAAAGTTTTCTTTCTCGCTAAAAGTTTTGCCTGCTTACGTTAGTTTTTAAAAATAAACAGTCAAAGATCCTTAGACTAAATACAAACGTTAGTTTAGGTTTCGAGAAGCGATATTTGGCCTTGGCAATTTGGGTTTTATTAGGTGTGCCAGTTACAGAGGACGGTAGCAAAAGTTATGACAGTACCTCTCTCCAGTATCTCGGAATGGCATAGGAAGAAAATTAATTTTAGTACCATAAAAGCTGATGTCACTTAACCTCAGGAGTTATCTGTAAGCATTTAGCTGGTTTCAAGCCTAAGGTGACCCTACTAGGAGAAAATCCCCGGCGTCTAGTCCTCCCAATGAGACCCCCTCGCCACGGTGAGGCAGCCAACCAGACTTGAGGGGATATAGGAAACGTCAGTACCTATGCACTTAAAACCAAGCAAAACGGATTCGTCTACTGAAGTATGTTGCTCTATCTTAAGCTTAAGATAGTTTTCTTTCAAATGAAAATAATTTACTAGATCAATAAAGAGCAGGTCAATAGAGGTTGGTGTACGTATTAGATTGGCTGGTTGCTCTGGGGTTTTGTGGCGCAAAGGCCATATTTGCCAAACTGCGCCAAACATAAGACAACGTCAAGTAAAAAATGTGAACGGTAACAAAAGAGGTATTGGGGAACAGAGTAGAGAGATACAAGCAGAAAAGGATGGCTTGGGTATAGTGGGAGCTTGACTCTCGTATTTACTAAACAGCAAACCCAATGGGAAAAGAAAAGATCACTAGAGTACCTCGGGTCCGTGAAGACCGTACACACCTGAAGGAGACGTGTCCTGAGGCTGCACGTATTAGAAAGACTCATCTGGTTTAGTTTAAGAACTTAACCAATCCTAACCTTGGTCAAGCGAACATTCAGGATTGTTTTATTTCCGCTATTATTAAGATTTTCATGAGGTAGAGACAGCTTCTCTGCGTGTTGTTTTTAATCTATAATCGAGTGCGAAACCTTAACTTTTATATTATATCTTTGAAAAATCAATTTAGTGGTAATGTTTCGCGGTAATATATTGCAACACGATTTTATTGCAACATTTTCCTGCATATTTCCTCTCTTAAGTTCCGAAATCACGCGTCACCACTATATTGATGTTAGAATTCTGTTCATCAGGAAAAGAGGTTGGTTGGTTTCGGGTTTGTTTGGCGCAGGGGCCATATCTGGCCAAACTGCGCCAAACACAAGACATAAAATGTTAAGTAATTGTGAAAGAAAGGATGCAGAGAAGTAGGGAAAGATCACTCGGGCATCCTGGGGTCGTGGCCCCCACGCATATCAGAGGCGGTAAACCCCATCGGGAAAGAATAGTTCACTAGGGTACCTCGGGTTCGTGTATCCCGTACACACCTAAAGATTTGCCCCTAGTCTTGGAAGGTTATAACTGAACGATATACAAAATGCTTCCTAAAAACTTGGTATTACCAAAGATTTTCATTAATGTTTGGAGATGCAAGATGTGCTCTATCTATAGTCAAGAATATGAAGCTGAAATGCTTATTTTGTTATCAGTAATTTTTATTTGTATATGATAACTGGTACGAAAACTCACTAAACCATCTAGACCAACGACCCTCTTTCACGGCAGCTTTACAGGAATGCTGGGCTTTGCCAAACCTTTTATTCGTATAGCTGTTCATATTAGTTTTAGTTTGTCGCTTTAGGATCAGTTTTGTCACACGAGGGCTAATTAGACTTGACCTACGGCTTAAAATGGATTATTTTCGAACCGAATATCTATGCTATGACCGGGATTTGAACTCGGGTCTTGTTGAACCAAGGGACAGCCCGTAGCTACCGCCGGCTATTATGTTCCCAATTTCGATCAAGACTCACAAGAGCAGCGTTGTGAACTATCTCCCCTCACTTATCACACAGCCGTCAGATTAGACCCATCAGGGTTACCAGATTACGGATTTAACGTACAAATACCATACTGCATTTTAATGAGCATCGTGGGGTATCGAACCCAGGATGTCCCAAACCAGCTTCTGAGGATCCCGAAATTTATGAGCGTATCAACTTGACCACTCAGTCTTCTGATATTGATATTCCTTAGATCTTTTCAAATCAGCATAAATTGGTAGTGAGATCTGTTATATTCCGTGCTGATGAATTCAATTGATTTTTCTAATTGAGATCTTTGTTTTCAAACTTCCGATACATTCTGTGAGCGTTCTTGAAATTGAACTTCACTTCATACAAAAGAAATGCAAGGGTTCATTCAGAAAGAAAGGGGTGAAAATGTTTCGTAACAGTTTATTGACACTTTTTATTCATTGGTAACGAATTATGAAAGAATGCATAGTACGTGTAGTTTAGTTACAATGTTAGGGTACCGTTAAAAATTAAGTTTTTCAAGGCGTTAAGGAATATAAAAGCCGTTTGTGACGCATCTAAATATTTGAAACAAACATAAATCTTCTTGTTTTCTAATCTCGTTAATTTACATTAAAAACGTAGCTGTAATTACTAAATATTTAGCATAATTCTATGCATAATGTGAGACTGTGCTAACAAATTAAACACTTAATCTGCTTACGAACATTTTGCTCCGTTCTTAACATTGAAAATATCGTGTATCCATGCTTTAGATGTTCTTGTATGACTTACGAATAAAGAAGTGTCTCAATGAACAGAAAGCATTTCAAAATTTAGGAAAAATTGGTTTATAAAGTGGGGTTTGAGCGAAAAGGTATTGTGACGTTGAGGATCATAGGAAAAGATTTAATTCACGTGTTTATCGATAGAGGGCAAAATTGTCGAAATGGTAACAAAACTATTTATTTTTATGCAGGAAAAAAATAATGTTACATAGTACAACAATTATTGTTCAATGTATCCGCCAACATAAGTAATTACATACTGCTCACATGTCCCAAGTGTGAGATATGCAAATGAGAATCCTATAATATACCGTTGGTAATGAACACGTATTTTCTAGTTCGTGTGAAGAGAGTGAAGTGTGTTGCGTTCATTCTGATATCAAACGCATCGTTAGGGAAGTTGGAAATGGAAAATATACAAATACTTCAGATACAAAGTTTGAAGAAAGATTGAAGTCCTGTTGGACAAGTCCTTAATTAAACGTTTCGAGTAAACAAGAATTTTGTTAGATCACTATAGCAGAGCAGTGTTATCAGATGCCTGGTATCTACCATGACATATCAATTCAGCGTCTTTGCAGTACGATCAAAAAAGCAACCTCTTGCTCAATGTTTGTGTTGGGTGAAAAAATGCAATGCATGTGTTGGTGAAATAGTTGTGTTGGGTGAAAAGATTGAACAATAACTGCTAAAATATAAAACATTTTCCCTGCATAATAACCAGTTTTCAATGCTATTCTGACAATTATCATGGAAAATGGGAACTATTTTTTCGCCATCTTGAAAGTTTCTTTTCGACACTGATTCACCAATTTTAAGGTTTTCATAAAAGCTTGAAATATTTACAAAATTTTTGGACACCCTGTATATATTATATAGCCATTAAAAACATGGATCTATAGGTGTGATTATACTTTATTTTACGGGAATTATCAGAGTTATGTTCACTTTAAAAATATAAATAAAGAAGAATTTTGATTTGGAAACTCGTTAATGGAAGACAGCGAAAACGTGCACGGAAGATTCTGATGCAATATTTCGCCATATATTATGCGCATATAAGAAAATATTTATAAAATATTGATATACATATAATATTTGTTTCATTTATATAGAAATCAACTTCTTTTCCCGTGTTATTAATATCAACTTCAGCTATTATTAATATATACTATGCCGACGCTTTAAAGGAAAATAAAGCATATTCCATGTCTAAACAATATTTCTATGGAATTCACATTAATGTAACTAAGCTGTAGAACATTTTAAAGAAAACTTCCGTCTTTTGTGATTTGAATAGACATTTTTTACAATCAGAAAACTATTTTTAAGCCTAAACTATTAAAATCTATTTTTCGTGATTTCAAATTTTTACCCCTTTATATCAAATTAATAAAGATTTTTCACGTAAATTAAAACAGTTTATCCAATTAAATTTTTTAAATATTTCAAATGTAGGATGTACCACAATGAGAGATTGTAGATTTGGCTTTATATTTGGCAGTAATAAACACTATATTTCGACTGCTTTGTTTAGAACACGCATAACATATAGCTTCTAATAGTAGTCATTAAAAAATTCATGTTATTTTTTAAACTGTTTCATTATTTTCTAAAATTCCTTAAATTACTTTTCTTGCATTCTGGAAATTGCCGACGATACTCCTTAAAAACCTGAAGAAGATACATCTGCTGGTCCTCACTTTAGTAAGAACATTTTTATACTCTTCTATTAATTTTTTTCCATTATCTGCTTTATCATTAAGTACATGCCAACTTTGACTATTATACATACACACTCGTACATATTCATCACCGGTTATCAAACGTTTTGGAATCGAAATGATGCAGGACAAACTAATCCACTGAAGTACAGAATTGTATAAAAATCTAAGGCAGTAGATTTCAGATTATGCACTGTAGAATTCGCAAAATGGACTTGCTGTGGCGCTTAAATAATGCATTACTTTGAAAGTAAGTTGATTACACACTAGAAAACATGCACTTAAAACTTATGGATACATATATATATATATCTAAATTAATATTTTCTTATAATTTAAAAACAAATTCCTCATGCATTCAAATTTAAGTTTATTTAATTACTAAGCGCTTTTATATAAACTCCTTCAAAAATTTTATCAAATTAAACGAACTCAAAACATTAAATTAAAAATTTTAACAAAAATTCAGGAATACATATAATGAACATAACATTTTCTTTTTATTTCGCATAAAAAGTAAATTTTGTTAAAGTATAAATCCAAGTAAATATGTCGAAACTATTTAAATATGTCGGCTATTTTTCATGAACATACCGACATCTTTCTTTTTCAGTTTCACTTCTTATTCAGCGCCATTATACTTTAAAGCACTTATCAAAATAAATTCTCGCGGTTTGATCATTTATTTTATTATCAACCATTGAGTCGCAGATTTGGATGGGAATATAGAGCAAGAAATGTAACAGGATATTATTGTATATATGTGGTGATTCATATACAGACTAAAAGTAACAAGTTGTATACATGCATTTACATGCTTTTATTTTAAAATGGCCATTTATGAAGCAACAATTAACATGTGTAACGTTTGAGCACCTTTCAATTTGGTATCCACATTCCAGATTAAAATCTATAGATTCATTCTCAGTCTACAATTCATCATTGAAGAACAAGGTTATGTGCATATTAGGTTGTGTGATTACGTAGCTATATCGTTTAATTCACTACAATGAAGCAAAAACTTCAGTGTGCAAACTATTTCATTTTAATGCAACAGGTCGAATTATCACCAGTGAAATTTAGTTCAATGTGGATTGATTTGTCTGAATATATAACACATATAGCAAGCTGACTATAGTAGCATATATTTATACTTTATCTCTCGATTTGGATCGGTCTTCATTAACGATGGGATACCTTTAAAAGCAAAAAAAGACATCCCATGCACAAATTGTGATAGATAGTCCCATACATCCTAAGTGATATTCGAGGTTTGATTTTTCCCTAAGGCGAAACAACTGTCAATACAAGATATACCCTCTATAACCTTCCAAGGAAATGTACTTATTCCATCTTCTAGTTAGTGAAGATATCTGACAGGCTTTTATCCGTGATCGCCGATATTATAACATACTTCCCAGGCTTCATTTGGGCTATATTTAGGTTTACCAACTGATTCACTTTGCTGATCTAGTCCCGTTCTTCCACTTTGTTTACCTCAGTAAGAAAAATATCTCAATAAGTACAAAAAGGCATTTGATGCCCAGAAAGTTTCGCATATTATTACGTTATGTCATCTACTTGCTATTAGCAACGTGTGATTGTTCTGAAGAAAAAGATGTCCATGTCGTTAAGGATTTCAACTACAGTTGTGGAGCAACAGGTTTCCAGTCTACGATATAGTTCTATTGGAGGAATTCTTGGTTTCAACTTACGAATTCGGAAACAAATAGAATTAAATGTACAGCTCAATGTACTTGAAACAGAACAGTAGTTTAGAGAATAAATTTGTAATTAAATAAAATGTTCTATAGATAAAAAAAAGGTACGTTTTAAAAATAATAATCCATTCTGTCTTTAGAAACGACAGCAACTTAAAATTATAGAAATATTTAATCACGAAACCATAATAAATGTTATCTTATAATATATCTAATGTTTTAGAATTTTCTAAAATACACTAATAATTGAAAATAATTCCGTTACATAATTAAACTTAATAAAATAATAAGTTATTATTTCCTCTTCATGGTTAGAAAGGAACAACGATAAAACATTAGATTATGATAAGATTAGATAACGATAAAACAAGTAATCTCTGAATAAAATAAAACACCAAATTTTTAAAAAAAACTTATGCTTGTTGTTTTGAATCTGTTAATAAATCTTAGTTTTGAATATATCATCTCTAAGATAATCGGGGAGTCTTAAGTTTTTAGTAATATATCTGAGCGCTACTTGAGGTGGTTATATTCATTAATTCCTGGCATGTATACTTCTCTGCCTAGAGAAAATAACATCGCAGTTCAAAATCTGTCAATTTTTATTTCACACTTCATGACTTATTGACTTAATGAGATTCGTGAAATCAATGTGAATAAGTTTCATGTGTTGATTTGTAAAATCCGCGTCTAGATAGCAAAAATGACGTTACTTCACTCAGTGTTTTTAACTTCTTTAAACAAACGGTCCATGCACCGTTTTCAAATAAAACTACAACACAACTTCGATTATTTAATTAACGAGTATTTTTTACTAAAATAACCTTTAAAATGCGAACTGTTTGATTAATTATTATTAGTTAATAGCAGGTTAGATCATTTCAAGGATTAAATTCAATTACAGAAACAAACTTATCTTCCTGTTTTGAAAAGGCTAAAATACATAAAATATGTTGGTCATAGGTCACTTTTTCAATTAGGTACATTTATACTTATCTATATTTCCAATAAAGCGAATTGATTAAAGCATAAAATGTAAATAAAAATATTTTCTTTCTCTTTAAACTGTATCTATAATTAACTTAAGCAGGAGTTATTAAAGCCTTCAGATAATCTATTCAACAAACCGTTATCTAAATATACCGTTTTCATAATTTAGAACCTTCGATCCAAGGGGTAAAAGTTTCGTGTTCTTTTTTTAACCTCATCACCTCCATTGTTCTTGACATCGTTACCAAAGTCGTTCGAGACTAAAGAAACACAGAACATTCTTAACACTTAAGCCAAGAGCGTAGTAGTTTGTGAATGGAATTTAACTTATTCAAAATGTATTTACTGCGGCAGGATTATTTTTAATATGCATTGTATGTTGTATTTGAATTTTTCAATATTGCCAGATTAATTAAGCTAAGATTTAATTTAAACTTCGTGATACTTAACTCGTATTTAATCACATTTCATGTTTAAGCATTCAACTTATTTGCATCCAATACTTCATAAACAACGTTATAATAGTGATTAGGATTTTGACCACCCTAAACCTAAAGGAACACTCACTAAAAGAATATTCGAACAATTTCAATAGGCACTATTAGAGCAAGAGATTAAGAAAAGTCATAAAAATAAATTTGAGTCCTATAAAAAATGTTACATTTATAATGAATGTTTATTTTCCTGAATTAAAAGTAAAGAACACGCTGTGCAAAATTAATTTAAATTTGCATTATAACGCAATAATTTCCGTCAAATCCATTAAATGTTAACAAAGAGAGAAAAAATATACTGCAAAATAAAAACTATGTCAGCACTTCACTCATGTATAACATCCATCTTTGTGATGTCTTATACATAAAAGCATTCATTTTTAATATCTCGTGAATTTACATTTTTTTACATTAGATTGAGCATTCTTAAATTGCTTTTCTGGCGACACTTTTATGGCACTTATTCATTTTGAGATACGGTTTTACTCTGAAATTTCATAGAAGATAGCCATTTGAACATCTTCAACATTATACCAAAACAAATTGTGAGAATTACTGAGAAAGAAGATAAATGAGATGAACACATAAAAAGGGTGTTTTTCGCAGAATCAAATACAAGATGCATCTCTCTGCGTCTTCATAACGAAGAGTTAATAAGTGTCAACTAGTCTATGAGATATTCAGGTAGTCTGTCGGTTATATCCTATTTGGTTGCATTGAAGCAGAATGAAGAGAAACGGAGAGCAAACGAAATTGGAATTAAATGGAAAGCTGACTTAGTTTCTTTGTATTCTTTAGAACTGAGAAAAATGACGATTGATCGATTTTCATGAACGCGTAATACTTTACAAATTTTTCTTATACACAAATAGAAACTTGGTTTGAAATTTTCATTTAGCTTAAAGTTTATAAAAAGAACAGAAAAATATTAAATAGATTCTGATAAAAGTGCATAAATGGAACATTAAAAAATAATTTACTTCGGTTGACTTTCGGAGCTGCTTTTATAAACACTTTAAGATACTCTTCTTTGAAAGGAGATATTTAATTTTTTTTATCAATAAAAAATCTTTCTCAATAGGACCTCTGACGTATGAATTGAATATTAAATTTTTTTATACAATCTTAGTCTAGAGCAAATTATATATGAATCTTTCTAATGTTTCACATAAAACTGATCTGTTTCAAGAGATACATTTCTGGAATCAAGATTCGAGAAAATGACGCTCATTCACTCTAATATATTCTTCCAGATACACATTAAAAATTCGTAGTTAGAAAATTCGTTCGTTTCATTTCTGCAAAATTGGAAAGAAGGAATAAAATCAATACAACAAAGATAAAAATTGAAGCTTTTTAAAAACAAACAGGACCTGTTTTTCATTCAGAAGAGAGAAGCATTTGCTCGTAATGCAAAAGACGATTCACGAAACAAATAAAAATGACAGTGATTGAAAAAAGGAAAATATAATGGAACTTATGAACTCGAAGAAATTGTACTGCAAACAAATTTTTACAGGAGAATGTTCATTTAGAATAGCTGTGTTGTTACAAATTAACAGCTATTCAACTGTTATTGAAAATATTATCGATAAATTTTAAAAATAATTTTTAAAATAATTAGCCAATTACAAAAATTAATAAATGAAATTGAAAATTATTAAATGTATTAAAAATTTGGTAATAATAAGAAGGTTATATTATTAATAATTTAAGCACTGACTCACAGCTTAAATAAACCGTTGACGTCAATTTTGAACAGTTAATATAATAAACTTATTCACTGACTATTAGTTATCAATTGTTAGCGAAGCTGTCAAATATAGTAATTAATAAAAACTGTATCACAAATTAGCAATAACCATTAAGATTATTATCGTAAAATAACAGTTTTACTCATCTGTAACAGACTCGTGGATTCTTAAAGTACGTTTAAAGCATAAAGCACAAAACTTTTTCTCTGAAGAATGTTAATTCGCGGTTTCTTTGTGGAAAAAAATATTAAAAGGATAGTGATTAGAGAAAACATTTTTAACGATTAATTACTTCCACTATCTAGAAATGCGGCATTTCATAATATCGCTTGATATTTAGATTTACTATCACGATAATGTTACCGTTTAATTAGAATTAGCAGTTTAATGTTAAAAAATTAACTTAGAATCAAATCACTTAAAAAGTTATTCCTGCTCTTAGAAAAATACTAATTAATTTCTTTGTAAAAGATTATAAATAATTGGTGGATATATGATAGGCATTAAAAGAATGAAGCCTATTAGTTTAGCATAATAGGCTGATTTGATATGATGGCAAAAACATTAAATACGTCCAATAGCTTTTAAATAGCATAACATTTTTAAATTTTGGAATTTATCTATTAATATATAATGAATGTAATTTTGTAACACATTTGAGTTCTTTACCTGTCTATTTTTAAAGTTCTTAGTCAATAATAATTAGTTTTTAATTAAAAAATAACAAAGAATTTTTCAACTCTATGCATACATACATGAATATATAACTAAATATATTATGCGTACAATTTTTCATTTAACACGCATACATTTTTAATGTGAAAATAAAACTAAAATGTCCCATAAATTCCAAACACAATAGCTGTTCCGTTGCACCAATTTAAAATCATCAAGTCATTAAAATTGTTCAACATCTTGTAGATTTTTGTTAGGGGATTTGACGTTGTTGAAATATAAAATAGTGAGCATGAGAAAACCAAAGCGTTTTCACAGTATCACATTTTCCGATCATTAATTTTTGTAGCAAAAATATGTCTTCTCTATAATTATTTCTTTATAAAGCTTCAATTTTGACGTAACAAATAAGAATACGTTTAATAATGATTGTTAATAATGTAACATTTTCATTAAAGTGTTCATCTCAAACTTAAACACATTTAAAAGTAAATTTCCTAATTGCGTATCCAATCATTATAGTAACAAATCAAACATTTCAAAGAGTAACTTGAAAAACAACGAATTAATCGTTATTTCTAGTAATTATCATTTTGAATCATAGATCAAAATTTAAAAAAATATCAGCAGAAAGTTACTGATGCTAGGCAAAATGATTATCAATAACAAAAACTTCGGAGAAGAATTAGATTAATGAGGAAAATATTGATATCAGAAGGTTGGTTGATTTGGGTTTTATGGCGTAAGGGATAGCCGAAGGTTATATAATATTTAAAAGATATGTGAGAAAAAGTTGTAAATGAATAAACCAAAAATTCTCTACCTACTTAAATATAAAGTAAAATAATCTAAAATTCCTTCAGTTTATAAAGTAATTATAGCATTCGTTTTAAGTAACTAGTTACTGTAATATGTATAGATCTATGTTACCGAGTATTTTCTTTTGAATGGAGTTCCTCCAGGAACTCGGTCCAAGGGTATTAAAGAGGTAATAGAATCAAACAATTTTTTATTTTAATATAATCTCCCTTTTTTGAATACATATTTTAGAACGACTCATGAAGCTTTCTATACTACTAAAATAATCCATCATAATTTTTGTCCTTAAAGTCATCCAAAACTGCAGAAATGACTTCATTACTTGCAATTTTTCCCCTCGCAGATCCGGCTTCGATTTTGAAAACAAACAAAAAATTTCATTTGAATATTATGAAAATTTAATGACAGCATGATACTCAGGTTTAAACATTTTAAAATATTGGATAACAGCATTTCACCTGCGAAGCAAATCCCAAATATTGAGTCGAATAATCCGATTGTTATTGCTCTGCTAGTACATAAATATACCTCGCCTCAAAACGAGACAACATTGTGAACACTTGACGGAGTTGGAAAGGAAGAATTATTGGGTTGAAAAAGAGTTTTGCCTTATCCTGATCTACACTCGTTGGGCAAAACGCTACTACAATTATGCATAGTTGGAGACAATTGACAGAGGAAGGTTCTACGCATTGGTGAGGGATCTTAAACACCAATGGCTATATCAGTAAGGGATGATAGGCACTTGCTATTTATGTCGGTGATGAATCGTACAGCAACATTCACAATGTTAGTTCAACAATGGAGGATAGTGATGCGTCTGTCAGCATTGTTCGCAAGCGATTTCCGCAGCAAGGGCTTGTAACTCGGCCTCCGTTACTACGACTTCCTTCAACCCTATATGGCCGCGGTAACCCAGTTGGTAGAGCAACGGATTAGTAACCGCAGGAATGCGAGTTCGAAACTCGGTCAAGCCAAAAACCGTCGTGTACACGAGGGCTGGTGCATATTGAATCTGTCGTGGCTTCAAGTGTCCTCATGTTGGCGTGGTGTGGAAGTTTGGACAGTGGGGTGCCAGCTCAGAAGTTAACTCGTCATCTGACCGTGCTTCCAAATTAAGCGGTGTTATCCTCAGTTCTTCCCTTGGGGGTTGATCCCGGACCGTCGCCATTAGCCCGTTGTGTTGCTCCAGTGAGACGCTAATTAATTACCAATCAACCCTATATCATGTATCAGATGCTTCAGTGGTTCCAAGAGCGAGGGCACTTGAACTCTAAATAGGTTGGCTGTTTGGGGGTTTTATGGCGCAAGAAGCATATGTAGCCAAGCTGCACCAAAGACGAGACAACGTCAAGTGAGAAATACCGTGAATGGAAAAAAGAGGGATTGTAGAACAGAGTAGTAGGGATGAAAGCAGAAAAGATCGCTTGGGTATCAAGGGATCGTGACTCCCAAGTTTACAGAGGGTCAACCTATGGGTTTTATATAACCTATGACCAACCTATGGGTTGGTTCGTTTGAGTGTTTTATGGCGTAAGGGCCATATTTGGCCATGTCGCGCCAGGCAAAAGGCTTACAATATCAAGTAATAGACAGACACTCTCATTAAACGTTTTACTGACAAAAGAGAGAAATACACCCAGGAAGGGATGCACCTAACAGGAATCGAACCTGCGCCACCTACAAAGCGTAATGGTTTGGGGTGCTGTTTCATTTCATTCACGCTCTGGCCTTATACGGATCAGACTCTATGAACAGTCAGCGGTACATCAGAGGCCTTAAAGTCAGAAGTTCTACCCTCATACAAACCCTCGCTATCTTTCAACAAGACGACAGCTCATGTCACCCGAATTGCCCAATGACGGACAAGTACCTCTTCTTCCTTGTCCACCCCATCGAACAGGTATGGGTATGATTGCTCAAACATTGGTCCATATATCAACTCACATAGTCACAACTGAAAAATTGTGGATGCGTATTGAATCTGTGTGGAACGGCATTTTACGGACAGCCATCCAGAATCGGTCAATGTCTCACAGCTTATGCACGTGATTATAACTGCTAAAGATAGGCACACAAATTATTATTTTAGCATATTCCTTTCGACTTACAGTTCTGAAATTTCAATTTTTTATACTTTGTGCAACATTTTATCGCTCAAATAAATTTCATTTGCTGTAGCTCGTGTTTTTGTTGGTGCAACATTTTCAATGAACACACAGCAGTTCATAAATTAAACCTAAATCAGCACATAGCCACCATGCCAAAGGCGCCAATCTGCATTTTGGCGATTTTCATCCAACTGCATTTTTCGAGTCCCTATATCTTGTTTTATACTGACAGTCACGAATCATCTCGATTCTTAGTGGAATTGACGATTTTCATGAGAAATCCTTCGAGTCGTAACTCGATTTTTCCCGAAGCATCAAAACTTTAAACGCGTTTTTGTAGAAATGTCCAATTTTGCAGATTGGTGCCTTTGGCGTGGTGATATGATATATTGTCCGATTATCATAAATTATTTATAAAATGTTTTCGAACATATTTGCTTTTAAAAATTAAATGCAGACTTGTGAAAAATTCCAAAAAATATTCTGAGAAGGCTACCTGCTAAGAATGCTTATAAGATATAAAAACAAATAAGGTACAAAAATCTCGCTTTAAGTCAAACATAATTCAGACTATGCCAAAATTGCAAGATTACTCCTATTTTTTAAACATTATTTAAATCACGCTTCCACAATACAATCATTCGCTAATTTTCTCTTTTTGTAATGATTTACGTTGAACCATATCTACATGAATTGTTAAATATTTCTTTACGGTAGAAATAAGATTTTAATTTCTGCTACGCTTTTGCAACTTTTAATCTTAACGGCACGAAATTGAAAGTACTTTTATTGATTCATTCTTAATAAAATATCTCCCGAGCAAATAGATTTTAAAATAGCATGTCAGTATAAA
The DNA here is from genome assembly GCA_933210815.1 of Meta bourneti. Lineage (NCBI taxonomy): Eukaryota > Metazoa > Arthropoda > Arachnida > Araneae > Tetragnathidae > Meta > Meta bourneti. The sequence continues at coordinate 34,140,554 of OW119933.1, forward strand.
GAGATTTAAAAGAGAGTGCAACCTATTTTGCAGACGCGTCGTTAAAATAAAATCGGCAATTGTTATTCAAAATCAACTCCATAGGAAAGAGCCAGTCTACTTAGCTCTCAGGTACAAAAATTGTGTTGCACTACGATATGTACTTTTATTTTTACCTTTTATTAATTCGCCTTATTCTGGGAGTTTAATAAGGCACCGTCGTGAATTTATATGGATCTATAAAGAGCTTTTTAATAAAAAACCCTTTTATCTTTTTTACTCACTTGGAGAAAAGAAAAAAAATTTACAAAAAATAATATTCGGAGTGTATTTTGTCGAGGAAGCTACCTATGTTTAATAATGATTTTGAAAGCATGTGTTTGTTTTTTCGCTATTAGGGAAAGAAAATATGCATTATTATACATTTAACACAGGAAAAGAAGTCAAAGCGTAGGAGACAGGTCAGTTTTGAAAACAGTCGAAGCTCATTAGCTTCGATACGTACCACATTAAAAAGTTATATTTGAATAGCAATTACCAAAGGATTATTATCGAAATCTCTTCATAATTTCCTTCACATGAATAATATTTTTCAGAATCAATATTTTCAGATTTAATATGTAGTTTTACTTTTACCCACCAGACTGGGTCTTTTAGAAGTATGCAGATTGGGGAAATATAACTTTGTTCCTAACAACCTTTTAATCCTTATGGGTAGTCAGAAAACGGAGGAATATTAATTTGCATGTTTCGTAATCGTGCAATAATTAAGTCTTGTGATTTTGTGTTTGAAATGAAAAAATAAATTTAATACCTAGAACTTTTTGTAAAAGAAAAAATTCTTTGAAAAGGGAGCAATCTAATCTCAAATTAATGATCTTGTTGGTATTTCCCACTGTTCATTTGGACTAAACTTATATTCACTTCTAAGTAAGCTCATACGTTGTCAATAAAAATTTCACTTTTCATAAATGTTGCATGTCTTAACCCTCAAAGTGGTTCCGACGAGATATCTCGTCCAAGATCTGGTCAGTTTTGCTGATAACGAAATATCTCGTCGAGACAAAACTACCCTATTACTCCAAGGAGAATGAAGATCCAAGTAATAAAAACAAATTGCTCCTTGCCTAGAACTGGTGGCAGTTTAAATAAACCACCAGGGGGTTTAAGAGTTGGTTGTTTGAGGGGTTTTATGGCGCAAGGGCCATATTTGTCCATGCTGCGCCAGACACAAGAGATACAACATCAAGTAATAGACACACGCAATGAAAGTTTTACTGACACATAAGAGAGAAATACACCCAGGGAGAAATGCACCTGACAGGAATCGAACCTGTGCCTCCTACAACTTGACATACCCACTGAGCCACGACGTCCCCAGTAGGGTTAAGGGATAAAGTGATTAACTTTTATACTCCCAATAAGACAGACTCTGGGTCATGATTTTGGCATGGATGTATTTAGCAATTCAGTTGGTTGGTTTTCAGCTTTATGCCGCAAGGATCAAAGTCAACTTAGCAATTCGCAATCCACTTAAATCGGTTGGTTTCGATTCAGTAGCCCTCCTGTACTAATTTCCACAGAACTACAAACCATTCACATAATTTTGTCCTTAGATCTATTTAAGACACACGTGCCTGCTAGAAAACTCGAGATTTATAAATTTCAGCATTTTTATAATCATTATTATAAAGTTAAGTGAGTTTTCACTCACACTTCAGCTTAAACTGTTAACGACTATCACTTTCGAAAACTTCGTAGAAATAAAATTCTTTTTTCTAGATTAGTGCCCTCATTTTAAAATTAGAATATTTAAGAAACTCCGGTTCGGCAGCTTCATTCTCTTCCGAAACTTAATGTCCTACCTGTGCACGACTAAGGTTTAATTTACTAATGGCATAAACGCTGGCTCGAGAAGAGAAACTCCCTAACTCAGACGTTGAAAAAATTCAGAAAAAGTCCCGCAAAATTACATGGATCAGCCACCCATCGGCTCTGCTAGACGAAATTATTTTTTCTTCCTCGCTTCTTGTTAACTAACAAGCGAAAATGATAAAGGGTCCAAAAATGAAGGAGGAAATGGTGAATGGAAAAATTTTACGCTGGCGTGTGGCTTCATAAAGAAACTTCGAGTCATTAGGCTCGCTAATAAATGAATAAATGGGTTAAAATGGTTTTGTTGCTTATGGACTAAGCTGTTACACGGTAGGCAAAAAAAGTTGCCGTGGATTTACTTTATGAAACATGTCATACATCCAACACCATTATTTTCCTTCAGTTTTTCTGTTTTTAAGTGACTCGCTTTTAGTAAAAGTTGACTTTCAAGTAATTTATCTCTTATATAAACTAAATATAATTATTTTACCTTGTGCAATTTGAAGAGAATATCCTACGTTCTCTCAAAGTTCCCATTTCTACTTAGTTTAGCAAAATAATGTCATCCTGGTAATTTATGAAAGCATGCACAAGTTATGATGATGAATTCCTTCTTAAAACTACTGTTTGAAATTCCTGTGTATTTATTCTTAAGTAATCAAACACACCAGATTTCAAGATATTTCATTTTTCAAAGTTACCACAAGATTTATTCCCTCACCTTACATGTCTGTTTTATATGTAGCAGCTCTGTTACACATCTATAAAAATGTGGTTTATTCATTATGTACTTAGTTCTAGTTAAAATGCTTTTTATAGCCCATTAACGAACTCAATTTCATACGCGTTCACGTAAAACAAGTCTACAGAACACAATGGGCTATTGGCGACGATCCGGGATCAAACCCGAAGGGAAAGATCCGCATAATGGACAACACCACATAATTTTGAACCACGGTCAGATGACGAGGTCATAAATGAACTGGCACCCAAACTCTCCAAACTTCCACACCACGCCAACGTGAAGACATATTAGGCCACGACAGATTTAACGTGCACCATCCCCCTTTGTACACGACGTTCATTGGTTGGAACCGAACTCACAACCCTCGGGTTGCTGGTTCGTTACTCTTCCAACATTTTTTTGGATAATAGTCATCCATGAAAACCATTGACCTGCTATCATTTGATAACTACACATCAATCATAAATTTTTACCTTTGCGCTTGATTAAAACATTTTATTGTTTATAGTCTGTAGACTAAGAAAATGGATGTCATTTATGCAGGAAACAAATGCAACGGGAAAATTTGAGAGAAAACATCAAAACTCGTTTTGTCACATAATTTTTTACATATTCAATATTGGTAGTGTAACAATACCATTAGTTCCGAATAATTATTTTAGTGTTGATAACTATTGTTTGAATGAACTGGGCTCTAGCACTCAATTTCATACGCGTTCACGTAAAATAAGTGTACAGAAAGCCCTTGTCACCGAACATTCTTGCCATAATGAGTTGTTCCCAGTTGAAACTGATTAACACCGATGGACTAGAACGGTTAATTAAGTTGGCATATTGCCTGAAGCGGAAACAAATTGTGCAACTAAGAGTCCAGGATTGTTGTTGATGTCAAGCTTTCTAACATTAAGCTCGGTTTGTTGTCGCTTCATTTAAAACGAACCCTCTGATTGCAATAGAAAGGAGAACGCACAGCAGTTATTGATTGGTGTTATTAATTCCAGTCGCTTTCGACGGTAAAGTTGGGTTTAGATTTCTTTTACAGAGGTATAAAGGTTAATATAATTTAAATTTAAATAAAATGGCACCCAGTTCTTTGCTTTGTATTTTATCTTCAAAAAACTAGAACTCAAGTGCCATAAAAAGTCAGTTTATGGTCATCTTCGTATATTTGTATTAGAAACCGTAAAACTTGTTTTTAGCGAACTTATGTTTGAATGTCGATATGATGTCAAAATCATTTAGAACTTCTAATAAACTTGTGTTTATTATTCCAATTATCCGTTACCTGAAAACTTTGAGGGATTTTGGCAATATTGAAAACTAATTAAAAAGTATAAAAGAATTTCTAAAGCTAAACAAGCGATATACTTAAAAAATAAAAATACTCCAATTAAAATAAATAGTACATTTAAGATTCTTCATTACACATCTTCTGCCAGAATCAACGAAATAGTATAATTAATAGCTATAAATTTATGTTCGTGAGGTAATTTGAGAAAAATTTTATCCAGGTTTCTTAGTAATTATCTAAGTATTGCATAGCATCTTCGTTTTAAAAACTTTTAATGAGTTCTTTTTTAAGGGTTTAAGAAAGCTTTTTAAAAACAATGCATTGTCTTATTATCGAAAATAGAATTATAACTGAAGATTTTGTGAATGCTTTTATAATCAACTGAGTCTCAAAAAAAGAAATCAATTGAAAAGAATTAATGGAAAACTGTTTTTAGTATTTGGAAAGTACATTCATTTCATTTTATTTTTTTCTATCGTTAAAGTGGTTAATTAAACTGACTTTAGGTTCACTTTAGTCACGTTGTGAGCTATTTTAAGTCATCGCAAAAGGATTTATAGGTTATAAGAAGCAATTTTTAAATTATGAGGATAAGGTTGATTGATTATTGGGTTTTATGGCGCAAGGTCCAGAGGAGGTAAAGCTATGCGGATAGAGGAGTGTTAAGAGTTTTTATATGTACTCACATAATGCTATTCTGTAAAAATGTAGAAAGAAATCATGACACTAGTTCGCAATTGGTTTTGCACTGCTTCCTCCCTTGCTGTTTTATCCTATCATTACATACTCTAAAAGACATATTACTACCTCCTTCTGTTTTCGATTTCTGATATAATTATTTATACCATTCTATTAACACTATTACAAACTATTGGAAAACTGAGCAGACTGACCCTAAATATCTGAGCATATGCATAGCTACTATATAACATTGTTCTCGTTTAAATCTATTATAACCTGTTTCAACGACCAAAACTAAAAGTTAATTAACGTTAAATCCTAGAGGTATTTCCTCATAATACTTTTTTAAACTTTCTAATTCGTATTTTGTCCAGATGAGTAGATTCTGTATTAAAAGAAAACAGAGAATGATTAAACAGGAAAACGTTTAAAACATCCCAGAATTATTTCAAAAAGGAAGATTTGTTAACTGCAATAGGTTATTACATTAACCTATGCATCCAAATTCGCAGTATGCCTTTAAATAGTAGCTCGCAATTCATAATTATCTTATCTTAAGACAACTCCACAGATAAGATTTAAGTCCAGCAACCTTAAAACAACCTAATTTGAATTTTTTCTGGTTGTTTTTCTTATTTATTCCCTATCTTCACTAAGTGTGCGTATGTATTTGCGAGAAAATCTTTCCTTTTTATGAAAAGCTGGTGGTGAAATATGCAATTACAACTTTATATTTTTAGATTTATGCAAAATGGAATCGCTTTTCTAATGGAAACGCAGTTGAAAAGAGGAGAAACTGCCCAGAGCATTAAATGAAACAGCGGTATAGTGTATTGGCTTAGACATCTAACTTCAGCTCTTACATTTATTATAAATGTAGCGAAACTATCTCCCGGAGCACCTAAGATTTAAAAGAAGAAAAATGACTTCACTTTTTCATTCCCTGGGGAGAACAAATGCACGCTAATACTTCATTTTTTATGTATCTTGGAAAAATATTTGCTGACAAGTACATTTTTAAAAAGTTAACTCGGCTTGAAAGAATTTAAGTGATTAATTGATATGCGCTTCACTTTACATGCCTCAGTTGAAACCACTGTCCAAATATTTTACGCATGATTGAAAACTTATTTATTTGGAAGGTTTTAGCTCTAATAAATTAAAGAAAAAACTTAAAAACGTTTGCTTTAGTCTATTGCTGAAGTCTATATCATATTATATTGAATAATTTCAATCTTTTCAGCATAATTTATTATCACATGTTTGCGTACATTATTCTTCTGTATACATCATTTATTATATTATAATAGATTTTAAAATAAATAGTTTTATTTCTATAAACTTTTAAGAATGAAGGTAGTTTTTAATTTTCCAATGAAAAAATATAAATCACCATTTTGTATTCAAAACACCCCAAAACAATTAAAGAATTGATATTGTCGTGGATTTTTCGGCGCAACTTGAAGTTCAGTGAAGACATTAAAACTTGAAAAATAAATTTTTAAACTTTTCTATCGACTATAATTTTTACTTTATAACCAATACTTTCCCTACTGCATAATTTATTTCAAATACCCTACATCGAATAACAATAATGCTTTTGAAGAGGATGATCATTATTTCAAATCTGGAAAAGATCGACACGCGTTGAAAGTTGCCGAAAATTACATTCAGCAGTTAGCTTAATCATAAACTCCAGGTTCTGAACCGTGCTTTTGTATTTCCTCGAGTTCCTCATGGGCTGTGAAAACTTTATGAACTGTTCAAAACTTTTGGATCTCTGTTAATAAAAAAATTATAAGTCTTCGTTATTCACTTCGGCAAGGAGTAAGTCTCTTAGTTTCCATGGCAACTGTGCAAAGCTCCGACCTTGACTCGACTGCGGGCGGGCCCGGCGGCTAAAAATAGTTTCCTCTCAAAGCAACGCTCGGCTCCAGTACCGGGCACAACGGGACTGAAAGGCCATAAATCCCGAATTAAAAGCTTACGGATAATCAGCTATCAGAATTACCTTGTTATAGCTTCAGTCTCTGGAACCAAAGATCGTGGTTTCTGGGTCAGTCCTCATTCAAAAACGAAATCCAACTTAAATATGCTTTAACTCTTTGGGGTTAGATGGGTTAAAAACTGTCCCACCTTTTGCTTAGCTTTTTATGCATGGTGGGACATTTTTAACCCACCTCAGAAAGTTGAAGTCATACAGTTTAATATTTTATTTAAAGTTTTCATTGAGTTGGCAATGCTATGAACTAAAGCTAAATGCGTAACTGAAAACAAAAATTTACACATGTCAAAACGCATTAGTATTAAGTTGACACTGTTGTATTTAAGGTTGGCGAATTGTATGGTGCAGTGAATTTTTGTCTTTCATAGCGGTAAATGTTGTTTTATCGTAAAAATTTATTATGAATGTGTAAATCGTTTTATAATAAAAAACATGTTATTTGATGTTTTATACTAATTTTGAAGCTGGATAAGTGAATAAATAATTCAGTGCAACTTGGGTTCTTTCTTTAAAATCGTGTGCCTCAAAGAGCTAAAGATGCCTTAATTCGATGCTATGCTAGTAGATAAAAAAGACAGTCTACCATCACTCACAAACTTCAAATGCGTAACAAAATAAGTCGTGTGACAGGTAGAATTTGAAATCATATTTCCCTCTTCATTTGTTCCTATTCTTTTAAGGCTATTTCTTCTTTTTTCCTCTTCGTACTGAAGTTGCAATGCGAGCTTTCAGTTTTGGAGGAAGACCTAGTTGGTAGGTTGTTAATTAACGTCACACTGGAGCAACACAACGTACTACTTACCAATCTGTCCCAGAGTATTGTCTTTAGGGCGCCAAAAGCGATGGTCGAAAGAATGCAGGCGAAATACAAGGAAAATATGGTCGATATTGTTTTATGGATTGTCTTATGTCCCACAAAACCTGAAGGGAGAAATAAAAAAATGCATTACTGCTTCAGCCCAGAGAATCAACATATCAGAAGAAAAGTATTTACCGTCTACAAAGTCGCTGACATAAAGTGATGATCTCCTGATATCATCCCACAAACCTTGGGCAAGCCTACACCTTGCTTCCTACAAAAAGAGAAAAACAAGATCAATCTCATTCGGAATATATATTTCATTTATTTTATCTACATTTAGCTTAGTATAGTTTTCTAGTTTTTGTGGATTTTCTTAAGATTTAAATATTTTCATAGAGGTAGGTATTTTAATTAACGTCTCACCGGAACAACACAACGGGCTATTGGTGACGATCCGGGATTAATCCCCAAGGGAAAGATCTGAGGACAACACCTCGTAATTTTGAACCACGGTGAAATGACGAGGTAGCACCTGAGCTGGCACTCCACTCTCCAAACTTCCACACTACACCAACGTGAGGACATTTGACAAACACTAGCAGATTTCGGTTTATATTGAGTGAGAGAATTGTCTTAAGTATGTAGGTATAAAGTTAAGCTTCAATTTTTCTTACCCCTCCTGGTAGTTGTCTCTACGAGGTATCTCGTCATTAGCAAAACCATTAGCAGAATTTGATGGACGAGATAACTCGTCATTAGCAAAACCATCAGCAGAACTTGATGGACGGGATAACTCGTCATTAGAAGAAAACTGACCAGATCTTGATATCGTCATCATAAAAAATAGGCAATATCTTGATGACGATATCTCGTCATTAGAAAAATCTTTTAGATTTTGATGAGCGAGATATCTCGTCGAAACCACTCGGAGGGTTAATTTTTTTATAATTTCAAGAAAAATAATTATTATATTTGTATTTAGTTTTAAAAGTTACAGACTATCTTATTCAAAATGTCTATTAACTATATTTTTCATACAAGTCACGAATAATTAGCACAAATAGCGACTATCAGACTTCCAAATTGAAGAACTCTACATTTAAAATGGCATTAACCGCATATGTTAATCCAGTTCTATAATTTTTGTGCAACTCTGAATCTATTGTATAGAATAATTTTTACATGGACTATGAATACACAAAATTTTCAATTTTCCAGTTAACTTTAATCCAAACCAATTTGAATTTAAACCTATATAATCGAAAATGGTTTAGCAACCTTAACGAGAAAGTAATCATGTGATAGAAATATCTTGTTTAGATCTATTTAATTCATCTGTTCCACATACGTTTTTCAATAAATTTGCTGTGCTTCTGTGGGTTTCTATAAGGTTTCCATCAGACATTTAAATATGAAAAGTCTTAGCAGGTAAATTCCTTTTCTGATAGTTTATATGCACATAACCCTTAAGTGCCCTATGTAAATCATTAGAAAACCACAAAACTATTCTAATATTTTCCAAAAGCAACAAAGTTTAATGTAAGTAATGCAAAAGACCCATCAGATGGCATTGCGTGTTGCCAGTACCATTAGAAACAGACGCACTGCAATGTCTAGTTTTACACAAAATTCAAAAGGAAGTACACTGCTAAAACTGACATAGAAATATCTTTAATCTAGGTTCTTATATTTGTATGTAGTATATATTTGCATTACGAGGATTTTAAACTTGGTTGGACATCCACTATTATCTGTCATGATTGAAGACTGCGACTGAAGCAGTGTGCTCGAAAATGCCAGTATTGGCTCAAATGCTAGTCAGAGATTCGTTTTTATTTCAATGCTTTGGAAAATTTATTTGAGGGAATTCAGGTGCAGAATAATAAAAGGCTAGGTATAAATTCAACGGAAAAACTAGTTTATCTGATATCTCTTCATTTGAGATTTGTTCTATTAAAAATAGATAGATTTGGAGTTATGCAAAACTGCAAACTGCAATGCAAATGCAACTGAATTAAGATATGCGGTTACTGCTATTTTAAATATAGAGTTATCTTCAGTTTAGAAGTCTATGGTAGCCTTTACTTGTGTTCAGTATTCGTAACTTGTATTAAAATACTTACATAGCATCAGTTGTCAGAAAGTAAAATTTCACTGACCAGCACTAAAGCATTAATGAAAAAACATACCTGGCAGGTAATTAACATTTAGTCACCATTAGTATCTTTAATCATAACTTAGAAACTTAAGAAATTAAATCGTTCATTTGTCTTTCATTCAAAACAGAGAATGTAGATAAACAACTATGGTTAATTGAACTCTAAATTTCAAAGCTTTAATCATAACTTAGAAACTTTAGAAAATAAATCGCTCACTGTTTTTCATCAAATCAGAGAATGTAGACAAACAATTATGCTTAATTGAATTCTAAATTTCAAAGTAAAAAAATAAAGCCAACTAAAGAATACAGGAAGAAAACTGGTATTGATCACTTACCGAGCATCCTAAATTAATCATGCATAAAAGAGATATCAAACGATCGGGAAGGGAAAATATCTCCAAAATCTTAGTCACTTTTGTTGAAATTGGATGCTCTTTTCCGCACAACAATTATAATAGGACAGTGATATATGTTTACGTCTTTTATACACAATGAATATTACAACGCTGAGCAAATAAATATGTCAAAAGAAATTTAGCACAATGCACCACTTTCCAGCTTCGAATTATTTTAAGTATGTTGAAATCGGTGGACAATTAATGAATTTTGCTATCAATATCGGGTTCAACAGTTCCCACAACTTGTTCTCATTATTCTAAAAGCTTTCTTAGCCTCTGTTGAGAAACAAGTTTTGAAGCTCACAATAAACTGACAGATGACATTTTAAGTGGAGTGGAAAAGAACGGTCTTTTTCTTGGGGAGGAAGGGGATGTTTTTTAAATGTGTAGGAGTAAACTAAAATGCAAAACAAATTTCCTAAATTTATCTTCTATTAGGTTAAGTGCTCATTAAGCTCCAGTTTAATGCTAGGGATTTTTATTCCATGAATCTTTTAAGTCTTTATCACTGTGTCTCAAACTCCTTAATTTGTTGTGATCAGGTTTCTGTCGAGGGAAATAAATGTTCGCAATTGGGACCGCTTAGTTGCCGCTCAGTGTTCAATACTCGATAATCTCTCAATTAGGCTGCATGCTTAGACTAAAACCTACACACGCTTTATCAATGTAATATAATATGATATGAGTGTTTACTCTGAATCCTGGTTTTATTCTTAGAAGACATGAAGTTTCCGTTTAGTGACCTAATTTTCTTTTAGCAATTAGATGCCTTTCATCGTGTTTTGGCGAATATTTTGTAAACATCCTGTTTACGGTAAAATTCTGGAAATTGATACTCTCATTGGTGAGGTGGTATTTGGGGAAAATTTTATTTACATCCTTTATTTTCTTTGGTAATTTAGTATTTATATACAGATATTTTTGCTGATGTTAGTTCTTGTTTTAACCAAAGTCGCTTAAAGTAAAGTTTGTTTTATGTAAAAACTTAAAAACATTTCGAAGAAAATTGACAAGGCTTAGAGTAAAATTCGCACACATTCGTGTATAAGGGGTTGGTTGGATTTTTTTTGTGATGCAAGGGCCATATTTGGCCATGCTGCGCCAGACGCAAGATATCCAATAACACGTAATAGACAAACACAATGAAAGTTTTACTTACAGAAGAGAAATACTGTCACGGAAGAATCGAACCTGCACCGCCTACAACTCGCTGGTTGCTAGTACAGTGGGTATACCCACTGAGCCACGGCGGCTCCGTGTATAAGGAAGAGTATTAGGAATACTGTAAAGTAACCTAATCCATACTAGGAAATTACATTCTTCAAAAAATGGAGTAATATGAAAAGACTTGTTATTCAAGAATTTCATTTCTTCCCCGTTGAAGCTTCCATACACTCCCTAATCCTGTAGTAGTACAAACTAATATGAATTCTTTAAATGACGAATTATCGTTTATTAAATTTGTACGAGAATTTGCTTCGGTTAACTAAAATTAGACTTAATACTTTGAGTTGAGTTTAAGTTGAAAATTGTCAAAATAAGTTTTACCTTAAAGTTAATACTTATAGTCCCAATTGAAGTAGCGTGCATTCTTCCCCAAAAATATGTTTCGAATACTGTCTCATCCAAAATTTCTACCTTCCAAACTTTTCTATGCAATCATGTGTATTACTATCGTTTAATGTCAACGTGTTGTTTGAGTTTGAAGCTACAGCGTCCCGCAATGCAGTTTATGCCTCATTTGGACAGTTTTATGGTGTATTTGCGATCGCATGACAACAATCAGCCACGTTATATATAATGGATCTTTATGGATTATAAAGAAAGATTTCTTTTGCACACATATACATATTTATTTTCTCTACACTCGTAATTACAATTGGGTGCTGACTCCGCATTTGTATTAAAACTAGCCAATATTTATACTAGGTTGGTTTTGTAAGACAACATCTTCTAGCACGCAAATATTAAATGTATATTTAAATTAAAATTGACCCATATTCTAAGTTGTTCTAAGAGTTGTACTTTTTGTAAGATTAAACACTTACTTTTTAATTGAATGTCGAAACATTGATGAAAGCGTTCTGCATTTTCCTATATGTTTAGTGTTAAGGGGAATTGGAACCCAAAAGGTTTACAAAATAGAGTATTTGAGAAATTTGGGGACTATTTAATGCTCTTTCAAATAAATACTTCATTTTTGTGTTTCAACTCCTATTAAAAAGCAAAACTATTCGAAGAAATATATTGATCGAACATATATATTTCATTTCAAACAATTCGACAGCTGCGGTAAAGAACACAGAACATATAAGTATTTATAAATCCATCTGCCAAAAAGATGACGTCACTAATACCCACCACACTACCGGTTTAACATCTCAGATATCTCAAAATTGAAAGCTGGTAGGTATTAATTAGCGTCACACTGGAGCAACACAACGGCTATTGGAGACCGTCCGGGATCAAACCCGAAGGGAAAGATCCTAGGACAATACCACGTAATTTTGAACCATGGTCAGATTATGAGGTCACACCTGAACTGGCACCCCACTCTCCAAACTTCCGCACCACGCCAACGTGAGAACATTTGAGGTCACGACAGATTTACGTGCACCAGCCCCATGTACACGATGGTCTTTGGTTGGGTTAGAACTCGCAATCCTCCGTTTGCTAATCCAAATTGAAGGCTGGAATTCATGCCGAGTGAAATACAAATGGTGTTGACGCAAGTAATCGGTGGCACATGAATAACGATTGAAGGGACTACCAATCACTGAAACACCCATTTAATACAGCTAAATAAATAGCTCCATTTGACAGCGATTTTCGAAACACTCGCATCAGTTAAAGTAATAGAGGGCATGTTCCACAGACATCTTTATGGGTGAAAACTGAGATGAAGCTTTTTAATGATTTTAAACAGGAATTTGAGATTAATAAATCTTCGCTGATTATTATTTACATCCAAAAAACTCAATAAATAATTCATTTTAAGACTGTTTAAATGTTTTAAACCTACATTCTGTTGTTAGTTTTCGTGTTTAATGGCGCAAGGGCCATATTTGGCCAAACTGCACCAAATACAAGACAAACAGCACAATGAGAGGAAGAAAGAGCAAAAAGCAAAAGCCTACAATCGGATTTCTATAAAATTGAAAACATTCTGGTGTGTTGCGATATTTTTACATTATACGTTACCCTTCAAATGTATTTTTTCTAAATATTTTTCGCTTTAAGGGTTTATGCTATCCTTAATTTTTTAATACCTATCGAATACCACTTATCGAAAGATCTATGGTAACTTTAAAAAATACCCTGTTAATGTCTAGCGTAATGTGCCTTGAGTGTTTCCTATGCTCTCTCATAAGGAAAAATCAGATAACGGAAGTAGGTTTATAAGTATCTATTCAAGTTTATTTGACCCCTAATCATATCATTCTATTGGGAAATATGTAACAGGAATATTGTATTATATAGAAAAATACATAATTAATACAAAAACTCAAAACTGATTTCTAAATACGAGTTCTTGCATTTATCTTTACAAATGCCCACTATAGCTTTTGCCAAGATATGAGTAGGATGTCATTGTCATATGTGAGAAGAATTTCAACTTTGTTTCAACGAATTGTTTAACGAAATTCTGTTTTGTTTAGATTCAGCCTACGTAGTTTTGGAACCATATTAATTCTTACTGTTCGTAAATACCCCTTAATATCTTTATTCTAAATTTTAATCTGAAACATGTGTTTGAGTTACAGACATAACCTGTTATCTTATTAAATTAAAAGCTGCACTTTTCATTCTTGATAATTATTTTTGTGTCCATAACTGGATTTTTTACAAATACAAGAAACATGCGTCTTTTCTATGTAAAATACTATTTACATTTGACTTAGTATAATAAAAGATAATTTTTTGCAGTGCATTTACTTTCCCGTACCATACAAGGAACATACGTAAGTGAAGGAGGAGGTTTTGACTATGACCAGTCATGGTTATGTGCCATGTAAGTTCAATACTTTAATCCTTCAGTTCTTTAACATTTTGAAAGCTTTTGTTATAATATATATGTAAGTTATTGAATGCAGTGTACACTTGTTTATTATTTTACTTATTTTCTTGCTTACTAGGTAAGAGTATATTTAGAAAACTTTTTGTTATGGTTAAATGCTATCTCTTATAATTACATCAAAAAACTGCTTTACAATTTTAAGTATAAAGTAAAAATTAATTATCTTAATTTTCCTCTCATATTTTTAAGTTTCCCAAACTTTTTCTTGAACTTCATCCCTCAAAATTAATCTCTGAAATAAATATTCGAATATCCCTACGAAGTTATCTCAGCTAATATCATGCTTGCATTTATTAGTAAAAGGTGGTGAAATTATTATATTTGATTCAGAATTTTTCATTGATATATTTGAAAACAAATTATCCTCGGCTGGAAACTGTAGGGAAGCAAGAAATAAAGTGATCCTTCACTAATTGAACATCAAAAAATAAATATATGAGTATAGATGTCATGGGCATATAAACGTTGAAAACTAACTTGAGATATCAGTAAAAATTGTTCTAGAAATTTAATTATACGGAGTAGAACCTAAATATATAATTCCGGTTAAAAACTTAATGAAGTTTTTCTTTTGGTATTCTAAAGTATGTTATACAAGTTAATGAGCAGACTCGATATAAAAAGTCTGGAAATTAAATACCTTAACCCTCCTGGTGGTCGTCTCGACGAGGTATCTTGTTATTCGCAAAACTGACCAGATTTTGAAGGACGAGATATCTTGTCCATAGAAAAAAATTGGCCTGATCATGATCTCGTCATTATCAAAAAATTGGCAATTTCCTGATGACGAGGTATCAGGCCATAATCAAAATTGGTCAGATCTTTATTGATGAGATATCCCTTCGAAACCACTTGGAGGGTTAAGCTAAATTTAATCTTCGTCATTTTCCTTTAAGCATCGATAATATTTAGTGAAGAAATCTGTTACTGGTAACAGGTTAAAACACGAAATAGTAGTGAACAGCATTTTAACAACTCGATGTCACTTTACAAATAGTAGAAACATAAAAATTACCACTAACATGTTAGCATCAACTTCTAATTTATTTTAAATCTTTTTCATTAATTTCACATCCTTTTCATTATTCATTATCATTATTCATGATTCAGCCAAGTTTCTTACGTTCATCCGAGTCAATTTGACATATATTTCTAAGAGATTATACCGTATTTTTTTGGAGTGTAAGAAAGATTGTACTTTGGAGACAGAACAAATCTAAAAAATTATATCATTAAGAAATCAGAAAATTTTGTGATTTTTATAAAGGAAATTTCACTGGAGATGTATTTTTCTCTTAATATTTGTATAAACATTAGAAAGGATTGGTTGAACAAAGACAATTTAATCAGACTATCCAAACTAGACAGGGCGTGTTCATTAACCTGCTTCATTTAATTACACGTCTAACATGTTATTGGACGCCTGCCAAGTTTCTTACGTTCATCCGAGACAATTTGACATATCTGTATTTCAGGATCTGCTCAGAATCTTATTGGGAGTGTGCTGTTTGGGTCAATTATAATTCGATGTGCTCCATTCTGTGTAATGGATCGCTCTGAATTTGTTAATAATGATTTATACTGCTTGTAGGAAATTATATAATACCATATCCATACACAGAACAATGACATGTTTGTGATAAATAAAAGTGTTTAATTAATAGTAGATAATATGATAAAGGAATGTCAAGCTCAGATAAGCAAATAACGCCTGTCTAATATCCCATTTTCTTCGAAGATCTAGTTTTAATCTAAGATCATTCTTAAAATATCTAAATTATCATCGTAAGTGAACTATCAGAGGAGGGTTTCCGTAAAGAAATATTAGTAACACATGTGATGTAATTATTTGATTAAATTGCTAATAAACATATTTTTTACTTTATTTTAATAACGTTTGAGTTTGAAGACATCAAAATTTCAGACTTTTCTCTTGGAGAAAATTGGTTACTAAAGAATTTATTTAATTATTTTAAATTTGTCTATAAGCTCTCTAGAGATAATATTTGATGGATGGGTAAAAATTAAAGACTTAAAATACATGACGAAGGATTTACAGTGAAGTAAAAGTTGATGTTAACATCTGTAGTAGTAATGTATTTCAACTTTTGTAACAATACATTTCTTTGGACATTAAAATACTCACAAATTACGACACACAACATAAACATTGGGAATTCAGTGTAAAATAATTTGTCTTAATCTTGCATTTTTGTCATATATTTTACAAGAATAAATCTATTACACTGCATTTCCAATGATACGTTACAATGTATGGAAAAAAATACCTTTGTGTGAAAACGTAATTTTTAACTATTCACAAGGTGTTTAAAAGTAACACAATTACATGAGAAATGAATGTTTGTAACAAATGTCGAAAATGTCCAACATTCTGTACTTCTCAGAAATATGCACCATGAATCATGTTTGAAAATGCTCTCTGTAATGTTTCAGTTAGTATTTTTCCCTTATAATGTTCACCTGCTGCTGTTGAAAATATTAGATATTTATACATTCCTTACTATCTATTATTTCTTATAAAAAGTTAAATCCACATACGTTTATTCATATCGAAAATTTGATTCCTTTGTCACGTATGTCTAAAATATAAACACAGAATAAAATCTGAAACATGAATAAGTTATAGCAGAAGAAAATTGTATCGAAAATTTTGAGCTGTCTGCCTCAGTGATGTGTTTCGTAAAATTATTTCTTGCAAGCATTCTTTTTTATCCCTTTAGGTGCAACTTGGCATCTCTCCAGAAGAGACATGTAGCAATTGCACGACTCAAGCACCCAGCAAATATGGGTCGAACATTGCATGAAGTGCGCTTCTTTATCCTCGTCCTCACACCCAGCAAAGAGGTGAACTTTTAAACTTTTTCCCCCGTGTTTCTCAGATCTCGTCAACCGAGTGAATTTCACTTCGTAGGGGCAAAAACTAAAATGCGCGTCCGAACGAGGGGTTTCTGTATTGCTAAGAGGTTAAGATTAACCCTCCTGGTGGTTGTCTCGAATAGGTGTCTCGTCATATTAGCAAAACTGGCGAGATATCTCGTCATTGCAAAATTGGCCGGATCTTGATGGGCGAAAAAGCTCACCGAAACCACTTGGAGGAGTAGAACATGTTCTCAAAAATATCTGCTAGAATACACTAGTTAATACTTTAAAAGTTCCATTTAAAATGCTCCTTTTAGATTGTTCTGGGTTTCGTGGTTTAGAAAAATCAACTTTTACAATTTCATTTCAAACGAGCCTTTTTTGGAAGTAGTCTAATGCATCAGATGTACTCGAATGAAAGTATGAAAATTTTGTAATTTGTACTTCACAAATGTTAAGCTTTAAAATTAAGTATTTTAAGAATAATTAATCTTGAAAATTTAAAAAAGCATTCACAAAATTATACATTTAAATGAAATTTTTGTAACTTATTTTTTAATAAACATTTTTTCTCATTTTGGGTAATAAATTAAATTTCTAATTTATATAACTAAAACAAAATGTATTCGATATTTTAACAACTGTCCCAAGATCTTATCAGATAGCATTAATTCACAAAACGTGTAGCATAACAAATTCTAACAATATATGTACACTATATGTACACTATATTTACATGACTAAATATTTTAGATGACATTTTAAGATAGAAATTAAAAATTCAAGATCTTCAACTTGGTAATTTTTTTCAACAAATGGTTCAATCCAGGTCAATTTGTGCATCTGTAACGGATGATTCAACTTAGAGTGTAAGAACGACCGAATGGGAAAGCTAAGAGGTTAAAATTACTATTCGAAAGCATTACATATTCGGTTAAAGCATTACTATTCGAAATTGCTCAGATAAAACAATTATATACGTAGTGATCGCAGATGTGGTATTTACAACGATAGTCAAAGAATGGGGGAAATCAGACGCCTCTTTTTGGATAAAAATATTTTCTACCCGTTATCTTCTCCGGAACCCCCAAAGGGTATTCAAAACACTTCTCAAGAATTCCATAATTATTCCAGAATCATGTTTCAAAGCGGATGCTTCGAAAGCAATCGTATTTCGCAGGTCTTCATCGAAATCTTCTCGGCTGCGAGAAAAATTCTTTTTCACGAGTCACACACACAAGGCATTAGGTGCTTGGGGCTTGCAAATGACTCTGATCGATAGAGAATCGATCGCTTCGACAAGTCATAATACCGGCAATCAAAGTAGGAATAGTAGGAAGGGCGAGAAAATTCACTCAAGTAACAAGTGATGCAGGATGCGGGGATTATGCAGAGGCGATGGGTCGAAAGGGTTACCCAGTCGCGAACGCCTTTTTTTTCGAACAGAACTTGAAACTAAGCGAAAATCCGATTGCTTCAATTTCTGCGATTGTTCATTTCGGTCCCTTAATTCGCTTAGGTTTCGAAGCAGTCATTTTAAAATTCTGGTTCTTAAATATATACGACTATTAATTTCGGGGTCCTTTAATTCTGTTAAACTCGTTACTTTCCAGATAACTTCTTCGGTCGCTTTGGTGTCAAAGTAGCCGTCATTTTTGTTCCTGCGACTCAATTTCGATCCATAATTCTGTAAAGCTGTCTTTTCTAGTCTGATGGACTTGCAAAGTCGTTTAGGTTTCGAAGTGGCCATTCTGGATTTAGGTTGGTCGGTTTTGGGTTTTTTGGCGTAAGGGCCATATTTGGCCAAGCTGCGCCAAATACAGGACAGACAATGTTAAGTAATTGGGAAAAGAAAGGATGTAGAGAAAGATCGCTTGGGTACCTCAGGTTCGTAAAGCCCGTACACACCTAAAGATGTACCACAGGGGGTTCTAAATTTCGGAGCTGAGCTATGAGTTTCAGGGAGGTACAACACAGAAAAAACTGAAAACTCGTAGATCTAACCTTTTTATGTCATGATGCTTATTTTATAATGAGTTAACTCTCACTCGTCTGAGAGAAATCATGTAAAAATGATTGTTATAGATTTACTTCATATGAATACTGCATATTCAAAAATATATTATTTTTCCTCTAAGAATTAAGTTGACTTCCACGAAGTTTTTAAGATTTAAACTGGTAAGTTCATTTTTGGTAAGTTTCCAGGTAAGTCTTTGTGTATTGTATTGATAGCCTATAGCAGTTATTTTCAACCCGTGTCTTATGGATGGTGAAACGGTTTAAATATTGTAAGATTTATTTCATTTTAACAGTTTAGTTTTGAAGTTTTGACCAGTATTTTCATAAATAATTTCAAGTAATATTCGTATAAATAATTTTTAGTAGTATTTTTATTAGAAAGTGCCTTAAACACTTTCAAAGGGATTTTGTAGAGCCACTTTGGAACAAAAATGGTAGGTCTATTGTTTTTTAAATCAAAATTATACATATTTTTTGTCAGATTGAAATATATATATATTTTGGTGTGCCGTAGAATTTTAATAGTTATTTTATGGATGCTATGAGATGAAAAAGGTTGAAAATAGCTGGCGTAGAGAGCAGCAATTACGAATGTTTGACTTCTTTTTCACTGATTTCTGATGGAAAGATTCGCAGTTTGCGATGATACTTGTTTTAAGTTAACATTCAAACGGTAATCTACATACCTCCTGCTATGTGGTAAATGTTAATTGCTTTCATTTAATATTAAAATATTCCAGTCGTAAAAAAAAAAAAAATTTCAAGTAAAATTATTAAAGTCACAGAGAAATAAAAATTCATTTGTGGAAAGTGAGCACGCCTATATAACTTGATATATAGGCGTATATATACGCCTATACAGCCGGCATTTTAAAATATTAAAACAGGTATAACCCCCTTTAAAATAAAAATCTCTTCTGAGGGCTACACACTATCCTTAATGTCGTAGTTTCAATAAAACCAATAAAAAAAAACCTATGGGATGGAAACTATTTTGAGCTCTCTATACTTCCGCTTGTAGAAAGTACAATAGAATCATTTTAATTCAGCGTGCTAATGAAACAAATTAATGATAAAGCTCACATTTTCCTCAGTTTTTAAGATACCTCAATTAAACATAGTTTTTTATTTCATATTTGATGCTTATTAAATGCATCCAAATAAAAAACAATGGTTGACACAAGAAACGTTTTACTGAAACTTAAGAGAAACACATCCAGGAAGAAATCGAACCTGAGCCACCTACAACTCGCAGGTTGCTAGAGCAGTGGGCAAACTCACCGAGCCATGGAGATCCCCTCCAAAAAATAAAATTAATTTTAACTAGGCAAATTTCAAGCAATTGCTGAGTGTGAAGGAAAGGGACACTTAATAGATCTACAAGTCTACTCTTCAAAAAGGGAACTTTTTATGTGGGAAGATTAATGAAATTATACACATCTACAAAACAGCTGTTACTACAGTTTAAAACAATTTTCCCAGCCGTATGATTGGAACAACCTACGTGAAAATTTAAAATCACTCTTATTACCATCTATCTATAATAACCGCTAAATAAATATAAACTTCGCCAGTAAAAGTCATCCAATTCCAATTTTGAGCCTACGGACCTGACATGAACTTACTCTAAAAATGGAAGGTTGTTTTATGAATCTCACGGGAATCATCCCTAATGTGAATCTTTTTCGATATGTTCTTTTCTGCTCTCTGAACTGTAGAGACGAATTAAATTGATCAATAGCAAACAATGCGCAATTGTTTCAACTATGCACTTCAATTTAAAGTCTATTAAATTAATGATTCCAAAAGGGAAAAAATGTTATGAATTCGTAAAATCTTTTATGTGTATTGTATTTTTAGTGAAAAACTAACCTCGTTAATTGCGCTAGAGTTTAATCGTACGTAAAATAGAGCTTCTGCAGCAGAATTGAATATTCGATTTTAATAACTTTTGTATCATTAGCGAATAAATGAAAAGATCGTAAATCCAAGCACAGTTCAATTTATTCGCGAAGTCCGACTTCTCTAAACTAATGATTTAGTTTCACCACCAATTAATAGTCAGGGTTTGTGACTTTAGAGTGAATGTGAGAGTCATTAAGGAATGAGAGTTTGCATTGTCAAAACTGAAAAGAACAGAACGAAGTCATTTACTTTAATTGTGATATTTTTGCATTGTGCGATAGAAATGGATGGCTTAAAAAATCATTAAGAAGGAAATTCCCTTGGAAAACCTGAAAACTGAATTATAAACTTATTCTAAAAAACATTCCCCGAATACTGTGAATTACATTTCAAAATTACAGTAAATAGTTTCGTACCTTGAAAAATAATAATCCACAGTACTCTTTAGGAATTAAAAAAACCGCAATGAGGAAATGTTTATAAACATAAGGTGGAAGTAAGATCAAATTGAGCATAAGTTAAAATATAATTAATACACATTTCTTCTATTTATTGGAGTTGAGGTAGCACAGTTAGAAGAATAGTGGTAGGTAGGTATTTCAATTAGCGTCGCACTAGAGCAACACAACAGACTATTGGCGACGGTCCGGGATGAACCACCGAAAGGAAAAATCCGAGAACAGCAACCACGTAATTTTGAACGGTCAGATGACTTAGTCACACCTGAACTGGCACCCCACTCTCCAAACTTCCACACCACGCCAACGTGAGGACATTTGAGGCCACGACAGATTTAACGTGCACCAGCACCCTTTGTACACGACGGTCTTTGACTGGATTCGAACTCGCAACCCTCCGGTTGCTAGTCCAAAACTCGATCCGACGAAAGACCGACGCGTGCACTTTAAATCTGTCGTGGCCTCAAATGTCCACGCATTGGCGTGGTGTGGAAGTTTGGAGAGTGGGGTGCCAGCTTAGCTGTGACCTCGTTATCTGACAATGGTTCAAAACTACGTGGTGTTGTCCTCGGATCTTTCCCTTGGGGGTTGATCCCAGACCGTCGCCAATATCCCGTTGTGCTGCTCCTTGTGACGCTAATTAAAGTACCATACCTCGAAGTGCGGAAGTACGAATTCCGAAAAAATTTCTTTGCAGTGCCATTCTCAATTTAGTTGCTTTTTTCATTAGTGAGAATGATAGAAAAAATTGTAAGACCCACATTTTTAATTTAGATTTCTGAAAAATACGTGTTTTCTAGAAAACATTTCTGGAAACGGCAGTATTTTACATAGCTCCTTATATCAGATTATTTTTAGGAGGTTATATCTGAATTTTTTCATTAGCATGTACTCGGACTTTGGCAAATGTAACGTTAATTAACTAACTACCAACTGGGCGGTACCGTAACCCAAGGATACAGGAGATTTAATAGACTTAATGAAAAATAAAACAAAAAATTTTAACCTTTTTAACATATGAAAAACACGTTTTATAATCGTGTAAAATAAACTCGCTCCAAATTACAAAATAAATTTAAGTTTGATTTAATTTGAGGTTACTAGTATTCTTTAAAGTATTTATGAACTCTGTACAAAATCTTAAAGTTCTATATGCAGTACTTTTTTGTAAATGTGTACCTACACATGGCACTATTATCAAATTTTGGGTTTTGAGTTGTTTAAAATATAGAGCTAAAACATATATAATAATACATAAAAATATAATTTTTTTCTGTAAATATATCACTCAATACTTAATAAGTATGATATAAAAATAATTAAACAGGTGTCTTAAAAATTTATAATATTACATCAGTTTACGTGGCATGACAATTTCTGTCATTTTTCTCCTCCGAGAAATACCAGGTTCCCTTAACAATATAGCTTTACACCCATTCCTTGCTGAAAGTAATGAATGTACCTCATTTCAGAAAGGAACTAAGAATGCACTAGAGACGGGTCGAACTTTCGCGACCATCTTCGCCGATATGGATTTTCGGCAGAGACTTCTTGAGGTACACAGCGAAGCCGAGTTCAAGAATGTCCTGCTGAAGCATGCCCAAGACTTGGCTGCCGAACAAAGCAACCCTTCGAAACGACTAGGAACCAACGATGGGGACCTGGATTTCGATGTAAGTTTCCTGACTCTCCAAGATCTCGTCATCTGACCTTGGTCCGAAACTACTTCCTTGGGTCTTTTCCTTCGGGATTGATCCCGGACCGCCGCCAATAGCGAGTGCTACGTTAATTAACTACCTACCTTCCGAGATATAAAACATCTTATAACTTACGAGGTATTTGGGTATTTTTTAAATAGCGTCACACTAGAGCGACACAACGGGCTATTGGTGACGGTCCGCGATCAATCCCAAAGGGAAAGATCCGAGGCCAACACCACGTAATTTTGAACCACGGTCAGATGACGAGGCAACATCTAAGCTGGCACCCCACTCTCCAAACTTTCACACCACTCCAACTATAATTTACAAGGATATGTCCTTGAAGGATTAGAGTGGATTCAATCTCGTAAAAGATTGAATTTGGGGAGGGGGGTAATTTCAATTAACGTCACACTGGAGCAACACAACGGGCTATTGGTGACGGTCCGGGATCAATCCCAAAGGGAAAGATCCGAGGTCAACACCACGTAATTTTGAACCACGGTCAGATGACGAGGCAACATCTGAGCTGGCACCCCACTCTTCAAACTTTCACACCACTCCAACTATAATTTACAAGGATATGTCCTTGAAGGTTTAGAGTGGATTCAATCTCGTAAAAGATTGAATTTGGGGGGTATTTCAATTAACGTCACACTGGAGCAACACAACGGGCTATTGGTGACGGTCCGGGATCAATTCCAAAGGGAAGGATCCGAGGTCAACACCACGTAATTTTGAACCACGGTCAGATGACGAGGCAACATCTGAGCTGGCACCCCACTCTTCAAACTTTCACACCACTCCAACTATAATTTACAAGGATATGTCCTTGAAGGATTAGAGTGGATTCAATCTCGTAAAAGATTGAATTTTGGGGGTATTTCAATTAACGTCACACTGGAGCAACACAACGGGCTATTGGTGACGGTCCGGGATCAATCCCAAAGGGAAAGATTCGAGGTCAACACCACGTAATTTTGAACCACGGTCAGATGACGAGGCAACATCTGAGCTGGCACCTCACTCTCCAAACTTTCACACCACTCCAACTATAATTTACAAGGATATGTCCTTGAAGGATTAGAGTGGATTCAATCTCGTAAAAGATTGAATTTGGAAAATATTTGCTAATATTCAGTTACTACGATTGGCGTGGTGTGGAAGTTTGGAGAGTGGGGTGCCAGCTCAGGTGTTGCCTCGTCATCTGACCGTGGTTCAAAATTACGTGGTGTTGTCCTCGGATCTTTCCCTTTGGGATTGATCCCGGACCGTCACCAATAGCCCGTTGTGTTGCTCCAGTGTGACGTTAATTAAAATACCCCCCCCACCCCCCCAGTTACTACGAAGTAGGGAGGGAGGGAATTTCAATTAACGTCACACTGGAGCAACACAATGGGCTATTGGTGACGGTCCGGGATCAATCCCAAAGGGAAAGATCCGAGGACAACACCACGTAATTTTGAACCACGGTCAGATGACGAGGCAACACCTGAGCTGGCACCCCACTCTCCAAACTTCCACACCACGCCAACGTGAGGACATTTGAGGCCACGACAGATTTAACGTGCACCAGCCCCCTTTGTACACGACGGTGTTTGGCTGGATTCGAACTCGCAACCCTTCGGTTGCAAGTCCGTTACTCTTCCAACCGGGCCACCGCGGCCCTACTACGAAGTAGGTAGGTAGGTATTTTAATTAACATCCACTGGGAGCAACACAACGGGCTATTGGTGACGGTCCGGAATCAATTCCAAAGGGAAAGATCGAGGACATCAGCATGTAATTTTGAACCACGGTCAGATGACGAGGCAACACCTGAGCTAGCACCCCATTCTCCAAACTTCCATACCACGCCAAGGCGAGGACATATGAGGCCACGACAGATTTAACGTGCTCCAGCCCCTTTGTACACGACGGTGTTTGGCTGGATTCGAACTCGCAACCCGTCGTTTGCTAATCCGTTACTCTTCCAACCGGGCCACCGCGACCTCTCTACGTAGTAGGAATTCAGATTGAGGGATTTGTACAGTCCCGCACCCAGACTTTAACTTTTGTTGATTGGGGTTTTTTAAGGCGGAGGGACAGATAGGGCCAAGCAGTGTTTTTTCATCAAGTAAGTAGACATATGCATACAAAGTTGGTTGGTTGGTTCTGGGGTTTTATGACGCAAGGGCCATATTTGTCCATGCTGCGCCAGACACAAGATATACAACATCAAGTAATAGACACACGCAATGAAAGTTTTACTGACACAGAAGAGAGAAATACACCCAGGGAGGAATGCATCTGCCTACAACTACACATACAAGGAAAGTCTTACTGAGAGAAATTTTCATCTAGAGTGGTCACAGGAATCAAACCTGCACCACCTACAGCTGGCAGGTTGCTAACGCGGTCGGCAAACCCGCTGAACCGCGGCGGACCCACTTTTTTCTTTGCAAGATGCTGGGGATTAGCTGTCTTGACGAAGCCTCGTCATCAGCAAAACCATTAGCAGATCCTGGTAGACGAGATATCTCGTCATTGGAAGAAAATTTACCAGATCTTGATCTCGTCATCATCAAAAAATAAATATCTTGAAGATATATCTCGTCATTAGCGAAATTGATCAGATCTTGGTGTAGGAGATATCTCGTCATAACCACTTGGAGAGCTAACACTAAATTTGTTCATGATAATAATCTATATACAGTAGCTCCCAAAATTGTTCGTACACTTACGAATTTCAATGAAATACTGCTCTATCCATTAATAAAAATTAATATTTCAGAATGGTAATTTTTTAATAATATCTATAACTTGTTAACAAAACTACATGAAATATTTTTAAAACATAGTAAAACTTTTTTTTAGAAAAAATCAGTCAAAAAGTAACCTCACAAAAGTCTTCGTACACTTTAAAAAAATCTCTACATATTAGTAAATATTGTAATATTTCCGTAAATTAGTACTTAGTAGGATATCCTATAGCATCCACGACAGCTTTTAAACGTCAGGGAATAGAGTTCACTAGTTTTTTTGTAATTTTTGCATCAATGTTCTTCCATTCTTCAATTATTACTATTTTTAGTTCGTTTTTCGTTTTATAATGTCATGCCTTCGAACTCTAACCTCCAGTTCTCTCCAAAAGTGTTCTATTATAGATACTAGAGGCGAAAGTTGAAAGCAGTGGGCTTAGGATCGTTATCTTGATAAAAAAAAAACAAAGTTTTTTCCAATATCCAAATTTTGGGCTGATAATTTTAAATTGTCTTTTAAAATATTTAAATAAAGAGCATGATTCATTATGCCATCAATAAATACCAAATTACTTAGTCCTGATGCTTGCATGCACACCCACACAAGGATATCTCCACCGCCATGCTTTACCGTTCCAACTAAGTTCTTGGTATTAATTCCTCATTTTTCTTCTCCGTACAATTATACGCCCATCGGAACCAAACATGTTAAATTTGCTTTCATCTGCAAATAAGACATGATTCCAATACGTTTCGGGCTTATTTATCATTGATTTTGCGAAGGAAAGCCTAAGCTTTCTATTTTTCGCACTTAAAAATTTCTTCGGGCAGAACGCCCATTTAATCCAGCTGATCTGAGCACTCGTCGAACAGTTTCAGATGAAATTCAAGTAGAAAATTTTTCAATAAATTCTGTAGAAATTTTTACAGCACTCAAACGTGGATTTTTCACAATTTTTCTAACAATAAATCTCTGATCACGTTGAGTTAACTTTACCAGACGACCTTTTCTTACCTTTTTTTCGATCCGATTTTCTACTTTAAAGCGTTTTATCACATACTGCACCGTAGAATGGGATAAATTTACTAATTTAGCGATATTCCGAACTGATTTACCACTATGATGAAAAATAATCAATTTTCGAATGCTGTTCGTTGTTTCCTTACGACTACGAGCCATTTTTAAATAATAAATAGAATATTACGAAGTAAGCAAGCAAAGATTAAAGTCAAGCAATTTTTTAAATGTCACCACAATGTAAAAATAAAAAAAGCGATAGACGATAATTTTATTTATGAATTTATCCGAAAATGTTTCGGTGTACGATCACTTTTGCGACGTGTTCTTTCTCTGCCTCCTTGCATTTTCATTTTTATAAAAAGAAAATTAGTCAATATTTTTTTTAAATGTTAGGTTTTATTCAGAATTACATAGAGATGGTATGAAAAAATATTGGACTTTATATTCGAATTCAATTCTAGTCTACAGCGCTTTTTCTACAAATTTTTAAAGTGTACGAACACTTTTGGGAGCCACTGTATATAAAGCAGAGTTGGAGTTTGTTCTCTACAAATCTACACCGTTTGACCAATCCACACCAAATTTGGTACACTTTTACTTTAAAACTCTGCGGGTAACGTAGGCTACATATTAACCCCTTTTCTATTTGTCGTAGGGGGCTAAAAACAATTCGAAATCCCCATAGGAATAACATGGAGTATTGCTAGGGGCGCTCTCTCACGGTCTGGTTGTACAGATGACGTCGGAGCTAACATCTACAGGAGCCGCCTCTCAAGATGACCTTAGAGTTTTTTAGAATCTTAGAGTATGATGCAATCGCAGATGGGTCGGTTGAGCTGAAAATCGCTCAGTATCATATCGTTTATGTATACTGTCTGTAAAATGAAAGATGGAATTTTCGAGCATAAAGTGTAATTGCTTGAAACGTTGATCATGATATCGTATCAATATTTGTCAGCCTTTCATAATGATGAAGGAATTCCGAAATTCGCATTCCTGATGCAAGGTGCTAAAAATAAAAAAAATAGTGATAAGAAAAACTGATTGAATAACACAATGTATGTCATTTTTTTAAGAAAAAGAATTTAAAAGGCATTCACAATCAGCCAAAACTCAAAATCGACTCTCTTTTGTATAGTCATCTCAATATCATTTGTAGGTTTGTCTTACCTATAGTATGTGAAAAGGATCTAAAGTAAATAGAAGCTATAAAAATCTCAGTTAAAAACTATTTTGCGCTCGCCTATTTTTCTCAATATTTGCACTTTCTATGACAGAAAAGTGATTTGGGGGATCACTTTCAATCGCCGTTTAACCAATTAAACTCGATCAACGCCGTGTGAATTCAGCTAGTACAACATAGATAATGCTATATAAATATAATTCTATACAACAATTACAAGTTCACTGATTCTCATAATTCTTAACAGAAGTTTTAGCACATTTTGGTAGAATAATAAATACTTTTTAACCAGAAATAATTTATTATTTCTTAATAACTGTTAATAAATAATTAATTAATTTTTCGGTGCGGTAAGGATATTCGTATTGTATTGGAATCCTCTTTAAGCTGTAGATCTAGGTATAAATGACCCCTCGAGTGGTAAAAAATGACCGTATAGAGACAAACTAAATCTTCACCCATGAATCTCTAAATGTTTGGAAAATTTGTTTAACACAATTGATGTTTTCAACTCGAGCATTAGCCAATCGAAAGCAATGGAAGAGAGCGAGTCAACTTATTCTAATGCTTCTCTTAACCCTCCTGGTGGTTGTCTCGACGAGGTATCTCGTCATTAGAAGAAAACTGGCCAGATTTTGATCTCGTCATCATCGAAAAATTGGCAAAACCTTGATGACGAGATATCTCGTCAGATCTTGATGGACGGTGTATCTCGTCTAAAGCAATGGAGCGTTAAAGATTTGTGGGAAGATCTAAAGAGATTTGAAAGTTTAATAGAAATACTACGCGAAAGGTAATTTCTTTTTTAAACACTACGAAAATAGGGTCTCGTCCGGTTGGAAGACTAGCGGATTATCAACCGGAGGGTTGCAAGTTCGATTCCAAACAAAGACAGCCGTGTACATGGGCTGGTGCTCGTTAAATCTGTCGTGTCCTCAAATGTCCTCACGTTGGCGCGGTGTGGAAGTTTGGAGGGTAGGATGCCAGCTCAGGTGTAACCTCGTCATCTGACCGTGGTGCAAAATTACGTGGTGGTGTTCTAGGATCTTTCCCTTCGGGATTGATTCCAGAACCGTCGCCAATATCCCGTTGTGTTGTTCAGTGCGACGTTAATTAAATACCTAACCTAACCTCTATGAAAATATTTAAATCTAAAGAAAATCTACAAAAAAATTAAAACTATACTGAACTAAAAACGTAGATAAAACAAATAAAATATATATATCAGATTGATTATTTTTCTCTTTTCATAGGAAACAAGGTGTAGGCTAGCCCAAGGTTTGTGGGATGATATCAGAAGAAGATCATCACTTTATGTCAGCGACTTTGTAGACGGTAAATATTTTTCTTCTGATATGTTGATTCTCTGGGCTGAAGCAGTAATGCATTTTTTTATTTCTCCCTGCAGGTTTTGTGGGACATAAGACAATCCATAAAACAATATCGACCATATTTTTCCTCTATTTCGCCTGCATTCTTCCGACCATCGCTTTTGGCGCCCTAAATGACAACAATACTCTGGGGCAGATTGGTAAGTATTTTCCCCGGCTCATGAATACTTTCTTTTCTCACGCATCTTTATCTACTGAAAAAGTTTGCCTCCGAAATTCGATATATTTTCTATGTAAAACTAAGAATGAATTTCCTTTAAGATAAGTGGACATTTTAAAAATATTCTTCAGGATTGTTTCAAACTTATTATTCTTCGATTAAACTTCAAATACTTCGAAAGGTAGAAAATTTACTTGATTAAAAATTTACTCAAAATGTCTTTAAATCGCCTTCAATAGAACAATATTTCTTCGAACAATAAAGTTTAGATTTTTGCCCCCACCCAAAAATTCTATATTCTGAACAAGCTCTCAGTTTGTGAATATGGGATCTATAAGATCGAGTATTCTAAAAAATACAAATTTGATTGCACTAATATCTACAGGACGATTTTTTAAAATTTTAATAAAAGCATTATTTTTTTAGTTACAATATATTTTTTGGAATAATATTTCAAATTTTAAAGGGTGATTTTTAAAATAATATAATCAACATTAAATTTGTAATTTTGAGTTAATTTAAACTACTTTTGTAAAATTATATAGCCGGAGAAAAATTATAGAGATATTTATGTATTTGGGCATTTTAGTATTAATATAAACTGATTTCTGCTTAAACGATTTTATTAAGCACTCCCTCTCTAAACAAGAAGAAATGAAATTCTTAACCGACACTTCGAACTTCATAGTAAAGTACTTTAATGAGTTATTAAGAGATGCAAATTTCAATAAGACAAAAATGTACTACTAGGAGCTTTTAAACCCATACGAATACACATACACTTATTTAAATCCCCACGCATATTTATTATTTGAATTCAAACTCAAATTTCACAACTATTAAAACTCATGTTTGTTGATTTTTGGTATGTATGTATCCCCTCAGATGTGCGAAAGTCCATCATTGGTCAGACGCTCGGTGGCCTTGTATTTGCGCTGTGTGGAGGGCAGCCCCTTGTTATTGTTATGACGACAGCACCTTTAAGCCTCTATACGAAAGGCAAGTATTTTCCTTCTCACGTTGGTTTTTAATTGTTAACAAATTCAACCTCTACGAACGCTTTTAACCTGTATAACCTATCCTTTTTAACTTCCCTTTAATAAACAAGATATGGAAATATTTTTCATTTCTTGCTCTCTTTACTAGAAGCGTTTTGTCCTTTAACCTGTGACAATTTGGCGGAAAAGGCATCCTCATCCTCGCTTGAATATCGTTGGTTGTTAATTGATTGATTGTTGGGTTTTATGGTCTGAAAAAAGGAGGTTGTTTATAAGTCGATCCTTCGGTCGTGAAGCTATGTAACTCGCTTAGCAACCTTTCATCTCAATGCCGGAATTTCATTTTCATTTAAAACTAGCTCAAACGATGTACGCCGAAGAATCCGGACATGAAGTTTTAACCCTCCAAGTGTTTCGACGAGATATTTCGTCCAAGATCTGGACACTTTTGTATCTCGTCCTTAGCAACTGCCTTATTACTCCAAGGGGAATGAAGATCCAAGCGGAAAAACAAATTGTCCCAGAACTGGTAAGAGTTTGGAATAGGTTTTTGCACCTGGGCAGTTTTTGACGCGAAGATGAACCACCAGGAGGGTTAATTACTTTATAATTTTTATGACAACCAAAAAGACCAAAACCAAACCAAAAGAGCACTCCCTCTAAGTGCAATCAGTTCATGTTGTCGACCTGGTAGCCGAATATTTGCTGCCATGTCTCTTGGAGCAACAAGTCCTGGGCTCGAATTCCTCCAGGGTACAGATTTTTGCAGGGTTTTTGAATTCCCTTCAAGCTGTCAGTCTACTTAACCTTCGTGTAGTAAATGTCCACCGATCGGTGACAAATTACGGTGTTGGAGTTTTTCCTTATTGAAGTCTCTAGTTTCAAAATTAATCCCTTTGTGAATAAAGAGTTATATATTTTTAATAAAGGATTTGAATTTTTTAACGCCTGCTCTGTTTGGTAAAAAACGAAAGTGGAGTGAGTTAGAATTTTTTAGCTCAAAACCTCGTATAGTATTACGATAATTAATTTTGTCATTGCTCTTTGTTTAGGGGAATGTATAAAAGTTTTTCTTGAAACCATCCACACAAGTTAAGAATTTATTTCAAAGAATTCAGCTCACAATCTTTCATTTTTTGAGTGTTTGAAGCCCTTGTACACCCAGCACATAGATTAATTAGCGACCATTGTATTTCGCCATTAAATAAGCTATTAGTTTGCAATATTAAATTCGGGTGGAGGTTGGAGGTGCTAACGTATTTAATGACTTATTTTAGGAAATCCTATTGCACTTATATTTTACTTTTAAGCTCAATATACGGCTTTTGTTTCTTTGTAAACTTATTTTAAACTATCAATGTTTCTATGGGGTATACTTAGAAACCTTTTAGCTTAAAATTAAGTATTTCTCTCTCAAAACAATATAAGTAGTAAATAATACAAGTAGGTAGTTTCTTATATTTTCAGGTATAAACGATCTTTCTAATGTCTTCTGTTTTTAGATTCTGTTCATTAAAGGCCATTCTGTAAAAAGTAACCGTGAAAGACAAATCAAATCTTCTCTGTTCATAAAACTCTCTTGTTTCTAGTTTAACACTTCAGTTTTATTTTCAAAAGTATTCTAGTAGTTAGATAAAAGTCATCCAAATAATTTTTAAATATGTCCCTTGACCTAAATTAAATAAGCTACTAAGTGAAAAGCATTGAATCACCACTGAGCAGTTGAACTATTAAGTTGAAAACATAAATTTTTCTTATTTCAATCGAATTTAATGGTGAATAATCAATATTGTTTAATGAACAAGATAGTCAACATGTTTTGGAATGCATGTTTCAATTCTTGACGCGTACAGAACACTAACTTTTTGTATAGATTTTTTCCTCCCAAAACGTAGGGGAAAATTGAGCCTGAAGATATTGGAATTGGGTTTACTTAAAAAATAGCATTTTCGAGTGCCATCAAGAAATAAAAAAGGTTAAAACGTGTGTTTTACAACAAATTCATAATCATTTTCAAAATTTTACATTTCGATCCCCTTAAACCAAACAGCAATTGTAGTTTCGTTTGTAGTAGCCAATATGAAATAATAATACTTTCAACTAATTTTACGATTGCTTTTCATCAATCAGTACAGGTTGAATCTATAAGGCTAAAAGGGTAAACGTAAATACACACATGTCCAAGCATTAAAGATAATTCTGAATTTGTATAAAGGAAGGTCGCCTGATCTCAATCCAATAGAGCATGCTTGGGATGCTCTCGGAAGTCGCATTTCAGCCTGTACGACACCTCCAAGGACCGTAGAATAGCAAAGACGTGCTCAAGTGCGCAAATGGGACTCATTTCCACAGGAATTCATGTAGTCTTGTGAAAAGCCTGTCTGTACATTGTGAGGTCTGCCATTAGAGTCCAATGCCAGCACATTCCCTATTTGAAAGCTTTTAACAGGGAAAAAAATGGGGTTTTTTTCATAATAACAAAAACCTATAATGTATTCCCCATCTAGGCACTTATTTTCATTTCATTAGATCGCGGTAGCACCACGAGGTATGTGGGTGTTATTGTTTTATTCCACATAGCTTTGGGAATATTCAGTTGTCGTTTGAGGTACTTCAGTGTAGATACTTGGCACGGGATTTCATATCGGATTGCATTTCCCTTAGTTTTTAAACATGGATTGGATTGGATGTTAGGGTTTTATGGCACAAGGTCCAAAAGCGGACAAGCTGCGCCATTGGACATGTGTGTAACATAAAAAGCTTGTTTCTTATGTCTAACTTGAAATTGTATGTAAATAAATAATATTGAATCAAATCTGTGAGAGCAATTTGTGAAGAAGTAAATGCAAGGAATGGCTCGTGCATGGTACAATGTCTTATCGTACTCTCGGTACAAGAGTGTCAAAAGTATTGATTTAGGTTTCTGGATGATTATAGAGTGCGTTCTTCGGTCCGTCTGCTGTAAAATCGACGTAACTCAAATCGTAAAAGACAAATCCGTGGCAAATACAATATGTGCCAAAAACATCGAAACACCTCGAAATCACTAATCGATGGGAATGAAACATAACATGTGTGTGATGTACGTAAAGAGATAAAGAAATATTCACAATACCGAATCTAGTAGTCTCGCTATTATTCTAGAATCACGTCAGATCGTAAATTAGTTCAATTGTACTCTCTCTCTCTGATGGCGATACGTACTGATATACGACGTGGCATGGAATCAAACTTTTATTTTAGCCTGTGACAAAATCATGCCAAGCATTCTGCAGCTACGGCTCCAGATCGCTTATATTCTAGGGGTGGTGCAATTGACAACCTAGCAAATCCCAGACATACTCAATGGGAGACAGATCCCTGGCAGAGGAAAGGTTTTAACCCCACTGAGGCAACTGGAAGAGGCGAGCTGTGTGTGGCTGGACTTTATCGTGCTGGTAAACAGCCTCTTGAACACGTGACATGAAAGGCAAAACAACAGGTTGTAGGATCTGCTGGACGTATCGCTGTGCAGTGAAATTGACTCGTACCACTACAAGAGGAGACCGGCTGTCGTAAGTGATGTCTCCCCACACCATTACAATAGGTATTACATGACTGTGCCGCTAGACAGCAAATTGAAAATGGTACCACTTGTTGGGTCTTTACGACACGTGAATGCAGTGATCTCGCCTCTCCCAGGAGTGCCTCCACGGAGCCGAAATCCTTCCTTGGCCAGAGAGATCCCCAGATCTGTCTCCCATTGAGAATGTCTGGAATATACTAGGCCATCAATATCGGCATCGTCAATACGCTCATCGTATATCGGCACGTATCGCCACCGGAGGGGCCTTGCAACTTATTAATTTATGACCTTTTTTGATGAACTTCTACAATAATAAAGAGTCCTCTCTGAATTTGATATTACGATCATTCCCTTATCTCTTTATGTACATTACACATGCAAAATTTCCTTCTGATCGAACACCGGCTTCGGGATGATTCGATATTTTGTCAGAGAGTTTTCCTGTGGCTTGAAAACTTAAAATACTGAGAAAACGCACTTTTTTAGTTGTGGCACACTCACCACCAGTGGTGACTTCAATTCATTTAATAGGATTGAACAACTGGGAATTTCTTAAATATTTTTTACATTCCTACTGCAGCTAATTTTTAAGTTTCCATTTTCAAATGTCTCCGAATAACTTTTCAAAAGCGTATTTGTTTTTATGGAGAGGTTGAAATGTAAAAGTACGCTTTTGGGTGATACGGTAAAGTGCTAAACCAACAAATGTTCCGTAAAACAGTGCAACTAAGCTAGTAACAAAAAGCTCGTTACGTAACCTCACTTCGAAGCGTGTCAAAGAACTGAGTCAGGTGTTACGGAAATGAGAAATTGAATCAGATACAATAGTTACAAGTGAACATAACATAAATTACTTAAAAATACTTCTTACAAAGTTCACTGTATTACTATTTCCTTAGCTTTCTAAACTTTCGGAGAAACATGACCAATAACTAAAAATAACTATCCTTCAAGTGTATAACAAAACACTGACCCGACAGCATAAAGAAAGTTTGAGGAATTTGTCGAAAATAAGCCTGACTAAAAGTGAATACAAAATAAAATTACCATTAATGAATAAATTGCCTAAGGAATGAAGATATCCTAAGCACAACTCTCACCTAAATCTTCAGTAATAACCTAGAGTGAATACAAAATAACTTACCTAAGCAGCTCATATCAAAACACTGAGCAAGAAATGCGTTCAGTAAAACGTGTCAAAGAAAAGCCACGTGTAATAACGAAACTTGACTATCTATTTGAAGCAGGGGCGTTGTACAATAAAAAACGAGTCGAAATGTAGCGTCGATGCATGATTCAAAATGAATTCAATTGTCTATTCTAGAATACTTATTAACTTTCTAAATGACTGAGGTAAGTAATGTTGACTTTCTGTAACATTATTCACTCTCTTCTCTCTGCAGTGATCTTCAATATCTGTCAGGACTTCCAGTTAAACTTCCACGCCATGTACGCATGTGTGGGGTTATGGAACACTTTCTTCCTTATCATTTTTTCCATCTTTGACGTCAGTCGCATAATGAAATGGTCGACTAGGTATGTTAGAGAGTTTCTAAATTCAAATACTTCTTTGTTTAAAATTTCATACAAAGTGTTTTTAGGTAAGTAAAGTGCAACGCAAATATATATTTTTTAAATGTTAAAGTGTATGGCATATTAATATTATATTTCATGTTAACTTAGAGAATCGCTTGCATTACACTTAACACTTCTTTCGTATAATTATCCGAAGATAATGAAAAAAGGCAGCGTTTATTAATCAGCCTAATTTATTTGCGTCAGTTCCTTTAATTTAGTATTCCAACTCAAGATAATAGTTTTGAGATTTTTTTAGTGTTTCGTTTAAATTGTTCTATTTACATCTGTTAAATAAAATTTTGAATGCACTGTATAACTCAAGAATCATAATACAGCAGTCCTTTTTAAACAAGACTCAAAATTTATCTCTGAACTTCATTTTAAACATTTTTTTATTCAATAGTGAAGTATATTTCAGCATAAAGTATTTCACTTTTAAAACTTATGTTATGATTCTTTGAAGAAAGTACATCAAAGTACAAAAAAATGTTGGTACAAAATATCAGATAAGAAATTCAAGAGTATAAAAATATATGTGCGTAAGCAAAATTTAAGGTTTTCATATCTTTATTATATTCTCATTACTCTATTTAACAATATTAATTATGATTATATTATTTGAAATTCTTTCAAAGTGATAATTGATTACAGAATAAAATAAATATTTGTAAAACTATTCCCAACATGGCATGCTTTTCGAAATACATTTTTTTCTACTCGCAATGAACGAAATACAATTACTCTTTGCATAGACGAGAAAATTATCCTTTGAAATCGAAGAATGAATTTAAATTAGCAGCTGGTGTTTCATATTTAAATAATGAACTCGAATTGCAGTTTTTTATCCTTTTGGAGTTTCGAATAATTTCTGTGTGTGTTCTTAAGTGTTCTTTCATCGTGTAATATCAATTCATTGTGTATCAGAAAATTTTATCTTTAACATTTACTTCAATGTATTATAGTTATATTCACAGAAAATAATAAAAACTTTTTCTTTCTCTGTTTTAACTACTATAAATCGTATTTGATAAATAAACGTAAGACCTTTAGAACTCAATTTATATTTCAGTAACAAATATGAAAAAAAAGTTTTGTAAATTATTTTTGGTTACTATATAAATTATTATGTTATAGTTGCTATGTAACCGTTATATTATTTCTCACGCAGCATTATTTTACTATATGTATGTTGATTATGTAAACGTACTTGTATAATGTTATATTACTTAAAATATTCTCAGAGCTATGAATAATTTTCCAATGGGTTTTTGTTAATTAATGTGCGTTAATTAATAAAACTTCAACCATAACTTACTTAGTAGAGCATTTTTCTGTAATTAAAATCTATTATTTTAGTCGTTAACTATGATCTACCAGTAACACGGTTCTTCATTAATATACAAATATAACAATGGGTACCCTAATGCTCAAGCAACGAACACTTCTGAAGTGTAGACCTTTTTCCAACTTTATAACCATCATTTTTTTTTACTTCCTACGGATAATTTTCGTGATAATAAAACTAAAATGAGTCAACTAAATGAGACGAAGTTACTTATGATAATACATGCAATTTATCGATAACAGGATTTGATCATTTTTGATAGGTTTCTCCACTTTAACGTTGAAACTAAGTCACTGGCACAATTCGACACATCAATTGATGGTTCAGTTTTTGACATTTGGAATAAAATCAACAGTTACAAAGAATTCAATGACAAATCGGTATTTTTAAACGAAACAATTTAATAGGTGTACACATTAAAACACTTTCAGAGGATGATAGGAAATCTAGAATGTAGTTCTAGTTCTACAGAATCGAAATTGACTTGTTGCCAACGGAGAAAAGAATATTTATGAGGGAGGCAGCGCCCCCTGAAGAGAAATTTCTTTACAAACGTTGCTAAGAATTTCTTGAAACTTTTAGATAGATTTTGCGATACGATATCTGCTTTCTAACGATTCTCTTTCATGTATTAAAATCTAAGGTTCATTATTTGTTTATACTTTGTACTAATTATGAAGAGTGGGTTTATTTATATTCGATTAATTGATAATTTGAGTCGTGCTTGAATGGAGAGTATGAACTGAGCACATAACGAAGCCATGAGTTATTTTTATATATTCTATAGTACGAAAAATCTGTCATTCACTTTTGTTCATTTTACTTTTCAGAACTTCAACCTCTGAGAATTAAAAAAATAAAAATTGAATAAAAAGTTCAAATTCCTTAGAAGTGTGAAGGATATCTAATATCTCTTTCAATGTAACCTATACTGATGATAAAATAAAACAAAAGCCTTAGCTGTTCTTATAACTATGTTTACTAATTTTAAAGGCCTTACGGCAAAAGGAGAATTTAGAGATACGATTAAATTCTGAGATACAGGTTATATAGGACAAACATTGATCAATCATCGTTTCATATACATGCAAGCTAATTTAGTTTGAAATCAATCGGTGTTTGTTCCTATATGAACACTTTATTAAGAAGTTACATGGAATGCCAAGTAGCGCTAAGCCTTACAGTTTTAAGTAGGTAGTTGAATTAACGTCGCACTAGAGCAACACCACGGGCTTTTGGTGACGGTCCGGGATCAATCCCGAAGGGAAAGATCCAAGGACACCACTTAGTAATTTTGAACCACGGTCAGATGACGAGGTCACACCTGATCTGGCACCTCACTCTCCAAACTTCAACACCACGCCAACGTGACCTTACAGTTTAGTAAACTTTAAATACCAAAAGGCATAATGCGGAGTGTGATATCAAAGTACTGTCAGAAATGGGATTCCAAGTAACATATTCACTTTTGCCAGTAAGATCAATAATTAATACAATTATTACTTATCTAATAATTAAGAGAAATCACATAGCTAATGTTTTATTGGGATGTGGTATCAATTACTGAAATTGCAATAAACTGATGCAACTAATAGTTCGTGTTCGTCATGATTCTCTCTCTCTGATTATAGGGTCGCGGTAGCCCGATCGGAAGAGTCGCGGATTAGTAACCGGAGGGTTGCGAGTTCGAAACTAGATGCAGCCAAAGACCGTCGTGTACACCGGGGCCGGTGCACGTTAAATCTGCCGTGACCTCAAATGTCCTCACGTTGGCGTGGTGTGGAAGTTTGGAGAGTGAGGTGCTGGCTCAGGTGTGACCTCGTCATCTGACCGTGGTTCAAAATTACGTGGTGTTGTCCTCGGATCTTTCCCTTGGGGATTGATCTCGGACCGTCGCCAAAAGTACTGCTCCAGTGCGACGTTAATTAATTACAATTACAACTCTCTGATTATATAATCTCTTTTTTCTGTATACGTAATAATACGCTTTCAAAAACTTTGTAATTAAGTAGCGTGACTAAAATTTTTTTGTTTATCCATCGTGTTAAGGTGCTTTAGTTCACGTTCAATTACAACATATCACTTTAAAAATCGTGAATTAATTAAAATAAAATCTGATATATTTGACCATTTAAACTTTTGATAATAATAAATATGTAATTTCAGCTTTAAAACTAAGTTTAAGTTGGATGGATTGTTTAAATGAGTTTGTCGAACTATTCTATAGTATTTTTGTGTCTCTGCCCAAGGGCGTTTGTTTATTGGTGTATGTATCAGAAACAAAAAGCGCTAACTATTCCCCTTGAGAATCCCCTTTTGAAACAATTTACAAAAGAAATTTACTTAGCTGTAAACGTATATAAGTGAATATAGCTTTAATTCCAGTTAACGAATTGCTATCTATGAATCTTCTTTTCCATATGTATAACTGAGATGTAAGCCAGTTTTATAAAAAGTAACGAGGTAAAAACTGTAATCTCGAAAAGGAAAACACTATCTAAAGAAAGATTGTGAAAAGATATATCACACGCAATCAACAATTCTTAGATGAAAACTACTTCACTTTTCATATAAACTTCTCTCTTCACGATTCATTTTTCCTTCGGAGAAACAACATGTCTACACTCAAAAGAAATTGCTTATTAAAGACGCACGAAATTCCATCGTAAAAAACGTCTTCATTTTACTTATTCTTTATCTAATTCAATAGGTACAAGCACGAAGATAATGTGTTGACTTACATTGATGGTAGGAAATTTTTTTACTGTCTATTAATCCAATTTTGTTTTCTTTTTTATTTGAAGGCAGGAAAATTTATCTTACCGTTCAAACATAAGGATTCTTCTTTACAGCAAGCGTAAGCTTTAAAATTTTTCTTGCGAGTGGTAGTTCTCAAAATGTAATAAAATTTGTCTCGATTAACTCAACTGTAAATTAATTAATTCGATGAATAATTATTTTTAATGCAATTATTTTTACAATCTTTATTTTTACTATCGAATTGAATTAACCATTACATGTGTAGCGATGTAGCAATCGAAAAACATTTAAACGGCACTGAAATAATAATGATAGATCCAAATCCAGGTTTTTCATCATCGAAGATTTTTATTTGAATTCACACAAATATGTAAATTAAAACACGTTTACAACAGCGATAATTGAAATAATAAAAATAATTTAAGTCTAAAACTTTTTAGATTAAAGCTACATTTATTTTCGAGTTCACTCAAATATATAATCTAAACATTATTTACATGCTTCAAACATTACTGCAAGGATTGTCTTGATGATTCGTCTAGTTTTTCAAACAAAGCTATTAATATCAATACATAGTAGTTGAATACTAAAGCATTATAATTTGTAGCACAAGATTAAATAGGATTCAGCATTCAGCGTTCACGAAATGTTCTAATTCTCACTTGATTGCATGATTTCTTATTAATACGAATTAAATGTGATAAGTAAAACCAGGTTTTAATATTTTACTTTAATTTTTCTTATTTTTATTTAAAATTGGATTCTGTAGATAATTATAATTAATTTATAGTTTTTAGTGATGTGCTATATCGATCCGTTTCTGAAAGTGGATTCAGGCAAGCTGCATAATTTGATTGAGTGCAAAGGTCGTGCTAATATTACTTTAAAACTCGAGTTATTTAAAATATCTTGATCAACTTTCAAATCTTAACTGAAAGTTAAAGGCTTAAGTTTTATTCCTTTTCAAGCAGTACATAATTGCT
Source organism: Meta bourneti (assembly GCA_933210815.1). Classification (NCBI taxonomy): domain Eukaryota; kingdom Metazoa; phylum Arthropoda; class Arachnida; order Araneae; family Tetragnathidae; genus Meta; species Meta bourneti. The sequence goes on from OW119933.1 coordinate 34,181,256, forward strand.
CGTTGAAATTAACTATTGAATTCTTGATTTTGTAACATGTGCAGGAATATTCAAAAGTGCATTCTAAAAATCATTATGAAATTTTACTTCTGTAGTATTATCTTATATAAAATATTTCGAATATTCGGTCAAATTTTAACCTCAAGATATCTTTGAGGCTTCAGATGGCTAGTGATTTAAAAATCGAATAGGGCTTAAAACTTATATAAAAAGTAAAATTCTGGCAGATGCGAGTAACAAAATCAAAAATACAACGTTAGGAACTTAAAATTGTGGTTTAAAGATTTTTTACTCGCTAAATAAAATTTAGTTAATTTATTTAGTAAGTAGCTGATATTATTTTAATTCTAGGTAGCACATACATTTCTCTCATTTACGCATTGAACTGAAAAAAAGTAAATATAGCTATATTTATTTTATAAAGTACATTTAGTTTTCCTTTTTCGATACTAACGTGCTTCGATAGGAAGGTATTATTTTAATATTTTCATTGAAAAAATATTCATAGATGTCTCATGTGAATATACTTGAAAATAGTTTTAGTGTCATTTTTATCTCAAAATGTCAAGCAAAATGGTAAAGTATATTTTATTAAATGGACGTGTTTGCCAAGAAAAAACTCGAAGAAATTGTTTTTAATTGTGTATTTCTACTAAAGAATTTTCAATTCAAAAATACCCAATGCATTATGGTCAGTTTTTCTGTCAATAAATTGCAGATGCTTTCCGTTGTGTATTTTAATGAGTCAATAATAATCTGAAATGAAAAGTTTACGGACAAAATTACTTTTATCTACAGATGTTTTAAACATTGTTTATATTTGCAGATAATGTGTTTTTCCTTACTGTTTCTTAATTTTTAAATAAAACGTTTTCATCACCTTTTATCTGAGGTTTTTTGTTTTGAATCCTAATCAAGAGATTCGTTACTTCTTTCTACATCATCTCCAGTTACAAGACATCAGCTAATAAAGTACATTTGCATTAAAATGTGTGTCGCTGCTGCTTCAAAAATGTGTATCATATGTAATTGAAAATAAAGATGTTTTTATCAGTCTATTTCTTTCAAGTTTTACGATGTATAACATTCAAATGTTATAAGTAACTGAAGTCTCTTCAAGTTTACCTGTGGAAATGTTTTTTCTGCTATTTAATTCAACTAGAATAGTCAAAATCGTTGCTATTGTAAAATGGTAAGTTCGCATTCTGTCAAAAATGTTGTAAAGAATAAAATGAAGTGTGTTTATTGAATGCAATGAAAGATGTAATACACTGTGTCATGTGCAGTACAAAAAGTTGGAGTAATTACGTGAAAATTTTTTAAAATCTTTATAAAGAAGACAGCTGAAGTTTCACAGGCATTTGAAGTGGATGTTTGTAAGTCCTTTTAAAAGATATTGTTCAAGTTAGCTCTATTCCTAAACATTGGCATTACATCAAAGGGTAAGTAGTTATTATCTGTATTTGGAGCCAAAATCGCAAGTGTCTATACGCGAAATCTCTGGATTGTTTTAAGGTATGTATAGTGAATCAAAATAGATGTATGACCAAGAGTGAAATTAAAAGAATTTTTTAATTACTGTTTAAAGTATTTATAATACTGTGTCTTGCAAAACAGTTTCAGTGCTACTTCTAGAGTTGTGAATGCTTTTATTACAGAAAACCAAGAATGACAGTTTTCAGTAAAGTTTAGCCAAAACTGATTTTCTTAAAACCAAACCATGCAAAAAAAATATTTTTGTATCATACGATCGAACTGATATTGATCTTCGAGTAAGACACTACGATTCTTCTTAGGGTGTATTTTTTCAAATTGAAAGATGTAAACAATGAAGTTTGAAATTAGACCTAGTCATTATCAATGATTACATAAGAGAGGAGGAAACCGTTAAAAGTTTTCACTAAGTTTTTATCAGAATAAGGGTATAAAAATCTAACAAAAACAAGATTTTTGAACGAATAACATAGCGTAGAAATAGAGATAGATTATTTTCAATTTGAATTGTGTACTCTTTCTCTAACTTTGATTAAAAGTGTAGTTTGCGTCTTTTATATTTGTTTTTATTGTATCAATGCACACTTGTGTGCATTTGACGGGTCTCTTGCTATGTATTATAGATTCACATATTTCGCACAGGCATCTCAATGTTCACGATGTGTGTTATATGTTCACGACTTCAATGTTGAAATTATTTAATTTAGAAAAAATCTATACATTATATCTTAACATTAAACGATAGTTTTTATATTCTAACGAGTTTATTCCCACTATTTTAACGAACTCGTATTTTGCGCTACTCACCGAATTTCTTTCTCTCTTCTGTGCCTTTTTATCAATATTTTAAAAATATCTCCAAGTAGCAAATTAATCTTCTAACATTTTTCTTCTCATATAAACATTCTCATTTCTTTACTCTTGTAAATTTTTGACATTACAAATGCTCCTTCCTTGTAAACTTGTTTACGTTTATCAAAAATTAAGAGGATGTCTCAAAAGAACTACCGAACATAACTTTTTCACAGTTCACACGTAATTATTTCGGAGCACATACGTAAGTAGATAATTTGTTAAAATTTCACTTATATTTACAATACACAAAATTTCAATTATATTATACTCTGTGACATATAAATAATGTAATATATTAACGTATTTTCCATATAACAAATTTTCCGTTTTACGAACTATTCATGCGGTATCTCGCGACTTCTTTAAAAAGTGGTTCTCTGTATATATATATTGTTAACGCGTGAGAAGAGTAATTTATAAATCTCCAAACAACCCCAACTTGGGGAAAACCTTTAAAATTATTTCTCAGTCCAAAAAGATGATTTATTTAATATGTTTAGAACAAATTCATAGTTTTTTAATTAAATATATTTTAAAGGATTTCGGACTATTCTTGAAGATTACATTTTTCATTTAACACATGAGTGTATTTTCTTTCTCTATACTTTTTGTAATTTTATTCCTGTGCTAGCATGGTTCCCAAGCATTACTTTTTTACTTTAGCGATCAGTTAAAAAAGCAGTTTTTAAATTTTGCTTGTTAAATTAGTATTTTTCCTTCAAAATTTGTTCATTTTACATTTAAAACAGTTTATTAAAAATTTTTAAATTCACTTTCTTGTCTTAATAGATATTTCACTCTTAGATCATAATTTTTTTCTCACACAAGAGGATTGTTATGTTTAAAATTAAAGTAGAGCGGCAACAAGCTAACAGTATCTTAAAACAAACATTTTCATTTGATTAAAACGAAACGCTAAAATTTTCTGACAAATTTGTGAGCCCCCTTTCTTTTAATGATTAACTTTTTCAAAAATGAAAATAATTTTATCTAACGCATACGCAAGGTTTCGCCTGAACTGTCGACAAAAGCCGATGAAAGGCGCTTGTAGTGCCATCTTGAGGACATAAACGAAAACAAAACATTCGACGTTGGTAAATCGAGTTCAACTAGTAATTCTAGCTCTTCAAACGTTAAATACTAAAATAAATTTTAAACGCTTTATAATATAATAAGGATTACCTCCAAATTATTAAAAAAATAAGATACATTTCATCAATACTTTAGTCATTTATTTTTATTGGCTACTTTCTTTCATATTCGCGAATTTTAAAGAATAAATATTTTATACTCATTCCGTTTCTAATTCCCACAATTCGATAGAAAATGCTTTTTTTGGCTCAAAGTAATTTCCACTGAATTGAGAGAATCTGCATTACTATTTTAATAAATCAATTGAAACCGATAAAAAATTATACGTAACATACATATAAGATTTTGAAGTTCTGAATGGGGGGTGACAAATATATCAGATTTCCGAAGTTTCAATTACAAAATCTTTTTATCATTCCTATATTCAAAGTGTCTAAAAGAGACTTCTATCCTCATGAAGAAAAATATTTTTCAATGCTTTTTAAATAAACCTAATTAAGTATTCGAATTTGCTGGCCTATCATATATTTGGAAAAAAATAATTCATTTATTCTTCAAGCAAATATATATCTTAAATACATAATTGCTAATTCGCATATGTAAAAGTGGAACACCCACTTTAAAAATACTTTAAAAGAAAACATGCTTTAAAAATTAAAATTTTCAGTAATGAATATTTATCAATTAATCTTCAAATAAATATTCTTATCATTAGGTAAAATATGGGCAATGAATGAAGAATATTGTGATGGAAGAAATATGTCCTCATTCTCAACCTCAGGTGCTACTGTTAAAATTTAAATTTTATTTATCACAGTACATTTAAAGTATTTTACAACCGTTAGTCTCTTTAAGGGGAGAGAGAATGATTATAAAAATAAAAATGTTGAAAGTAAATCAATGATATGTGCGCCAGAATTGATGAAATTTCATAAAAATCGAGCGACGACTACATTATGAAAATACTTTTATTTAAGAATCGAAAATAAAGCGAAATATAATTATACTTAAAACATAAGAAAATATTACTCGTATCTTCAGTATGAACAAAATGTCTTGATCAAATGTCATTCCAAATTATAATTATTACAAGCTGTTATAGATATTTTTAAGTGTGATTTTGTCAATATTTTTAGTTCGTATATATTAATATTTTTCTACCGATCTTGTCTATCTTTAATTAAACTTACTACTTCGTGAAAAATGTTAAAACAAAAATAAAGTAGTTATCTGTTTTGATAGTTAAAATTACTGTAAATAAATTGGGAAAGGGACAAATCGTGCATTGAAAATAAAGATTATAGAATAGAATCAAATGTGCATATTTACGAATAATCATCGAAAACATTCAGATGCATTCAATTGCATTTCTTTAAACATAATTGAACTTTTTGTCTTGTACGAAGCATTGCTTCAACAAAATATTTTTGTATTGCTGAGATCAAAGAAATAAAATTTATAGAACGTTCAAATTCTATATTTGAATGTTTTCTTTTTCGGCTGCGTAATATATCTGCGAAAGTTGTATTTTAATATAAATTAGGTGGGAATATTTAGAAACTACAATTTACGAATCAATAAATTTTTATTTTTATTGTTTTTCGTAGTTTATCATTAAGCAATTTTTTATAAATACATTAAATGTCTTAATAGGGGATGTTAAAAATATAATTGATGTGTTTGTTACAACAGTATCAATTATGCTTTCATAATAACTTCAGAAAATTATGTTTTCTTTGTAAAATTTTAAAAATCAATTTCCTTTGATAATTTTCGTATCTTAAAGGTGAATGTGTCACCTAAGAAACCAATGCAATTCCTCCTAGTCTTGTATTTCATTAAAACTCTTCCAAACAGTGTATCAACGTTTTAATGTCAGTCAGTGAAATATACAACTCTCTATACATTTTCAATGTACTTTTATAAATTAAAAATTGCATTTCCATGTGCTCCTGTGTGCAACTTCCATGTGTTGCAACTAGTGTCGCTTACAGAATATCAGTATATGTAAAAATGAGTGTGTTGAAAGTCACTTTATTTTCCAAATATAAACTACTATTGAATATGTGTTTTTAACATAACCCGAGTATTTAAACAGTGAACATATATGTACGATTGATATGCTTAGCTATAGATGTATTGCAAAAATGTTCTTTTGGTTAACAAAGATAGTATTTTTTAAAGTTGCTTGAGGTTCGAATCGTCCAAGTATGTGTAACAAAGCAACTGCAGTTATACAATTTCTCACAATTGGAATTGTCAATTGAAAATCTTTATGCTTTAAAGGTCTAAAACTGGATAAGCACTAGGGTACATCTATGATATATTAACATAAATGTTCCTTTATGTTGTAAACTTATATTTCTATGAATCAATGCTGTTTTCATTTAACCGAGTGTTTTTATTGCTCTTATTTGTGTCAGCTATGTGATACATTCCAGTCGATTTGCTTTTAAGCTAAGAAGGGCCAAATACTTTTCTTGAGTTTTTAATAATTATGACCCTTCGTGTTACAAGTTGATTTAAGTGGTTTATTTCCATGTATAATTTTTTCAGTGAGAAAACAGGGGGATATGTTCATCAACACAGCAAATATTGTTTCATCAATTAGTGCAATATTAGAAAATTAAATTTTGAAACTTTTGTATTTTTCAGATCAACGGAAGAAATATTCTCCTTGTTCATAAGCATAGCATTCATAGTGGATGCAGGCAGAGATATGTATAAAAGTAAGCGTAATATTTCTATCCTAAAATGAATATATTAATAACTTGAATGATCTCGTTGGGGGTGAAAATATATCTATTGGTATCAAACCTTTCATAGTAAAGCAATGTTTTTAATTTTTTAGTTTATCAGTAAAAATATTTGCGTACAACTTAATAAGAGTTAGCGATGACAACTTCATTGGAACGATTACCTTAGATTTATACCTGGTTGTTTTACCAATTTGCTGTTGACAGTTTCCAAATTGGGAAGAAATTTTTGGAATCCCGGTGTTGGCGTGAATGTTCGGAATTATTAGATCCCTATTCAAATTAGTTAGGTCCCGATCTAATTAACCTCCTTATAGCAAAGAATGACCGTTGAGCGGCAAACGCAGCTCCAATGTTTTAAAAAATACTGAACAAAAGGTATCTTCAGTGCTTAACCCTCGTGGTGGTTGTCACGAAGAGGTATCTTGTCATTATCAAAACTGTTCAGATCTTGACGGATAAGATATCTCTTCATAAGAAGAAAACACGATCACGATCATTAGAAGAAAACTGACCAGATCCTGATCTCATTGTCATTAAAAAAATTGGCAATATCGTGATGACGAGATATCTCGTCATTAGCAAAATTGGTCAGACCTTGATGGACAAGGTATCTCGTCGAAACCACTTGGGTTAATTTCAAAAAATCGAAATATTTGATTTTCAAACGCCAAATTCATCTCTTCACGTCTTTATTCTGAATTTTTGTTGCGATAATTTTTTTCGTTTCTATTAGGTAAAAGCGATTGGTCTTTGGGTAAAATAGTGAATAATTTACGTTTTGCTTTATCTTTACAGATTTTAATTCTAACTACTTCTCTGCCGCTTGTACGGATGAAGGAGTAACTCCGTCTGTGGAATTTCCCTTCTGGATAAGCAATTCTAGTATCAACGAAACTCAAGGGGAAGTTTCCCTATCTCAGCCGTGTAAGCGAGAAAACAGCTTACTATTCCTTCTCCTGATGTGTGGCACAGTGTGGCTCGCCGTATCCCTGTATAATTTCAATAAAACGTAAGTAGCATTTACTTCGGAGAAGAAAATCATGCCTTAGATGTTAACAAAACTTAACTGTAATTCAGATTGCCTAATTTAGAATCCAAACCTGGAATCATCATAATTAAGACCTAGGCAACATCCCAAAGCATAACTTTTGTTATTGTCATTCATTCGGTAGGCTTGATCATTTTAAAGAGACGCCTTTCGTTAGATAATTTGTGGTTTAGTGGTTTTGACTTTTTTTTACCAGAGTTGGAAATTTGAAGTAGGTAGGTAGTTGATTTTAAGTCGCACTGGGGAAACAAAACAACTGACTATTGAAACGGTCCGGGATCAATCCCGTAGGGAAAAATCTGAGGACAACACCTCGTCATTTTGAACCGTTTGAACCACGGTCAGGTGACGAGGAAATTTGAAGTAATAATGTAAGAATATTTATCATCAGAAATAATTTTCATAAAAAGTAGGATAAATAAAATTATGATTATTTTAAAACTTTTAGCAAAACACTTAGCAATGCAACTTTAATACGGCTTAATGTAATATGAAGGTTTTTACAGGTGGACCAATAAAAATACGACTTAAAGCATTACTTAAAACGTCAAAATACGTATTTGCGCTTTTTTCCTAGATTAAAATAATTAAATATATTTGAAAATAAATTATACCATTATACACAGCTCAAGTCGCTACAGTTAACCTTCAAAAGATAAGAATAAAGCGATTTAACTATTTAAGCCTATGGTTTAAGATGATCTGCTTAAAAGTCCTTAAATTTTCATCTAGTTTGACTTATAATACTGAATACTTCGACTATGATTTTCATTTAACTTTAAATAGAGTGAATCCATTGCAAAACCTCACATTGATTTCCGTTCTCTGAGAGTAATTACCCAAAGAGCTCTTGGTTGCACTATCTAGCTTCCATTCGAGAATTTGATCAACTCTATGCAATCTCTGATGTATTGTTCAAATTAATACAGAAGTGCGGACATTTATTTATGACTGTTTTTGTCCTTTTCTAGGCCGTACCTGCAGGCCAGCAAACGTGAGATTCTGGCCGATTACGCCTTGCCTGTAGCAGTTATCTCGATGAGCTTCCTAGGATCATTTGTATTCAGGGACGTGGCAAGTACGTGTCTCGTAACTGCAGAAAAGATTAAACTTTCGACGCTTCCAATATGCTTCAGTTAAATTTTATAATTAATAGTATAACACTTTAATTACTCATGGGGAAAATAGATCATTTGAAAAACCCACACTATTTCTGTTTATATTTTACTACCGATACAAATAACTTAACCGTTCGTAGAGAGTTCAGTTATTTCACTTAGATATTTTATTTTAACGAGAGTCAGTAGTTCTTAATGTTAAATCCATAGTTGAAAACGATTGCCTTCGGAATAGGACAGACCTCTTCTCTTTCAGAATCTTGAGGTGGTGCGCTTCACCCTCCTGGTGGTTGTCTCAACGAGATATCTCGTCATTGGCAAAACTGACCAGATTTTGATGGACGAGATATCTCGTCATTGGAAGAAAATTGATCAGATCTTGGTCTCATAATCATAAAAAAATAGACAATCAAAATTTTGGCGACGAGATATCTCGTCATTGGCAAAATTGGTCAGATCTTGATGGACGAGATATCTCGTCAAATGTTTGGAGGGTTAAGGTATGTGGTAGGAGGGTGCCATTTTCAATGGTGTTTCAAAACTTCCTGCTTATATTTTAATTGGACTCGAAATTGAACCATATTCACATAGAGATATACGTCCGCAAGCGCTGTTTGGATTTGCGAGCTGTTCGGCAGTTGGCCTGTTTGGGTCCTCATCATTTTAGACGCTGATTTTGTACAGGTAACATGTATCAGTTCACAAATGTTACAACTGGGGCGGTTGACGCAAACGGACAAGCTGATGTGAGATTTTCGTGAACGCTACCCCATCTGAGGTGTACTGAATCACCAAACGTTTGTGCCAGACTGCGGAAAACCGAAACATTTCAGAAACGAGGACATTCGAGATACCATACTTCTTCCATGGAACTCCTTCCATGAGTCGACGCTGTCAGGTACGCATTAATGTTGGTTGTCGCAACTTCGTGCTCCTATTGTGAAACAGAAAGTGTACAGTAAAATTGTAATATTATAACTGATGAGAACGCTGTTCACAAACTTACTGTCTTTCATTTCAGAGCCTTAGTGTACCCTCTAATGCATTCGGGTGCCAAGCTGACTTAGATTTTTATGTGAATACGGTTTAATTTTGTGTTACCTACCTCCCCTTAAAGTTTGTGTAGGACGTTTCGAAACTCCCTGTACAGTCTTACTAAACTCAAAAAAATAACTAATTCAAATCAAAACTAATACTGTTCATGAAGAGTTGTATCAGTCCAAAGATGTCTGAAATGTTGACCGTAGATTGAATTTACCGCGGTAGACCATTTTCACAACAAATGAATTTCACATTCATATTTAAAGTAAAATTTACAATGAAAATATTTGGTAGCAATGAGAGTTTAACGCTTCAGAAGTTCGGTGATCAGAAAGTTAAAAAAATTTTGTGAGGGTATATGCATTAGTTGTTGCTTACACGTGCAAACACTTGCTTTGTATTAAAAGATACCTTTACTGAGACTTCCAGCCTCATCGTAAGAAAGAAGTCGATCGCGTCCATTCATTTTATGTCCAATAAACGCGTGTTAGTAATATTTAAAATAGCAGCATTACTCACCTTGATTATTTTCCAGCGGACCAATTCCGTTACAATGTAAGCTGTCCTCTTACTCGAGCTCCAGTTGAGGAGCTTCCTTGGACGGCGTCTATAGCAGCGCTGGGCATGGGCTTTGCCTTGTCGTTGCTATTTTTTATGGACCAGAATATTTCGGCAGCGATGGTTAATAACCCTTGCAACAAGTAAGTCAGTGGAAAAGTAATATTCTCATTTATTTCAAACCTTCAGTACTTGATACTTTTATGTCTTTTTAAACATGATGCTAATAAGACGCAGTATTCTTTCATTGATGTGTTATAGATAGGTAGGTAGTTAATTAACGTCGCATTGGAGAAACGCAACGGGCTATTGGTAGCGGTCCGGGATCAATCCCGGAGGAGGTTTTATAAAATCATGGAAATTTTGTATCGTTAAATGTGGATGGAGTGCCGTCTTAAAGTAGTCACCCAGGGTAGGTAGTTAATTAACGTCGCATTGGAGAAACGCAACGGGCTATTGGTAGCGGTCCGGGATCAATCCCGGAGGAGGTTTTATAAAATCATGGAAATTTTGTATCGTTAAATGTGGATGGAATGCCGTCTTAAAGTAGTCATCCAGGGCCCCTGCGATTTATGGGCCAATTTATTACAAGCAGATAACATTAATTATCACCCATAAAATAATTAGTCCAATCATCAAACACAATTTAGTCAGAAAATTTTTTAAATAATTATGTTGGTTTTTCGTATCGAAAGGAAGCCCTTCTCCTGATGTTTAAGACTTTACTAGTATTTACATACGGTTAATGCACGCATGTCTCTTAGAGGGGTAAGAAAGCTCTGTGTAAAACAAAATTATCTCGATAACCAATTAAAGTTATTTTAGTAATCAATTAAAAATTTCCATGTGATACCATTTTATATTTTTTGTTCACGTATGAGATAATTAAAACTATTAATGTTAATCGTAAACTATGGGTAGATGATATTTTTATAGATATACACTCATGGTCCAAAATTATCTTTACATGCATATAATCACAGATATCTCAGAAACTGTGAACTATAATTTTATGAATTTGTGTGAAATGATACATAACATCCTAACACATAAATACAAAGGAAAAAATTTAAGAGCACTGTATATGATATAAAATTGTAGCATGAAACAATAATAATATAACAATAATAATATGTGACAAGGAGAGTTCAGAAAAGAAAAGAATAACTCAAAAAAATTAAGGCTTATGAATTTAATATGGAATGTGATCTCCCCTGACGTGTACACACATATCACAATGTGTTTTAATGCTGGCAATAATGTTGTTAACCACAGTATGGGGAATTAAGTTCCACTCCTCCAGCAATGCGGTCTTCAGGGCATTTATATCACTAGGAGGAGGATGTCTCCGTGCAACTGCTTTCCCAAGGTAGACCCATAAGTTCTCTATCGGGTTCAGATCAGGAGATTTTGCTGACCACGGTATTTGCTCAATGGCTTCACTTTCAAGGAATTCGTCAACGAGGTTTGCTCGATGTGGACCAGAATTATCGTCCATAAATAAAAAGTCAGAACCATATGCACCTCTGAAAAGTCTTACATAAGGTTCTAAGACCTCATTCCGATATCTCTGGCCGGTCACTGATCCGCTGTTGAAAACGTGTAGGGGCGTACGTCCATCGAGTATTATTCCTCCCCATATCATCACACCTGCACTACGGAAACGGTCACGTTCCGTAATCTTCGAAGGAAGATTTCGCGTTCTTGACTCCCTCCAGATGTAAACACGTTTAGAATCAGATGTTAAACTAAACTTCGACTCATCAGTAAAGAGAACATGGGTCCATTGGTGTTCACTCCAGTTCTGATGTTTGCACCAATTAAAGCGATCCCTCTTTTGTTGTGAAGACAGTGAAACACATACCCTTGGCTTTCTGGCATAAAGGCCTTTTTCATTAAACCTTCTGTATACAGTTTGCCGTGATACAACAGTTCCAATGGCGGCTGCAACCTCTGAACTTAACTGCCGAGCAGTAGACTTCCTGATACGAAGGACAGTTATTGCCAGATATCGATCTTGAGGAGCAGTTGTTATTCATTTACGACCTTGTAAAGGCCTCCTTACAATAGTTCCATAGTTCTGAAATTGTTTCCATAGCGTAGAGACTGTCTCTTGAAATATTCACACATCTCGCTGCTTCCATAATTGTCTGCCCTGCTTCTAAACGGCCGATAATTCGCCACTTCACAGATTCTTCCAAATGATATTTCGGAGCCATAACAAACCGTTTTGAGTCCTTACACACTGAAATCAAACGCTGTATTGCAGATTTTCACTCAGATATTCACTTTGCGCAAAGCACTTGATTCACCAAGTGCTTGATTCACCGGATGACGTAACGCCTTGATTTGCATATCAGAAACCGTTTGATCATTTTTGACTGGATAATGCTAATTAGGCTTGTCTTTCACACATTCCCTGCAAAAATGGATTACATCGATTGGATATTTCATGGAGTATCATTATTTTTGTGTATGTGAAGATAAATTTGGACATGAGTGTATATACATATATATCTATGCGTGGGTAGTTTCTATTTAACTACGCTCTTTGTATTTAATAAAGAGCGTAATATATACATAGACTTTAAGTTCTCTTTATTAAACACAAAGTGTGTGGCTAAATAGAAGCTACCGACACGTGAACAACAATTTTAAAATTTAAGGTATTGCTTTGCTAGAAAAAAATGTAACAGTATCAACAAAGAACGAATTAAAAACATGTAATCCCTGTAATAATTCTTGCTATTGATATCGGTGCATGACGTATACAAATCTATAAGTTCTACATTTAGAAGTACATAGGCTCTGAAAAAGTATCCTCTTCTAGATTTTGATAAAAAATGCCTCCTGTATTACCTTTTAGAAAAATAACAATCTTCCTTTTCCTAATCCTGGTGCATTTTCTCTCTCAGACTGAAGAAAGGTCCAGCCTATCATTTAGATTTATTTGTGGTTGGTGTTGTGAATGGTTTCCTGTCCTTGTATGGATTGCCGTGGATGCATGGTGTCCTGCCCCATTCACCCCTCCATGTACGCAGTTTGGCTGATGTCGAAGAACGTGTAGAGCAGGGACATGTATATGAAATGTAAGCTCCGTCTTGTCGTTCCTTACTCCTACTGATTCGCAACAGCGGGTGTTTCAGTCAACTCGAAACTTTTATCATACCACTAGAATGCTCTAAATTACTTAAGTATGGGCGTAACTTTCTTTTCCGATCTAGATAATTTTTATTGAGAAGCTATCTCGTGCCTGTTGTGATAGCAAAGAAGTAAACGAATTATTCAGAGTGGCAGTAAAATTGCAAAACAAACGACCGCAAATGTTTTTTGAGCAAATTAGAAACGAATGTGAAGCAAATAAAGTTCTTAAATAAGAATATGAGTCACTCGTCATATTGCTATTTTAAAATCAAATCAGTTAAACAAATTAAAAGTTTTTATCAAAATGGTATAATTATCTGATACAGATCTTACATTATTGTATAATACTAATAACATAATAATCAGATACATGCATGATGGAATAACTGAAATAAGGAGTTCAAAAATTCACCAAGTTGTAACGGCTGAATTTTGACGATCAATACGACAATCACTGTTTGGAGAGATATGCTTTAAAACTTTAGGGTTCATTCAATACGAAGAAACTGTCAAAAGTGATGGAATATAATAGAACAGCAGTTTCACAACATAGCCACTTCATAGGTAAAAAATAATTTAATATTTCATATCAACAATATACCACTTGGAAAAGCATCGCTGTCTTGATGTTGGTACAAAGAGGTATTTAACTCTTTTCCTTTGTTTTCTAGCATTGTGAAAGTGAGAGAAACACGTGTAACGGGTATTGTCTCACACATCCTCATTGGTTTATCGATCTTCTTGCTCCCCTACCCAATGGCCTACATCCCCACAGCAGTGCTGGATGGACTATTCTTGTACATGGCCATCACTTCGCTCAACGGGAATCAAATGTTTGAAAGAATCACCTTACTCTTCATGGAACAAGTAGAATTTATCTTCTTTTTAGAACATTTCATTTAGCAATTTTAATTTAGCTTATAAAATATTTATCAACAGGTGAGTAGTTATTAGAAATTAATACCGGTACTCGCACCCCGTGAATAGAACTTTAGATATATCTCTTTGGAGGCGATTCTAAAACAAACAGCGCGGTGAGATCTCTTTCAACAAGCTGAATTCCAACCTCTTCTAAGATGAAAATTAAATCATATCGAGATTCTGTTATGACTTTATTTAATTCTGACGACTCCTTTAGAAACATTACAAAACAGAAAATTTCTACTCCACTGGCTGCATATCACTAAATGACTTTTTGTAACTTTAATTATTCAGAGGGTTAGTGAAATTTAATTAATTCGTTGGCTCATTGTAAAGGTTGGTAATAAACCTGTGCTCGTTTGGTCACGAAGAAAAAGGCATGTAAATTTTTTTCTATGTTGCACTCAGGTGATTCAAAATATAATTAAATCATTGTTAAATAAGAAACTGTCTATTGGAAATTGATTCTCTGAAATCATGCTACAGCAAGCTACTGATACTTTTATTCGGACACGTACAACAAAAACTACGAATGCCGCATGATTTGTTCAATTTAATTTATATTCTACTTTCTATTATCTATTTATTTCAAATACCTGTTTATTAAAGAAACATTAAAAAATTTTTAACATGGTCGTCCTGTTCCTACTATACATGTTTCTTCGACTTCAAGTTAGCCTTCCGACCTTTGATACCAAGTTAATTCATTAATATTAACTTGTTATGTTTATTTCTCTTCCTGCTGTGATCGCACAGTATATTCCATAGCACTCGAGGAGCACGAAAGAAATCCTGCCTATTAATCCAATCCCTTGGCAAATTAAACTCTAACTACACATTCGTCGGCCCGAGTAGATCCCTGAAACAGCATTCGGGTAGAACTGCTGTCTGGTACTCTTAAATTTGTGTAACATCCCAAATATTATGAAACTCATTCGGAGACTAATAATGTACTCTATGTGGACTCTAAAGATCTCATTCTCCAAATTGTATTCGTGGCGACATCTATGTGAGAATTCTTCAATGATTTCTATCGGTTTTCAAGTTTGAGTAAAATTAATTTAGGAGTAAACAAATGTTGCTTTCTCAAAAAATATGCATTCATATAAATTAGAAATTCTAAAAAGTCGAAATAGCCCACTTTCTAACGGTCAGAGATAGTTTAATTCAGAAAATACTATTAAGTATGCAAATCTCCAAAACGCATGTTAAAAATTCGAGCATGTGGAATATTATATCTACGAATAAATTCAAAGGCAACTGTCGATATTGCAGAAATAATAAATACGATATTGATGAACTAAAAGGAAACCTTCGAGAAAGAAAGAGGATTAAATCATGCAACATGTTACACGTCTTTCAATTTAATATTTTGTAAAACTACAAGTTTGACTCAAGATTGGAGATCAAATCTTTCAAAATAATGTAAAACACGAATATTTTGGAAAGTAGGCACAACATTTTCTTAAAGTAAGAATCTCGAGTTGTGTTCGCTTCTCTTATTGCTTGGCTTCCACTTTAAGTTAGAAAGCAAAACGAAACGGATTTCATTAAAGTCCAACGCTTAGATTTCGAAAATTCAAGTCTAATGATTTTTCGAGAAACTACATGGCTTCGGTCATAAGATTTTGCGACAGATAAGCGCTACATTCAATGGAGAACAAGTCAAAAAGAGTGTTTACCAGAATACGTATCGAGACGCAGCATAATGAGAGGTTACTGTACTATGAAAAGACATAAATCTGTAGAATAATATTCATTTTAGACCCGTGTGCGTGTATTTAATGCCAATTTTGTATCCTTACTTCCGAAATCAACATTACTGATTGTATTAAATTTCTTTAATACAATCGTGTTTTGTGTTGCAGGCGGCCTATCCTCCAAATCACTACATACGACGATGTCCTCAACGAAAGATTCACATTTTCACCATGTGCCAAGTATTCCAATTGGCTATAATGTGTTTCTTTGGATTTTCCCCTTGGTCGTACGTTAAGATGGTCTTCCCCGTCATCATCTTTCTCCTACTTCCGTTTAGGTAAACAAAATGAGTCGATTTATATTGTATTATTCTATCAGTTCTATTTATTTTATGTGTTTGGAATATCCCTGGTATTTTAAAAAGAATAAACTGTTTATGATATTTTTTATCGAAAAATGCTCTGCCCACAGAAGAAATTAGATATAATAAAGACACTGACTGTGCTAAGCAAAAGATTGTTTATGCAGGATGAAATGTAAAAGCACACTAACAGTACTGGTTGTTGAATGGTTTTAAATTTTCGTTAATTAGTTTCGTGTAGTTTGTTTACTGTGAAACTCATGTGAACATCCAAACATGACATCCTAATTTTACTTCAGTCATGTTGTGCAGATAAAAACTAATCTAAACGAGAGATCAGTACTTCCCAGCTATTTTTGATCAAAATATCCGCATGCTCAAAATTAAAAATAATAATTAGTTAGTTATAAATGAATCAAAAAGAATAATTAAATAATTTTGTTTCTAAGTATTTTTGTTTTCCAGTTGTTTATATTTATCCACTATATCTGTGCGCATAAGCTTCATATATGTGATGACAGTGAATAATAATTTTTCACAATTGTATCCTAGTATATATGCATCTAACTCATGCAGATGAGAAGTGTTGGTTCTAGGTTCGCTTGGAATACTTTCGTAGCAAGACTGCGGACCACTACTGTTTATTTATAGCATAGCTTGATTCATAAGTATTGATATTCTTATCTCATTTACAATTTTCTCTCGAGAAATTGCTCTAAAACTGCATCTACATTATAAAATTAATATACGCAAAATATGTAACGACATTCTCATATTGTCAACTGAAATTTCGCAATTTTCATTTTATTAAATTTGTTTATCCTTGCTTTTTATTTCCTAAGGCAAGATATGTTTTTAAATTTATTAATAATTTTTTAGTAGAATATCTTTATCTATCTTTTATACCTCTACTCCTCTAAATTCTTCCTAGTCTAATCTTTGATACTAGAAACAGAGCAAAAATGTTAAATGTTAAGTTACAATGCCTATATTCGTGGCCGTCAGCGATCAAGGACTCTTGTTATTTCAATAATCATGGAAAAGGTGTTCGTTGAAAATAAGAAATCAAATCCCTCTCAAGAACCTTTAATCCCTTCAGAATCCGCCCACCCTTTGAATTTGTATTATGCTCCTCCTTCACCTAATCTGTTTCACAGAAGAGCTCATCTTTGGAGAGAATTTGAACAATAGAAGCGCATAGTCTGAGTAAGGGGCGATATCCTCATTAAACTTCTTTTTGGTCATCACAGATATATTTAAAAAGGGTGAGAAAAATCAGATGACTTTCAGATTTTCATTTTCTGAATCAAGTCAGAGACTTCATTTTAATAATGTGACTTATGAAGTCGAAACAGCTGCTTGAGATTACTTCCGATGATTACCATGATCTAGTTTTTAATCACTAAAAAACTATGTTTGAATACTAATTTTAATTACTTGCATAAAATACAATTTTCTATTCACCTAAACCTATGGTTACAAAGGATATAAAGAATAACTGCTCTATAGTGTTTAATGGTTTAGACATACATTTTAATGCAATTTATATACAGCGATTGAAATTGAGATTGCCTTGTCCTCTTTAACTTTATAGTGATAATTCTGGCCCCTACAGGATATATTATTTATCAATAGAAAACATAGACCCTCTACAATTCGATACCATATAAGAATCGAGTTTATATACAACTCTAAGCATTAAAATATCACAAGCTGTTTTAAAAATTAACACAGTTTGTTTTAAAACATATTTCAGCTTTTCCTTCCTTGAAAAAAGTTTCAAAAACACTAAACGATAAGATGAGCTTCTACGTGTTTATTATATGACAGGCACAAACTATAAATCACGTAAAAATAGTTGAATCAATAAACTGTGAAACTTAGCATTTGTCTTTTACTATTGAAGCATAGTTTAGAGATTTTAAGTGCATATTTCTAATTAATTTTTATTGCATATTTTAACTCGACTGGACTGACCAATCGGAAATTATAATGCCGAAACAATATCCAGAGTGTCTAGTAATTTGTGTAGATTGGCCAGTACTTTGAATCCAGCAAAAAACAATCAAGACCTAAGGAGAATTGATATTGAAATTGCATTTATATTCATCAACATTTAAACTATTCTCCATTCTTAAAATTAAATGTGTGCCACATGCGCTGCTATGAAAGAGTATGGCTTTGTTTAAATACAAATTACATATTAATATCAGTTTAAGTACTTTTTAAACTAATATTTTAACGTGCTTATAATTTTCATCATCCTCATTAATAATCTATAATTGCACACAAATATCTATGCTTGAGCATAAGTCGTTTATAACAGACTTTTTTAGCAGCCCATTTATGAATACTTCTTACTTATTTCAGGCACAAGGTAGTCCCGTGCCTTGTGGATGGAAAGTATCTGGAAGCTTTGGATGGCGAGCATCAATGAGGAAGAGCATCCGTTTAGCTCAGTAAATGACGAGTCCCTTTACTTTCTTCACTCCATACTGACTTTATGGAGAAACTTAGGTGCCTCATAGAGAGATTCCCTGGTCCTCACACACGAGTGCCTCAAACACTTACATCACAGTCCTAGGAAGTATCTGCATTCAATGATGTGGAAGCGCAAAAATTACTCAAATGACCCAAGCACGCTATGAATCTTGGAAATGGTAGCAACCATTTACTACTTTACCGAACTACTACTCTTGATGGCAGTTTTCTTTGGTCTTTTCTGGTGTTTAATTAAAGAGGTTTCAGCGGTTGGGAACAATTCTATCCAAGAATCAATAGCTTTCCATAAAAACAGCTTCTGGTTTCGCATTGAACCACAACAAAAACATGGTGGTGACTTTTACTACGAGTATGAATTTGAATAATAAACTGCTATAATCGAATTTTGTTTCCAGAATTATGCTGAGGACCAGGAACTGTGATCTTCTAAGGTAACCAGGATTTTTTCATTCAGTTCTTCACACAGGACCTTGCCCTATTCAAACATATTAGGGCTATCTTGCTTGAGTTGATAAACTCTAAAAAAGGGAGACAATCTAGCATTAATTCTAACTTAGGTCAAGCACTATACATTTGGCCGGCAATATAAAGAAAACACTTATTTTACAAAACATACACTTAGCATAATTAATAAAAACTTTAATCTACAAATTAACATAAAATAAAAACTTTTTTATAATATTCATGTTTATAACAAATTATCTCATTGAAGAAGTGAATTGGATTCCAGAAGAGTAAGAGAGTTCGTAGAATGTGTGCTATAATACTATTCCTGGGGAAATCAACTTCACGCGTGCAGCTGCATAACTATATGCTAAAAACAAAAAATTATTTATAACTTCAAAAGTCAATTATATTTCATTTTTGTTAAATAAAATTGAATTCAAAATGCACCACAAGGGAATTGAGTCAGATAAACCAAATCAAACTGTTAGGAATATAAGAGGCATGATTAGTTATTTGAACAAGAAATATTCAAAATATGTTGGGTTTATAGTCAATAAGTAGGATACATAATTTTTACTTCACTCTTGAACTTTAAATTCATTAACAATGTTATTTTATATTCATTGTTTCTTTTTCGAAAGCATTTTCCCATTTTCTCAAGGAACTGTTTTCTTAATTTCAAAAATAAATTTACAGTATCGCATTGATAGAAAATTCTTCAATCAAATTTAAAGCAGTTACAGAGATCACGAAGCTAAGAGAATAACAGACAATTTAAAGTTTTTCTAAGCGTTAGTCAAACTGTTAAAGCCTTTGCGGTAGAATTGTAAAATAATCAATGCGCTCACGATTATTCATAAAAATATAGTCAATGAATCTTTAACTTTAACTAAAATTACATTTGGGGCTATAACCTTAGTTAATATGCATAACAAATTATGCATATTAACTAAGGAAGTTGAGTTTCGAAACATTACTTATTGATCAGTATATAACATCTTCACTCTCTTCTTTTTGTCGTTATGTACCAACTTGACATGAAGAAGTATTTCAGGTCATCGTACTTAATTTATACCGAATACAAGAAATGTAATAAAGTAATTTTTTCTGAAGGAAACTTTTATGACAATTTAAGATCTATATTCTCAAGATAAATTTCAGTCAAACATAAAAACAACAATGGAATCTCAGATTAGGTATCTTGGCCCAGTGGCAACCTAATAGGAAATTCAAGTTTTTGACCACTCTGAGAAATGCAGGGGTTAAAAATTTATTTAGAAAATAATCAGTTAATCTAGTCTGGACTCCGAGATACGAAGTTAATACGCAATATCGATTGCTTTCAAATTAAAGTTGGAACGTTAAAACAATTTATCCTGTAACAGAAATGTTAGCTGTGTAATAAGCGCTTCGATATTATTAACGCTTAGACAGTTTTCTACCATTGGTTGACAGGCTTAATTATTTTTTCTTAATAAAACGCCGGTTCGAAAATCTGAATTTTTAATTCATTGAGCTGGAAGTTAAAGAAAATTAATTACAATAAAAAATGTGTCGAATTAATGTATCATTAATTGATTTAAATGTTAACTCTCTAAATCGATATGTAAGAAAATTCACATCAGCCCACAGTTTCGAAACTCTAGCTTATTTCATTTCAAACTTAAGATATTAAAATTTACGAAAGAGAAAGGGAAAGGAAATCCGTTGCACAATTTTTCATTCACTTCACTATTATCTGGAAACAAGTCTTTCTTTATTAGCCTAAGTGATACAATGAGTCAAAATTTAAATTGAAAGTGCTTGGTCTATTAAACAATCTTTATAATATATATACATATAAATATATAAATAATTATATGCATATAATGTATATTTATACATATACATGTATATGTATATATATGTATGTATATATATAATTAATCATACCAAAATTTGTTTTCATTCATTAATCAGTTTCTATAGATGTATTTTTATAAACCAAATATAGCAGTGTTCACAATTTTAAGCTCTTTCTGTGAAAGAATACTGCAAAAGGAAGAAAACGAAGACTTCCATTGACAAATCCGTTTTAAAATGTAGATACTTGTCCTAGTATTTTAATGACGATAATCCTGATGCATTCGAGAAGATAACTGCTATGGGTGAGGTGTTGTCGGTCAGATCTCATGAAAAACACGCAAAATGAGAAACTTTTAGCCCAGTTTTTTTCCTACGAGTCACTCATATCAGGAAAGCAAGATAATAAACGCTATTAGAACTTAATGTGTTTGTGAAACGAACTAGTGAACTCTGCCAGTTCGATTTCGGAGTACATCTTTATTGAGCCTTTCTGTTTCCTACTTCAATACAAGTACTCTACATGCATGGAAGGAAGAAGTTATATAAAGTGTCCACATTTTTCCCATACATGCGCTGAATAGAGACATTTTTATTAATTTGTCATCAAACTGAAAAAATAAGCAGATTGACTGATATTTTTGTAATATCTTCAGTGCCAAAATCTAGAGTATCCGAAGTATACATAAAACATAGAATCACTTGCGAGATTTCTGAATGGAAAGTAGTTTATTAGTAAATAGTGAATTTTACTAAATCTTAGTTTAAAACCTGCAATTTCAGTGTTTTAAGAACATCTAGATTTGTGTTCCACTCTTAGACGAATATTGAAAATCCGTAAAGGTGTCATGTACAGTCGACAGATACTTAAACTAAGCTGTTCGCTTCTTAGGACATAGAAATGCTCTTCTAAATTCTGTATGAGTTGGATTTTGCTTAAGTGCATGTGCTTGTAAATAAAGATGCGTGCCTTGGAAATCGAAGAAATTTAAATAAAAATTTTAAGTTGAATGAATTATCAATTTTATTCAAGTGGGAATGGTCCATACTTGTTGATATAAATCGCTATATATGTATAATAGGCTGCATGAATAATAAAGCGAAATATGTCTATTTGAGAGTGACTATGAAAGTTGAATTTCCGATCAGTCTAAAAGCATCGTTTTATTCCCAATATGTTATAGAGTAGCCGATCGTGCTCAAAATGTAGTGTTCATTTCAGTTACAGCGAGTGCTTAAAGGAAGAAATTAAACTTATTTTTGTAATATCAATAAGGAATCAAGATATGCACAATTCGAAAGCGATCGTGAGACATATTACATGATATGCTCATCCGCAGTGCCGTAAAAGATTACAAATTGAAATCAGCTTACTAATCGATATAATTTTTGTGCGCACTAACGCTCCTCCTCAAAAGTTTGGAATGATGTTAGTTTGAGCATCTTTAAAGTACTAGATATGTCAACGTATGTGCTCGATTCCAATGTACCTTCCGATGCACGCTTATTCGGAGTGGAGAGCATGCTGTGAAGTGAAGCTTCTGAATACAGTGTGGAGGGAGAGTCGGCACAAAGTTGTCGAACAAGTTGACACAAGCAAATCGAACTCTTTTAGGATCTGTGCTGTGAGAACTATAATTCATACTTATAATCATTTTGTAATGGTGTTTGTGTGTAAGTGTTCTGCAACCCAATCTGTTGGCAGGCCGCGCTTGTTACTCGCTCCTCTCCTCGAAACAGTTATCAATCCGAACTCCAAAATTTCCATTCAATTCCTTCACAGTGGCAATGAGGTAGCAACCGTGGCTCGCTAACAGCTAGTTGGATATAACACTGGCATTCAATACTGTATATTTAGAGAAATATATTTTTGTTATATTATTTCAATCACAGATAGAGTGAAAGGCTCTTCTTTTATTCTAGCTAGAAAGTTTTTATTTGATTGCTTTGATTTTTTTAAACTAAACCAGGTATTATATGTCTAGATGAAAGCCGACTTTAAAATGATAGTATTTAGATGTGTACCTTATTCTATTGAAGATCTAATGAGTATGGTTGTAGTTAGAATTAACAAGCTCAAAAAATACTGAATCGAATTTTTGCCAATTAACATTGATCAAATATCATAGAAATTTATTTTTTGAAAGTTTCTTAATTTAAATGCGTTGTTAAATAAGCTAACGATTTATTAAAGTATTGTTTGTTTTAAAGTAATATGTTTGTAACTGTTGTATACTGTGGAAGAATTTATATAAATAAGAGATTGTAGTATATAAAGCTGTTGGTATATCAAATTCTATTCATTTCCAACAAATCCCCTAAAAGTGAGATACTATAATTTATACTCACGATATTCAGTGGTCCTCTTTAATAGGTAGGGGACTTGAAAGCACCTTTCTCAGTGAGTACTTACACTTGGACGACTAGAATTTGCATTCCAAATATTCCTCCCCGAAAACTTTCATTTAAGTGCAATTATCATTCTTGAAGGAAACTCATTAATGATAAGCCTCAAAAATTATTTGCTTTCAGCGCAATCAGTGCGTTGAGCATCATTTGAAAGTTTTTATTGCTGTGAAAAACTGAATATTTCATACCATTCAAGTTTTGAGAATAAAATAGTTTAAAATTAGATTTGGTTTAAGCAACTGTTTTTACTGAATAAACTCCGATTGGATTTGAGACTAAATATAATTTTTAGCTTAGAAAGTAAAGGATAAAAATGTTTTTAGCTGGACCAGCATCACTGATATAGTGAGGGGCGGAAAGCTCGGTTAGAACACATTAGATGCAAGTCAGACATGGATCTGTAATCTCGCACTGCCGTTGATGGTATTTTCACAGTTTAGAATCCGTTGAATTAGTCCCAATATCTTCAGGGCTTTGTATGAACGTTATCTATAAAAGTGGTTTACAGATTTTAAGGAAACAATGACTCATTCTTGATGTAATATCATGTTAATCCTAAGCCTATGTTTATGCTTTGATAGCAAGAGGCTATTCCTTATATTCTCCTCAATTATTTAAAACTACACTCATTCCAAAGTTTTTGAACCGAGTGAAGTAATCGCTAATAGTTATCAAACGTTTTAACAACTTTTAAAAGGGTTATTTCTCAAAATATTTTGCAGCGTTCAAGTGTCACTCTATTGAAGAGCATATATATGTGTATATACCATATATATACATACATATATAGAGAGGTAAAACACTTCAGTTAAACAGCTAAACAGTTTTCTATGTTGGTAAACAGCACTAAATATTACAAGTATATTTGTAAAGAAGTTAATGACTATAAGTGTTTTATGTACTGTTTTCTTTATCTAAAATGATTAAAATTTTAAATGCAAATTACTTAAAGTTATCTTTGAGTAATTAGAAAATGTGAAGTTGTTATGCCGAAATGTAATGTGCATTGTGTATAACTGATTGTTTTCTGTAAAGTCATTACCGTCTAATAAACAATCCTCTCTTCTTTGCATTGTACTTACATTTTCAACAAATAAAATCATCTGAAAACATCACTCAATAAAAGAATTGAACTAATTATAATTCTGTTACTAGTTTAATTTTTGTAATCTTATTTATAAAGAATTGTTTTATTTTAAAGCAATTAGTAAAAATTATAACTGTGATTGATAATTTTTAGTGACAAAAGCATTTTTTAACAAGTACAGCAAATCACAAGTTATATTGTTTAAAAAATTGTGTATAATTTAGTTTTAAACTAACTCTATATTTCAAAGACGCGAAAATTTTTGAAAAGCGCTTATCCCCATTTCACCTTCCAATACATTACACACACTTGAATTGCTTGAGAAAATAGTTTATTAAACACGATTCTCAAAATTGCATCCGTTTCAATTTCGACGGAATTAACAAAGTACAGTGCGATCAAAAAAATCGCAGTCACAGAAAATGTACAGTAGCACTTAATAATATAGAAATCCATTGTTCGCACAGAATGTCATAATGTTAAATCAGGATGCTTTTAGGATAATATTCAAACACAATGTTAAAGATGATGGCAACAGCATGTGTTTAAAATTGTGCTGTAAGGTTATTGTATATGTTGAGTTGCGCGAAGTTTCGATCGCACTGTATAATTTATTTATCAGCTTGTAAAAATTAGCAATTTAGAATCAGTAAAAGGTTAAACAATCTTGTAAAGGTGGAAAATTAAAGAAGCTTATTAATAGAAAATGTTTAAAATGTAAAAAGCTCGAATGTTAATAATATTAATCCCTTTAATGTAGGAACAAAAAGGATTACATAAAATATAACCTTATTAAAAGTTTCTTAGATTGTTTTGCTTAAGAATAAACAAAAGGTACGAAAAAATATTCGTTATTAGTAAACATAAAACAGTATAGTAAAACAAGTATTCAATTCGAATTGCACATTTCGAATCCTCACTTAAAAATAGATTCTTTCTTAGACACTATGAACAGTATACAAATTACTATTTAAAAACTGTCAACTAATTCTGTACTAGATTTAAATCGTTTTACCCTAATAACAATCATTAGATAGACATAGTCTCTAAAATGTGCCTCTGGTTTCTCAATTGTTTAAACAAAACAGAATTGATTTGTTTATTTGATTGACGCTTCATATAATTTCATACTCAAGAATTTTTTCACAATTTTGTGCAAATAGTTAAAGTCCATTTTCTTAACTGTCTCACGATAATTTATCAAGTTTATGATGTTTTTGAGATAGTATTTCATAAAAAATAAACTATCGAAAGAAGGAAATCAAAAAAGTTTTGTAGGACT
This sequence comes from Meta bourneti, assembly GCA_933210815.1. Lineage (NCBI taxonomy): Eukaryota > Metazoa > Arthropoda > Arachnida > Araneae > Tetragnathidae > Meta > Meta bourneti. The sequence continues at coordinate 34,206,917 of OW119933.1, forward strand.
GCAATTATACACTATAAATATATATATATATATATTTAAACCTGACAATCAAAAATATTTAAATATTTTTTAAAAGTTGGAAATTGTTTTCTACGAAACCTCATTTTATAGTTCCTTGCAGATAAATCCAATTTAATTATTTTGCGCGTTCACAAGGGTGTTTTTAAAAATAGTCATCTATATACACTAAAACGATTAAATATATTTATAAATTTAACACAAAACTTAATTTCTTAACTGCACACTATATATAACTGAAATAATAGAAGACAAGGTAGTTCATTCAAGCTAAGTGCTTTGAACTAATAAGTTGCTATGAACTCGTTAAAAAAGCATTTGGAAAATAAACCTAACAGCTTTGATATTTCCGAGTTTAAATTGTATGAAATTAAAAATTATGAATTTAGCAATAAAAAGCTTATTTGATTTTCAAATTTCTTTCTGTAGGAAAGATGAACGATTTTCACTATCATGAATTTTAGTTCGGAAACTAAACATTTTTTAAAACTGCAAGTAAAATTAACAGTAGTGCTTAAATAATAAACGGTCAAATTGCTTGCAAATAGTATCATTTTCTTCCGATGGTAACTTTTAAAACTGAGACAACGCAGTTACACATCCTAATTCAACTTAGGAGGGGGAAATTTTCAACTTTTAACTGCAGTATTTAAGAAATGAGAGTAATTATTGTATCTTCTCTCATAACGGCTGCATTCTCATAAGCAATGATTGAAGGACGCATTAGTAGCAACTGAGAAATATGTTTAGTTACTTTCTACTGGGTTCTTTGCAACGTTGAGAAATATAGAGTATTTCTATAATTTTTATGCCTTTTGACAGTCAACTCAATTTTATTAATTTCATTTTGCAGAACGAGGTAGAATACAATTGGATTTCAATATACTCTCTATCTTCACTCTACCTATCTATATTTTAAAAACGCCAATACCAAAATACCCATTACCAATAGTGAATTGAATTTTCTGTAGACATCAAAAATCCGACTTTTGTATTTTAACTTTAGAGTTTAAAGAAAAAAGTAATTGTACAAACTGTCCTTGATATCCCAATGCCCATTGTAAAGGCAATTTGTTTAAATGTAGAATCCTTGTCAGTTGCAAACTTTTAACCAAGAATGTTCATAGAAAATGATTGATGTTAAGTGATTGTTGGCGTTATCTAAGATAATAGATGAAGAAAATAACTGCTTATGAAAACTATTAAAACTGTCTTATCAATTTTGACTTTGTCTGTATATATGTAATATTATATTGTATGGGGAAATAAAAAGGGATTATGACAAATGAATCAGTCTCATATTTAAATTATTTAAACATCATTTAAACACAAAAAATATTAAGGACTAGTTTACTTAACACTTAAACATAAAAAGGGAACATTAAAAAAAACTTATTTTTTACACAAAACAAATACTTATCTTAAAAATTCAGTTCGATGGAAAAAGTAAAGTTAAGGAAAGACTCGAATTTGATCTTAGATGTGAAGACTCAAATGAATATATCAGCTGTCTGGTCCCTTTTATTTATACTTGATTGTTTTAAATCAAGAGATAAGGAAAGAACTCATGTGAATCCAAGCCTACAGAAGCCAAAATGTCTGAATCTTAGGTATGCCAATTGAAATCAGGGTACGTCAAATCAATATATTAAACGTCTAACACGATACTTTCGAATATTTAAGTTTCTTACACTGGTTCAATAAAAATTATTATCAGGGAATGAAATTTCGTACGGCAATTAAATTTAGAACTCTCATTCTATGGGAAACTTCAATTCCCCTTCTCCAATCATTATACTTTCAACTTTGTTTAAAAAATTGACTCAATAATTCGGTAAAAAGAATTTAGGGGGGGTATTTCAATTAACGTCACACTGGAGCAACACAACGGGCTATTGGTGACGGTCCGGGATCAATCCCAAAGGGAAAGATCCGAGGACAATACCACGTAATTTTGAACCACCTATGAGCCTTTGGATTTCATGTGACCTTTAAATGTTCCGAAGTGGAATGTTCTCCCACTCCTCCATTAAAATATTTGCTAATTGCGTTAGTAGTGGCCAGGTTTGGAGAACAGTGAACGGGTTGAAAGAATCCGTTGTCAAAATAATTCCTTTATCTTAACTTTAAATAGTTTGCAGAGTGGGGGGGGGGGGGGCAGCTCAGGTGTGACCTCGTCATCGGACCGTGGTTCAAAGTTACGTGGTGCTGTCCTCGGATCTTTCCCTTTGGGTTTGTTCCCGGACTGTCGCCAATAGCCCGCTGTGTTGCTCCAGTGTGACGTTAATTAAATGCCTACCTACCTTTAACTTTAAAAACATAAATTTAGTTTTGGACAGAGGGCAGCACGTGCAAGTCTAGCTTCGCCTCTGACTACGAGAAAACAATCGGCGACTCAAAATTAAGTCACTTGAGTGTCCATACATTAATTAATGCTAGAGAGCTAATTTCGGATGTTTGGGGGGGGGGAATTTCAATTAACGTCACACTGGAGCAACACAATGGGCTATTGGTGACGGTCCGGGATCAATCCCAAAGGGAAAGATCCGAGGACAACACCACGTAATTTTGAACCACGGTCAGATGACGAGGCAACACCTGAGCTGGCACCCCACTCTCCAAACTTCCACACCACGCCAACGTGAGGACATTTGAGGCCACGACAGATTTAACGTGCACCAGCCCCCTTTGTACACGACGGTGTTTGGCTGGATTCGAACTCGCAACCCTTCGGTTGCAAGTCCGTTACTCTTCCAACCGGGCCACCGCGGCCCCGGATCTGTTTGGGATTGAAAGTTTTTGACTGAACCTAATTAGTGCCTGAAATCAAAACCACCACCAAATAGGATCTACACTGCAGACCATAGAAAATGTAACTCCGTGAAGGACAAGAGGGAGGGGGGAATTTCAATTAACGTCACACTGGAGCAACACAATGGGCTATTGGTGACGGTCCGGGATCAATCCCAAAGGGAAAGATCCGAGGACAACACCACGTAATTTTGAACCACGGTCAGATGACGAGGCGACACCTGAGCTGGCACCCCACTCTCCAAACTTCCACACCACGCCAACGTGAGGACATTTGAGGCCACGACAGATTTAACGTGCACCAGCCCCCTTTGTACACGGCGGTGTTTGGCTGGATTTGAACTCGCAACCCTTCGGTTGCTAGTCCGTTGCTCTTCCAACCGGGCCACCGCGGCCCTATGGTGAAGGACAAGAGATATAAATGCTATATTTATTATACAAATAAAGTAAGGCACAAGGATGAAATACTTGACATTACAATCCGTTCAGCTTGTGGAACTCGAAATCAGTATTTTGTGACAAGACTGCTGCAATCGTTCACATTTGTCTCGGATCTTTCCCTTTGGGATTGATCCCGGACCGTCACCAATAGCCCATTGTGTTGCTCCAGTGTGACGTTAATTGAAATTCCCCCCCCCCGTTCACATTTGTCAGTTCGTCCCTCCACACACCAGCACCCAGATTCCATATTAACATCTCTAGCTTGATTTCGTCGAACATAAGTAACGATTTCTCGGAAGGTCGTCCGCAGTCTCGCTAAGCCACAATTCTTTCTCTGGTAAAAGTAAGAAACGTGTTCGTATGACTGCTCGTTATACACAGGACTCTATTCTCCTTTTTATTTTAAATAGCCCGTTGTGTTACTCCAGTGTGACGTTAATTGAAAAATACCATACCATACCTTTTTATTTTATGCTGCTTACAATGGCGCATATACGCTGTACTGCTAAGCATTAGCATATCCTTCCATGATCTACGTATCGTGCAAATTTCAAGGCTATTCGTGGTTAGTAAAATTTACGTCGCACTATTACGACACAACGGGCTATTTCCGACTGTCCGGGATCAATCCCAGAAAGATCCGAGGTCACTTCGGGAGTCAGTTGGAAGAGTAGCGGATCAGCAAACCGAAGGGTTGAATTCGAAACACGATCCAACCAGACTATCATGTACATGGGGGCTGGTGCACGTTAAATGTGTCGTGGCCTCACGCTGGCGTGGACGTTCGGAGAGTGGAGTGCTGACCTCATCTAACCGTGATTCAAAATTATGTTTTGGTCCCCGATCTTTCTCTTGTGGATTGATCTCGGAGCGTAACCAATGGCCCGTTGTGTTGTCAGCGCGACGTTAATTACCATCACCATTACCACCTCAAATGTCTTCGTTGGCGTGGGGTCAAGCTCAAGTGTTGACCGTGGTTCAAAATTACGGTGTTGTCCAGTGCGACGTTAATTCAACTACTTAATTACCCGAGGTCACAGCGTCATTTCACCTTGCATATATACAATTGTATTTTCATAATTAAAATTAAAAATATTAAACTATAAGTGGATAAAGTCATGTAACTCCTTTGAATTAATGTCGGATTTTTCCCTTCGGGTTTGATCCCGGACCATCGCCAATAGCCCGTTGTGTTGCTTCCAGTGCGACGGTAATTGCAATTCAATTCGTTGATTTTATTAATTTCTTGTAAAATATTGAGAAAATACGTATATATATATATAGCTGTTGCTTAAACAAAGAAAATTTTTCCTTTAGACTTAAACCTCAAAACAATTCAAAAGCATTTCCATCACAATAAAAATACAAATAAAAAGGGGTGTTCGTGGATGCTCATTGAAAACAATCTAACGATTGAAATGATGCTGCAGTTCACCGAATGATTCTAGAACTGCAGGCAAATAAAATTAAAAACCAGTTCTGTATTGAATTGCAGAACTATTTAACTGGAATCCAATGAAAAATTAATATAGCTTATCTATTCCTTCTTTTTCTCTTGATAATTTGCTTTACACCAATGTAAAAAATATTTCCATTGTTTTTCTCCCTTATTACTTATACTTACATACTATTAAAAACTGTTTTAATAATTAGTAACATGTATTGATAACATAGTTTTCAAATATGAAAATAGTAAATCAAATGGTTAATCCAAATTTTGAGACAATCAGATGAAAGACAGCTGGCTATGTGCAGTATCTCAAACTATGGCTAAGAGGGCAGATAATTGAAAAAGATACTGTAACAAAATTGAAAAATATATCAAAATAAATTGGTAAATGTATCAAATATATATTTGGTTCCTTTTTCCTACACAAGTCAGCCCCATTTATCCTAGACTTGGGAACAAAATCTTTATCATTTTCTGAGCAGTGTTTTAATTGTCACTAGAAACCAAAAATTTAAAAAAGATGGAATTATGACTAAGCCACCACATTAGGTTTGTTTTGTCATTCTACTCATGTTTTTAATTAGACTAGAGCTTAAAGTGGATTCCGAACCACTAGCTCAAACATGATTTAAAGATTTAAGTATCAAGCACTCTTGTTTAAAAGATTCGTATAACTTTTTCCTAACAGAAAATTTCATGATGCATTCCTTGGAGTAGGTGAATGCTTGAAAGTTAAAACCACTACGCAAATACCAATTTGAATAACTAAAATCAAGTTACCAAATTTCACTCTCAACATTCAAAATAGTTTTTTAATTTTCCATACCTGCCAAACTTCAAGGGAAAAAACAGAAGATTTTTATGACAAAATAAATAACACTGATGTTAAATACTGACACAAATCTTTTGCACTGAAAACAATTTTAAGCAGTGCTATCAGAATAGCACATGAAGAAAGTTATTTTTAATTAACATCAGTTCACAACTTTGCCTGTCAGATAAGAAAAATGCCTAAAAATTAAAAATAATTAAGTGCCAAATAAGTAACAATTGCACCAAATTGGAATTTATGAAAGCATTTCAAAACTGAAAAAGTAAACCTGCTCTCTACTTTGGAAATTTACACTTGGTAATATTTTACACACAATGCCACGTATACACAAAGAGAAACAATTGAATTTTTTCTTGGGTTTTTTTTAGGTACAGAACATTTTTCTTGATAATTAGTGCCAGAGAAAGCTTGTATGACAATCTAGCAACTCCTGATTCCAACATCTTTGACGGTAAAGGCTGGGGGCCAAAACTGAGATTAGCTTTACTTGAAAAAAAATTCCCTAAAGAAAATCTAGAAAATAATTTTTGCTGTAGAAAATTTGCATAAAAGTTGGAAGGTATCATTTTTACTTATATTTTTAAAACTTTTGCATCCATATACAAAGTAGTAATCTTATATATTTTTGAAAAAGAATATATATGGAAGAAATGACTAAAAAAATTTAATAGAAGAAATCAATTTGTTTTAATTTGAGCATTTACTTCCTCACATAATTTCAGCAGTATGTTTATATATCTGAATTTATATTTCCACAATTGATAGAAATCATGTGGAAGTCACTCGCATTTCTTTTAATTCCAATCTAAATGGCAATATAGAAAACAAAAATAAATTATTTTACTTCTTTAATGCTACTTTACACTAACACAAATTCATTTCTATTAATATTTATTGCAGATGAAAAAAATGGATTGGGCAGCTGATGCTACATGCTTGTCATCATAAAATAAGAATTTTTTCACTTTAAGACTAATAGAAAGTAAAATAAAGACTAAGACAAAATTCTTTGCAGCTCATGACAATTTTCAGGTTTAACATCTACATAAAATAAAAAAGATGGCAAGTTTCGTAAAAGGGAAAATTATACTAAATACATCCATTCTAAAAAAAAGTTGAGTAACAAAATATGTTTTGATTTTAAGAAAAAGTTTTAATCAGTTTATGATCACCAAGCAAAGCTTTATTTATACACATAACAAAGCATTAGTGTGTAACAAACTTATATAAATTTAAAGAAATAAGAATTTGGTAATCAAAATCTATTTAAATTACATATATTTATATATATTTATATGTATATATGTACATACAGTTTACACTTTAATAGCTCTGAAAAGAAATATCAAAAACAATATATACAAACTGAAGTCTCCATATATACCTCTCGTACTTTAAAAACAATGCCATTTATTTTAGTCATGGCACTAAGTTGTTAAAATTTATGATAGGCAATGAGGTCAAAATGTAACAGATTTTCTAGAAACCTGCAAGTCCAAAAATATGGCACTTGCATCCTGGACTTCACTTTTATTGACAAGACTGTCAAAGTAAAGAAATCTAAATGCACTTTCAACATAAGTGATGAATGCAGCAGCTGGCAATGTAACTGCATTTTTCACAATGTTCACAACACAGTTTTTAAAAATTCAGATGATTGGCATCCACACATCAGAATAATTATAAATAACTTTACATTAAATGCTTAATGTGTTAGCCAGAATAAACACTAGTTCCAACTCATAATGAATGAGAAAGTTCTAGAAGGCAAATGTTATAATTGTAGATTTCACCCTTATACATTTTCCAGCCTATAAACAGCATGATATGCATTCCTTAAAAGAGCATATGGAAAACAAGATTCCAATAAATCCATGGTAAGAAATGGGGATTCTTGTACAATTAAATCTAATAAGAGATAGACAGACTCTCTGTTCTTTGTAGCTTCTTTGTCATTTTCTTGCCCCAATCTCAACAAGCTGGATGATGCCAACTAAAAACAGAAATAAATAAATTACCCAACTTGAAGGGAAAGCCTTCAAATAAAACAATTTCTATAGATTAAGTCACAAAACTTACAGCTAAAAATTCTTTTAATCGGTCTTCAATGTCTCCATGACCACATATTGTAAATAAAGCTCCTGCAATACTATTTATTGCTTGAGCAAGGCAATGAATATTGTTGCTATGCCCTAAAAATATAAAATAGCATTCATTAACATCGAGATAAAGTACTAAATTGCATGAGATCAACTAGAAACAATAAACAAGTAATCAGCATAAAACTTGTGTTTGTTAAAACATACCTATATCTATTTCAAACATGTGGCACAGAAATCAAAATTATTTATTTATTGGAGAATGGCAACAAAATAATGTAAACAATATAAATTCAAAAGCTATTGAACTTATTTGCCAATTTTGCATCATTGTTAAAACATGCTTGATTTGAGCTATAGAGCTGCATATTACTAATATTACATGAAAGCTTGCCACTCTAATGAAATTCTTTAGTAATAAGTTGGTTGGTTGAATCAAGTTTTACAGTGCTATGGCTATATCTGGCCATAGCACTGTATATATTATTAGATAACTTTACTACATCTCGCTGAGTATTGTGCAGATAAATGGCAACATTTGGTAACCCATTAAGCTCCTTGTGGAAATAGAATTTTGACTGTTGTAATTTTAAATAAAAAAATGAGACAAAAAATATTTGAAAAAAACTCAGGAAATTATGGTTTCATGTATCACTCATTTTTTGCTACACAAGGGCAAATTGGACTAGGACCTATGGCTTAGAGCGGATTCCAAACCAAAGAGCATCTATGCCAACAGGATTGAACCCAGAGCCTGTTGGTCCAGAGTAACAATGGAAAGAAACGTAATTATAATCAAGCTTTTAGAAATAACAGAGTTGAAATTAAAAAATTTTATAGGCATTACACATTTTCAAGGGGATCAAATTTTGTATGAACATTTCTTTGGTATGCTAATTTTAAAGAGACTACAAATGTGAGAGTACATTCAGCACATAATACACTTAAGATTGCTCCACAACCTTCCTATTCCCAAGATTTGAGCTCAGTTGACTTTTTCTGAAGCTTAGGGTGCTGTTACCATCAAAGAGGTAAGTTAGAAATTGGTAGAAAGCAGTCTCAGTAATTAAATGAAAATGGTCCAAATGCAAGACTATACGTACATGGCTATTTTGCAATTGCAAAGATGTTTAAATTAATATATACATGTACAAAAAAATTAGCATATTTTCAGTACAAAAATGGTCATAGAAATGATATGCATATATAATAAATAGTATTACTTATTGCTATTATCTGATTGGGGAACAGTTCTTTTGACATTTAGGAATGTGATAAAGAAAAATATGAAGATTGACATTGGATACACATCTCCTTTAAAAGTTTATATAAAATTAAAGAAATCAAAAGTTAATGTAATTTTAATAATTTGCAACACAAGATGACTTGAAGAACTTATTTTGTTTATAATAGTGTTCACAGTAAACTTCAAAAATTCAAAAGATAATTCTTTAAAATGTACTGTGTTTTACCACTTTAAGCAATTTATTTTTAAGATTCCAAAAACTTTGCAATTCTGGCAGTATTTTTTAAAACTATTACCATTTAGAAAACTAACATTTGTTAAAAATTAAAATTTCTGCTAAAAAGAAAATTTTCATAAAGTAACTTCTAGATTTACATTTTAAGTTTATCAAACATAGCTTTTAAAAGTAGCTTTAACAGGAAAAAGTAACCATACTCTCAGCTACTGTTGTTTAACTGGTTTGTAGCTACAACTGCATTGGTAACATTTTGAAAAAGGCAAAATGTTTGAATATGTATATATTTATCAAAAATACAAATCTACCACATTGTTGAGGAAAACTTTGAAAAAATCAGAACTTAAAGATAAAACACAAAATGCAGAAATTTACGGATCTGTGAAAGATTTTTATCTCAGATGATTGCAAGAAATACACATTAAGCAATATTCAAAAAATAGAAGAATATATATCAATGCAATAGCTTTATAATAGCAAAACTTTTCTTTTAATTGTTTTTCTATTATAACAGATCAGTAAGATTATCACTTTATAAACTATAAAACGACAGTTGAGGACCATTACAATGACACTATTAACCTTTAAGCAAAATTGAAATAAATGTTTAAAGAACAGATGCTAGTGCTTTTATCGTTCATTCCAGGCTTGAACAGAATATTGCTTTAAAAACTATTACTATACAAAGAGAACAGAGTTTAGTTAGATGAACTATGATCATTTTTAGCTCATGTGAGCTAATTTGACCAGGACGTACATCTATAATTCTAAATCATTATTTCATTTCTGCGCTTACCCCCATAACACATAATTTACTTACATCCCAGTTTTCATTAAAGAAATCAATATAATTGAAAATTTATGCTAGTTGTTTTATTTTTACAAAATTAGATTTCTTGCTAGTTTTAAATTTGACTAGTGAGACTACATTTTAATAAAATATACTGTTAAGAAAAAATTTTAGGAGCACCTTTTTGTTCAGCCAAAATGACTGGAAAGGAACAAATAAATCATTAAAGCTGTACAAATACCAGGATGGGTAAAAATTCATTGTAAAAAAGATTGAATACTATAATACAATCTAAATTTTTCAATGGTGGTTTCGATCAGCTCATTTTGGTTGAAATTGGTTTCAAGCCCAGCTTTAGAATGTTACAAACATCCCCTGAATTCTCCCCCAAACACTATGAGCAGATTAAACTCTGCAAATCTTTCTGATTTTTTAAATGATATAGGCATGTCTAATAAATTCTAAGCACTCGTTGATTTTAATACATGTTTATTGCTTAAATATTGTGTCTTGCATTTATTCACTGGAAGTACATACTTTATTTAAACACATCATGATATTTTAAAAACATGGTATGGGAAATGCTGGAAAATAACAAAAAAATATTGGATGCTAGTAGAAAAGTGAATTGCTTCATGATTCCTTATGAAATTTAAACTTATAAACAAAATCCTGGGATTTTTCTATTCTTACCTCTTTATTAACTGTATCCTCCTTTATTTGAAACTTAGAAAGTGAATATTTTAAAATAAATAACTGCCTCTTGCTTTCTAATATAATTCACTACATTTTTAAAATATCATTTATTTAAAAAGCAAATTTAAAGCTACCATACACCCTCTGAGCATCACGAGATTTCTCAGCTATGTACTATAACTTTTAACCCACAAATAGCCACAGCCATTGGTCACAAGAACCCTCGAAAGGATTCTATAGGTCAGGAACTGGTTAGAAGTCATGTAAGTGGTGGATGACCCTCAGAGGGTTAAAATGCTAGAAAGAAGTTTTAAAATCTAAAATTTTCCAGTTTATCACATTTTCTTACAACCAGTGTTTTTTCACTTTCTAAAAATTTGTAAAAAAAATTTTCCCCTAATGCTTGGCTAATTGAAGTTAATCATTACTTCACTACAAGGGCATTAAGTATTACCCTGGTGCACCATGGGAGGGGTTTCATGTTACATCTCGCATATATCCACATTTTAGGCACAACTCGTTTATACACATTCATTCTAGACAAATATCCATTCCTTTACCCTGAATTTGGGCTAGGAACCTTTAGATCTAGATCCTGACCACTAGACTGACTGATCGGCTATTTGTGTACAAATTAAACATATTTTAAAACATTAAATAAGTTCATAGCAAAATTAAAATTGAATCTATAACCTTCTAATGAAGCTTTATAGTATGATCCTTCATTACGTGACAGCTTTGGCAGAGAAACGGCTACAAAAACCATCAACAGGCAAGCCACAGTGTATTCATCTTCACCAAGTTCTAATAAAATATATGTACACAAAATATAGCATTATTGTAAAGGCATTTTAGTCATGAATAATTCTTTTCTCATTCATGTTCTTATCAAATCATTTTTATTTCCAACAAATTAGTCATCAATAAAGTACTTTTACAAATATGAATATGTTTATTTTCAATGAATAAACCATTCCACTTCTTTTACAATGCTTTGCAGTGAAAGTGAAATGTCAATATAAAATTTATACTTTCAAAATCCTATAAAAAATTTATTTTCCAATAACTTTTTCATTTACCTTTAAATTAACGCTAGAGTTTAAATAGCTCATGTGCAAATTGTGGCAAAATGTTATTCATTAAGGTAAACAAATTACTTACAAAAGCAATTTTAATTAGCATTGTGTTTGCTATAAATTTTTTTATCAAAACCAATGCAATTAAAAATATCAAGGTATTTCAAATAGATTAAAAATACATTTGTTTCTTTCCAAGAAAAGAATTTTAAAATTTTCGAAAACTAAAAACTAATATTACTATTATTTTTATTCAACTAAAAAGTTCCACATTTTTATTCATGCTTGAAAAGAAACTTGAAAGCTTTACTTGAGTGTAAGTAATGCTTGGCACTGGTTGTGTTAATATTTGATTTATATGCAAGCTGCTCAGCCATGAAAAAAATGTAGTGACGAAAAGTTTTCAAATTCTGGTGTTTCAGCAGTCCTGCAAGACGCCACCCAAAATAACTCATTGGGTTTTTCACATGGACAATGTTAATGACCTAAAACTAAGGTTTTCAATCACCCGTAAAACATTTTAGAAAGTTCAATTCCTGTCAAACATTAAATCCAAACAGTCTAATTTCCTTCTAAATGGGCACATGCTGTGGGTATGCCTTATGAGGATCTAACTGGACTAATTTGCATGTGAAAGTTTCTACCCAGTTTACTTCAATATATCTAAAGCGCAATATGCAATTCAGATTAGTTCTGGTGCTTTTTCAAACAACCCAGAACTCACTACAGAGATGGATATCCATAGATGGACAAACCCCTTTGAGTCCCACTCATTCTGTCTTATCTGTTTAACATGCTTAGCATGATAGGTTTATAGTCAAATTTGGAGTCAATTCTTGGGCATGACTTCTCGGAAAACTAAAATAGATTGGAAGTACTCATCCTGGTTAAGTTCACTACAACATTTGTGGGGAGTCATGATCTAATCTTTCCACATTTTATAGTGGCAGGATAAGTATGGAGGAGGATTTTTAAAAGTAGTCATATTTATTAAAGATCGTAAATATCACATGGCAGAAAATCGGACCAGTGAATACTTTCATCTGATAAATAAGCTCAAAGTGTTTTGTAAGTATTGGGTCATACTCGATTTCACCCTTGCTTGCAATATTAGGTTTAACCCATTACAACCATTTCTAAAGAGGGCAGTGTCCATTCTTAATTTTCAGATTTCAATGCTCACGTCAGTCACAAGAGTGAAGAGAATGTTCTCCAAGTGTTCTCAAAAAGTTTCTCCAGAACCAAGACTCGATGATAGCCGTCAAGGAGACAAGTAGGAACCAACTTAGGTGCATCACTACTATTCTAAACTATTATTGCATGCCACATGAGTCATAAAATTACACCAAACCAAATTAAATACTAAGCATGCAGTTTACAAATTTCTTGGATGGTGTTTCTTAGTTCCTACATACAATCATGACCTTATTTTAAGGCAAGACTGTTCACCTTATTTGGGTCAGGGTGGTCATAACAGAATGCTGTGACCTGCCTCACATATTGAGTTTTATGGGCATATATTGCCACATCATTACATCTATAGCTGTTTTCATTGGTGAGGCAAATCTGACTTAGGTAATGTTGACTTGCACTCAACTCTGAAGAAATTTTAGGAAAGTTTGGTAATTGATGCATTTGAATTTTCCAATGAGGAGTGTTTCACGATTATGGAGACTTTCCAATAAGGTTTCAGTACAGATCAGAACCTCATACCATCATCATGAAACATAAACAGGGACTTAAAAGGCAGCTCATGTGCATGTAAGAGCCACAGAAACCATTGCAAGCACCAGCCAACATGCTCTTTAAGTTTTCTGGTAATTTCCTCCATAGTGTCTCATGTTTGCAGCATCTAAGGATACTACTTTTCGTGCAGAAATTTTAACTATCATTTTCAATCAAATTAAAATGAATTCATGAAGTATAATAATTTGAAACTAAAGAATTATTTTTACTATGTAGAATCAAATATTACCACTTTTCTGAGAACGTAAGGCAGCAACTAAGGCTGGGTCAACACGACAAGGAAGTCCAGCAGCAGAAGCAATTTCACTGACTATCTATAAAACACAGAAAAAGAGTACTTCTAAGTTTAAGGATTTCCACTAGTTTCTAATCAGAAAACCCTCATTACAACTAAAAACATCATTAAATCTTAAATTTATGAAATTTAAGTATTAAATTAGATTCTCATGAAGATCATAAAAATATCCTTTTTTAAAAATATCAAGCTGTTTTTTAACAAAGGATATCGAAGACAAATGATGCAATGATGAATTATCCCACAACCAACCATGTTATGCATACTTAGATTAAATAAGGCAAGAACTCCAAGTACCAAATGGTGTATATCCAAGTAAAATGCGAATCATATCCTTTTTACATCAAATAATTTATGAAAACATTTTATGGTCTAGCGATTTAACAAACATATACTTCAAATTTTAAGAGTTACTTTTTAGATTTTTCGGAGCAAAAATCTCCCCTAAGCTCAAAAGATTATAGAAGTAAAAACTTTTAATTATACAAAACGTTTCCAAAAAAAATTTAATCTAAAATTTCTCTACATCTTTAAATTTTTGGTAACGTAAAACTGAATTGAACACCCAAACATATAGCAATAGGAAAATTTTATTCAATAACTTAATTTTAACTATTTTAATGGATTTATGAAACTAGTGTATAAAATTGAACAGAGGAAAAATAATATTGAAAAAGTTGTTGCTTCATAGCTGTTATAAAGTTGGATGTAAAAGCAATACAGTACTGACATTTTGAACTACATGTTTTCAAGTGTGATAGTTAACATTACTGCCCAACGAGAAATAAATGGATCAAAAGGAAATTTGGTAAAACTAAAATGGACTAAAGCTGAATTCAAATAGGAAGCACAAGGTGCAAAGCGACACGCGTAGACCAATCAGAGGTGTCGTTGCGAGTGCTGTTCCTTTTCAAGTTGGAACCATTACAAATTTTGCCACCTGAATGGTCTGCACATGTCAATTTGCAGCCTTGTACTTCCTATTTGAATTCAGCTTAAGGAGCATATATTACCATGAACAAAAAATAATTGGAAAGGTTGATTTTTCAGATGCATCGAAATTTAACATCTAATGCAGGTGGGATGTAGGAAGAGCATATTGGACATTATGTATGTTTCAGAAATATTTCATTTAATTATTTTCCCTCCACTTTATTAAGCAGGATAAATTATTTGGTGAAGCATGCACTGCAACAGTGTAAGTCTAATACTGGATGGCATCATAAAGGTTAACAAAGACCTGAACATACTTAAAGAATCACTATGAAAATTGTAAGATCAGTTTGGAGTTCAACCATCATTTTGTACTATACTCTGTCAAAGTTGAAATGGCAACATTTGATTGTTGTTTTTCAAGTCTGATATTAAAAAGATGCAAACGTTAAGCAAAACAAATCCACATACTGATATTTATTTTGTCAGTCATATAAAGAATAGACATCAGTATTTGTAATCAATTGCTTTATTTTACACACGGGAAAAAAATTGCTGTTTTGAACTCACCAATTGGTGCATGCTACGTCACTTGGAACTTATTAAGTAATTTTAACAGTTCTTATTCATGTATTCAATATTGTTTTATTTACCATTGAATCTCCATTTGGCACATGATGCTTAAAATCGCATATAGAGCTAAGCAGAAAAGGTATCCGATCAGTAAGAACCTATGGGAAATTCAAATAAAATCATAAACATATACAAAGATAAATTCAACAAATGAGAGTATGCATATTTCAAGGATGAATAAATGATTATATTGAAGCAAGATTTCAAGGAATAAAAAATTGTTTGAGCAAAAAAAGATTTTTATGTTCTTACATCATTCAGAGAATCTTCAGCTAAACTTCGAAAGCATATGATAACACCAATGATAGTCATCCTTTGAAGGACATTGTCAACACCTAAGAGAAAATATTCTAAGTAATCTGGTGATGAAGAAAACAAAGTATTGAAAAAATATCACAAGAGATATTCATGATTTAACCATAACTAGAGATGAATATTAATGGACAAACTATACATGATTACTTAAGCATATACAACACAGGATAAGGTGCTACTGATAACCATTAATTTTCCTTGTTATCAGAAAACTTTTAAAGAACATTTTTAGTTCAAAAGCTCAACTTTTCTTCGATAAACAAAAAATTTGTGATTTCAGTAAAACTTCAAATTACATAAGTAACCATCCTTTCCTATCAAAAGACAGTAAGTAAAATTTATAAAACACTTCCTATCTCATTTTAGAAATACTCTTATAAATATAATATTTCATGATTCAAAACTCAAAAATTTGCAGTATCCCTAACCAGCCTGACTGAATGTAGGATCATATGTAATTATTTGGTACTAAATAAACAATGATTGCAATAATATTCAAAAATTATTTTACTGAACAAAGGTATTTTTAATTTTGAATGGAAATTTACTTAATTGATAAAAAATATTAAATTAGCTTCGGTATTGGAAGTGTTCCTGGAATTCATAACAAGGCAAGTTCTGCATATTAACTTCAATCACAAAGTGTTCAACATCAATTATTCCAACCAAACGTTTATGAACAATAAACAGTTGAAGGTTTAAATTAATTATTTTCCTTAGTCAACAGGGTGTGAAAATCATGATTTTTTAAGTAAAAAATCAGATTTATTTGATTTAAACCCAATTTTTTTTTATTTAAATCAGATTTTTATTATTTTAACTAATTTGTTTCCCCTATATGTTCAAACATGTTAGAAACGAGATATGCAATTTACAGTGTAGTTTTTAGATAGCATTGATAAATACTAAACGTTAGTATATAAGAGGGTTTAGGAATTATAGTAGGATAAATATTTTGAATTAAAATAATTTTACTTATTCTTGAGCCTTGTTGCTTTTGTTCTTTTATTTGAATTCTACTTGGTTACAAATCCAAAAAATTATTTTAAAATATACATTTTAAAAGGAGATAAAATTTTATTTTAAAATATATGAATTTAATTATTTTAAAAATTATAATAATTAAATAAATTTTTATTTTCTGGCCTTATTGATACTTGTTTCACGTGTAAAAATTGTAAGTTAAGTTAAACTGTTATTTCGTAAATTTTCTTTCTACAAAGTACTGGTGGTAAGATGGCTTTATAAATGGCTTTCTTGTTTTCACAAACACTATAATATAAATGAGTTTCCCCGTTCCAAAGATATCTGGGATACAGTTTTGAAAGAAATAAAAAAACATCTTTCTCTTGAGTTTTCATTATAGGCAATATAATAGATGAATATTTTGCTTTTCCAAACAGTAAAATGTTCTTTATGTTTAAACTCAGTTGAATTTCAGCAAGATTTATTCAATAATATAGGAAGGGGCATCCAGAACTGGTTTGCAACATACTGAATAGATTACATAGTGCTGATTCCTTTATCAGGGATAGTAAATTATATTATGAAAAGGCATCAGGTCAAGTCGATCCAACCCTTTTACAGGGCTGAGTATGTCAAAATTTACCAAAAACGTTTTGCAGTGGATTAAACTCAGCCTGGGCTGATCAAGATTTGTGAGTGACTTAAGTGAGCAGAAAGAGAAATATTAGTTGTGATTGTCAATCCAACACGGGTTTCAACTCCTAGGTGTTGGAACCCCTTAGGTCCTTTAAACAGGAGTGGTGAATATTTCCAATACCAAATAAGTTGTTTAAAGTAACACCTACACCAGGATATCTAGTAGGAACCTTTTACAATTTTTATAGTAGGACCTAGGACAGCCAAATAATGTAAGGGATAAAAAAAAATAACACAAGAAAACGAATGCGCTAAATGATTCTCTTTTATTAGGTCATTCATCAGAAGGGTCGCACAAAGTTCTATGGACCTGAACACTTTGGGTCCTAATATTTTTATGGTTGTGACTGGCACCCTTTTAACATGAGGGACATTTAAAATGTAGCAAAAAAATTTTAATGATTTAAATAAACAAAATAGTTTTGAATCACCTTTATACGAAGCAAGTGTTTTACTTAGGCCCCAATAATTTCTCAAAGTTGGTGCCATTGCATCTCAATTATTATCTTTAGCATCCTCAAAGTAAGGAAGCAAGTTATTTTCAGTTAAAAAAGATAATTCTTTGTTACTGAGTGGAAGCAAATTTTTAAACTTATATTGTCAGGTTACACTGCAAAACAGATAACTCCATTTTTACTTTTTTGAGTTAAGTATACTTTCATACATTTAAGGTACTGTAAATTATTTCTGCTGTGCATGCTCTTGAAAGTTAACTTGTATAGTACTTGACGTTAAGAGCTCACACTAGAGTTATCTTGTTTTTGCAGAATATATTACACAATTATGTGTGAAAGTATACTTGACTCAGAAAAGAAAAAATGGAGTTATCTTGTTTTGCAGTAACCCGACAATATAAGTTGGCTGATTTTAAAGACATTACATTATATTTGTCAACTCACATATAACTACTTTTAACAAATATAAGAAACATAGAAGCCTTAATGACGACAAACTAATGAGAAAAGAGAAATTAAACAATATACATAAAATAACCTTACTTTGAGCCATCTTTGGTCCTATTAGTAGGCAAATAAAAAATGTGAAGGAAAGAAATTATTGCATTATTTCAGTTGAAAAAATATTAATATTTAACAAGCAAGAGATTAACATTGCATTATAAAACTGATGAAATGTGTATAAAATTTAGAGAAAGAAAATATCATTCAAGTCATTTTTAACTTTTGCATAATGGATTTTATCTATTCTGTTCAATAAAATGGAAGAAATTGAAAACAGGAATTACTGTAGGAACATTAAATTATAGTATTAATAGTTGGAGGGAGCTTGAAAGACATTGGAAAAATAGTGATTTCAGGCGACACACACGTGTACCCATAATGTATTTAGAAACTAAGGCATGAAGATAAAAATGTATTCATCTTATGACATAGTGTTGAATACACTTTGTAGAAAGCACTTAGACAATATATGCACATTTCATTCATTTGGCCAAGCTGCACCAAACACAAGACAGATGATGGTTGGTTTTCAGGAAGCAGGTAGATCTTTTTATCAAATTGTAGAATTGAGTTACATGAGATATCAACAGTACAATTATTTTTTGAAACAAGACAAACCTAAAAGGATATTAGAAGTAAGCCACAACTAGGATAGCATTTTTCCCGATTTTCATATGGTTTTCAGAATAAAAAAATTACTTTTTCAAACAAAACTGAAATCATTAAATACGATTGAATCATCATTAAAACAATTCTACCTTCATCCCTTGAAATGAATTAATTCCTGCAATGTTACACTGTATCTGATAATTCAAACTAAAAACAGGCTATAATTAAAAATTTTGTTAAAACAATTACTCACAGAAAACATTTTTAAATTGGATTTCTCTACAAATAATTAAAGTAGTTTGATAAATTACTATATAAACATTTCCAGTTAATTAAAGGCATAAAAACACTTTCCTAACATAAAATAAGCTCATTGCTATACTTATTGTTGATGGTGTAGTTTGACATCAATTGATGATGAATGGCTTTCCTTTTTCTAGTTAGCCAATATATTTCTAGTTAGCCAATAAGTTTCCAATAAGTTTGATACTTTTTCTTTTAAACGAACAATGTAATATTTAAATTTTTTAAGTTGACGAAAAGTTGTGGTTTTCAAATGTTTTCATTCAGTCTTCAAAGTGATGACATGGAGATAATATTCAACTTTGATTACAAATGTTTGACCACATAGATTGTATAACTCCTATAAAATTTTGAATAAAGACTTGTTTTAACCTAGCTTAGACTAAATTAATATACTAATAATTATATTCACATTAGATTAAATAAATCATAAAATCAATTCTTTTTGTAATTACTTTCATTAATTTATTTCACACTAGGTCAAAAAGTTCCTAAAGGAAGCACATCAATAAACAGGATACAATTCCTTAATCTTACAAAAAAATTGGAATGTCTACAGCATTAAAGTGAATGAAATTCAGAAAGAAAAATAAATATAAATTTTGTTACATGTATAATTCCATTCTCACCAATTAAAATAAATATTTTTGGGCCAACTAAAAATTTCAATTCTAGTCAAATAAATTTGTTAATTTACACAAAAATTAGCTTTGAAAAGTTGACTAATTATTTCAAAACATTCCCAAATGTGATAGAACTTTAAATATCTAATAATAAATCAAAAGTAGTTTAAAAAATAAGATCTGACTTATTGATACTTTTTGCAAAAACAATTGATACTTTGATGAGGCTGAGGTTTAATTCAGGTGTCAACTGCTAAAGTATGCTTTAGAGTTACCTTTTAAAGGTGTTTGTCGGGGTTTAATGGCACAAGATCCAAAAAGGGATGTGCTGCAAACTCAAGACAAAATAAAATTGAATAAAATATATTTTTAAGTTTCAGAGCTCGTTATTGACAATTTGAAGTAATGCAATACATTAACGTGGCATCCTGAACTTTTATAAACTCTAGTAACACATTACATTTTGAATAAAATAATCAATGCTAAGTCAGACGAACTCTGAATAGAGAAGTTTCAAGTCCATCAAGTTAACGTCAGAAAGAATTTCGATTCCCTTTGAACTAACTTTCTGTCTTTGGAAATTTTCTTCGTTCTTGTGGTTCATAAAACGAGTATCAACAGTATGACAAACTCAACACATGAAAAGCTTCAATATACTATGCAATAATTTTATTATCTTCAGTCTAATAATTTCTTAAATGAAATTTCCAATTCATGTATCACAAAACAAAAAAATTGCAATTAAAAGCAAGAGTATAATACTATCTAACACTGTTAGTTACTTTCACAAGTAAAATTGCTTATTAAAATCAATAACGTATACAAAAATAACAAAACTTTTAAAACTACTTACTCTGAAGTCTCCGTAGGAGTTCTTTCATTTCTTCTGGTTTGTCAAAGTTGGATCTTAGTGCCATCAAAATGTCTTTATTAATGACAACTAATTTCTAAGACAAACATTCTTGTTAGACATATTAAAATATTAAGCAAAACAAAAATAACAGTCAAACTATCTTTAGACTCCATTAGTTCTGAAATTAATCATAACTTTTAAGAGTCCATCAATTCACGTTACATTATCTATGAATTTAATAGAATTTCACACTTTGATGAGGTAAGCTATATTTAACAATAATTAAAAAACCTACCTTGAGCTCAGTAACTTGACTTGCAATGTGCCACATTAAGCTTTCATTTAAATACTTCATACCATATGGTCCTATAAGTTCAGCTAAGGCACGAAGTTCTGAAAGTTTACAACATTAAATTTATGCTAAAAATTGGATTAGTTTGGAAAATGAGAAATATAAAGTACTAAGATGGATAATGGAAAATCAATGACTAAATTAATAACAGAAAGTATTGATTACATATAATACTAAAGATTCAGGGAACCATTCCCTTAGATGAAATTAGTTCACTATATTACTAGAGTCAAATTTCCCTCAGGTGCAAAATGAGATCAAACATGCAGCTCACAACATAAATCTGGGGTCCTTGCCCCATCTCTTATGATATTTCACTACTGCACATGTCATGCATTTAAGAACATTACACTTCCAACTCTCAATAACTTCTTTATTCTTGATAATTATATTCTTTTTCAGTCAATTTGTCCATAAAAATGTTTTTACATGTACGAAAATACGAAATAAATGTTTAAATTAGTCTGTTACAAGTGCTATATAATATTGATTATATAGTTGTGCTTTGTTTTTAGCTAAATCAATAAGTCATTCAAATCTAAATTGCTAACAGAATAGGCACAGCTTGGTCAAATATGGCCCTTGCGCCATAAAACCCAAAACCAACTAAAAGAATAAGTTACCATGTTGATGAGATGGAAAGTGGCAATTTAACAGTGTCAAGTTTTAAATTTTATATCAAAGATCCATGTTTTTCTATTATTGTTACTTAACAAGTAAATATTAAAGAATTTTACATTTTAAAAATCCTTGCAAATTGTTTGATTGAAGCCTAAAAATTAAGCTATTCAAAATTTGCAAGAATTACAATGAATAACTACTAAACATTATGCCAACTTGTATAATACAATGGAACAAAGTACTCATTATTTATTATGCATACAGCTTTACAAATACAAATATGTACTCATTACAACAGATTCATATATTCCTGTGTGAAGTATTACATGAAGTTTGAAAGATTATCCAAACATCACATCTTGAAAATCAGAGCTAAGTTCTTCAATTCTTTAGATACACAACTTCAAATGATTGAATAAATAAAAAAAATTGTTACAAAACTAAGTTAAAGAAAGCAAGTCTAGAATAAATTTAGTAAACTGAGAGAATTTGAATGTTGGTACATTTAATACCCATTTACAATATTTTTGGAGAAACTTTTCAAGTTGGATTTTTTCAACTTTTACCGCTTATTAAGCTTCTTTGCCTTTTTAACTGGGAATTTTATTCATGTTTGAAAATTATTTAGTTTACTTATGATTTCCCAGTAACCTACAAAGTGGTAATTCAGATTCTTTTGTGAATTCATTATTCTATAATATTAACTCATAAGTAAACATACACACCCATATACACAATGTAATACAATTTTTCTAAATGTTTATAAAATTTCTTGATGTACAATTAAATTTCCCAAACATAAGATAAATTATTTGAACCAGTAAGTTGTGCAAGATCAAGATACTTGCCTTAAAAAAGCGAGATATTTAACAAGAAAACTAGCAAGATCTTTAAGAAAAAAAATATAATGTTTATTCATACTAAAAAATATACCATTTATATCAGAGAATTCTTCAGCACTAAATGGAAGTTGCCCTTCAGCAGAAAGTGTGACAAAGGCTCTTTGATTTCGTGAATATGATATGTGACCAGCACTTACTCGTCGTAGTAATGCTTCCAAATACCTACAATACAGCAAAAATTTCAAATCAAATCTGTTACATTGAGAAAATTTATTTCATCAGAAGATTTACATTATATTGAATTAAATTAGTATATTTGATACATTACAGCATTTTTAAATGCTAAATTTCTTAAAATTCACAAGCTTCTTTTAAATGTGCAGACTTGGAAAAGATCTCATACTAGATTATCAGCCAAAGATCAAATATGCTCACAAATCAAGAACTATTTATACATACTTAAATGCATCAACTTAGTAAAAAGAAAGGCTATAAAACTCGTGGTCAATGGATTTTTAAACAGTTGGTAAAATGTTTAAATTAATTAACACTAATACTACATTTTAGAAATTAAAATGTAATTGTACAATTTTATTCATAGTTATAGCAGAAGATTTTGATTGTCATTCACAACAGATTTCATCAAACTAAAAACACGAAAGAAGCTATATAATATCCCAAATATAATATATTAGCCCAGTATCATTATAAAAGTTCAAATTTACTGTGCTTTAAAAAACGTAAAAGCATCCTGATTTGGTAAATGTTAAAGGAAATAGTATCCAATTTTATTATTTACTTTATCAATTTTATTTGATTTTCCTTTTCGTAAACTTAATACAAATTGAAAATACATAAAAGCAGGTTATATGAAGGGAATTCTACACACCAATTTAGATATTTATCATAGGCCTGTTTTAACCAGACAAGATGTGAGACAATTAAGTGCACTGATAAAAATGTATGAAAATAGATTGCTCCAAGGAAAGCCTTGTTTTAAGATAAAGGGAAAGAAACAAATATTCATCATTACAAGATAAATTAGTTGCATTGATTCAAAAACTATGTTCAACAGATCAAAAACATGACAGAATAGAGAAAGCAATCATTATAGTACATTGAAAATTTCTATCGTGGAAATATAAAACTATTTTTGCAAGCTGTTCAGTCTATTTATACGGTGGAAGCAAGGTGAAGTAGTGAACTAACAAATCAAACTTTAAATGGGGTACATTTTCAGTTTTCAAATACCCTGACTCAGATGTATGACCATTTTTAGTATTAATCTATTTATCTTTAAGTGGATTATGAATTCCATTTGCCATTATGTTATCAAAGGATATTAACAAATTTATAAGTATGATTTAAACTTACCAATTTGTATATAAACAAGTAACCGTTTTATCTCCATGACTATCTAAGGGTTGAGTTTGTTGCAGCAAAACATTATTAAACACCCTTGTAATATCTATATGGACTAAAACAAAACATCAGCATACATTTAAAAAATAAGATACAAATTTAAGACAGAAATTTACATTTGAGAAACAGAAACGAAAAATCATACACACAAAATTAACTGGGTAGTGAGTATCATGATAGACTGAATATAAGTTTGAAAACAAAAGTTAACTTCCATGTTAATCTAAAATTGCTCAATATCTTGTGATTACTTAACAAGTAAATAAAATTTAACAAAAATAGTACGAGGACAATACAAAAACTCTACAACTATAATGTAGTAAATATATAAATCATAATAAATCTGAAACAATTTAAACCAACGTTTATTCTGATGTGATTTTAATAAATACACATGTTTCCTTATTTTACTTGGTTAATTATCATTTAATTTTGAATTTTATCAAGTTTGCAATTTCTGTTTTGCATTTTGTATTGGACTAGCTAAAGTTGTTATTTGACTTATCACCAGAAAGCATAAAGTAGTTCTCATTCATTTAGAAAAGTATAGAAACATAATGCAGTCATTCGTAGTTCTAACGAACAGAAAGTACTTTTTCATTGCACAAGGAATATTGACATAAATATATAAAAATTATGGATAAAAGATCCTTAATTATACTTAACCTACAAGTACAAACAGGGGTGTATAATTATTCCATGCTATTCATTGATTGTGATTACCACATGTACTTTCCAGTTCATCTTTACAAATGTTCACTGTTCATCTTTGGTATGTTGTGTATGCTGGTATGTCATGAATGCACATGTACAACTGAATGATTCCTTTTAAAGTTCACAATGCTTTTCAGGTCTGAATTAATTCCATGTCTGTGAAACTAACCAAAAAGTTACACTAAACACTGAATTTTTTAGTTATTTCATACTTCCATTCTATGTCTCCTAGAGTGCCACCCCTTCGTTAAAAAATATGTGGATACTCAAGTTGTGATGTGGAGTTTGACAAACATCAAGCCAGATGATGATTCTAATATTAGCATTTATAAATATTTAGAGGAAGGTGAAGAGTGTTGAGAAAATTGTTCTATGGAACGGGAAAGGGGAATTCATAAATGGTCAAAGAAATCTTTGAAGTTCGTATTACCAGACATTACACATGCATTTCAATTCTATATCGATGTCTACACTTCTTCAATCCCAAATGCAAGAAAGAAAATAAAAAGAGAGAATGCAACAGTATCAAAGATCGTTGAAAAATTGGTCTACATCTAGGCAATGCAGTAACTACTCAAACACACCAACATGTGGTTATCTTACATTTTTTCTCACCTGTCATAGAACTGATAATTTCCAGAATATTGTTTCGAAAATAAAATTTTTATGTAATTTACAAGATAAAATGGTAAGTAGGTATTTAATGTCACACTGGAACAACACAATGGGCTATTGCTGACAGTCCGGGATCATCCCCAGAAGGGAAAGGATCGAGGACAACACAATGTAATTTTGAACCAGTCAGATGACGATGTCACACATGAGCTGGCACCCAACTCTCCAAACTTCAACACCATGCAAACATGAGGACATTTGAGGCCCTGACAGATTTAATATGCACCAGCCCCTTTGTACATGACGGTCTTCGGTTGGATTCGAACTCACTACCCTCCAGTTTCTAGTCCGTTACTCTTCAAACCGGGCTACCCCGGCTCCAAAATTAAATCTATTATAAAAGGAAGTGTTTGTGGGTCTTTCTGAGGTGTCCAGACGAATCTATAGCACTTACAGCCATGAAATTTGGCATACAGGTAGTCCTAAAGGTGACTGAATGTCCCTCGAAGCCCGAATTTTAAAATTTAATCTAGAACATTTTTAATTCATATTTTGTGATGCATGCGAAGCCCCTCCTCCACTATGATGTATCTGCACAGACCGATCTGACAAACATACTTATCGTGCATGCTAACTTCTATTAATGTTCTGAAACTGCAGACCATCCAACGTATTCATTGCAATGAAAATTTAGCTATAGCGCAGATCTCCAGGTATGACCATCGTCTTCCTGCAAATTTCCACCGGCCCAGAGCCATTCTCAATTATGCAAAGTAATTTTTTAGATTGAACAAATTCATTTCTTCACTAAGAACACCCCTACTCATATTGAAATGACGGCAAAGTGGGTAAAGTCATGCACCGAAGCCACAGTTAGTGCCTTGGAGGGAGACCTCGGACCCGGCCGACGGATAATTTTTATTTTTCGCCTCTATATTTTTTAAAAATAGAAAATATGCTCCCAAATCCTTCCAATTTGTCTGTAATTACTTTTACTTTTATTTTTTTAATTCAACAAAATTACATTTAAAAAAATTTAATTCATTTTATGCAGCTTTTTGAATTATGAAACTGGTTTCTCTGGATTGTCCTTTTTCACACCACCAATGAAAAGCAAACCACTGAAGCTCCACCCCCTACATGTTCGACTCCAAGTGCCAAGTTCCGACCATCAAGAAATTTCCTGCAACTCAAACATTGTTCTTCTTTTATGTTTTATTCAACTGGGAGGAGGGCCTATGGCCCAGATGCTTCCCTAAAAGTGATGAAAGATTGAATGCATTCAAAGCGCTCTTGATTAACTTTTTTAATTTTTTGCATTGCTTTCTGGTTTTGTTTGGGTATTTTTCGCAAATTGTATAATGTTTGTGTTAAAAAAAATTACATGAAATGAAGTAACAGTGTTTATTACTGTTTAATTTGATTTTGATTTCATGACATTGTGATTCCTTTAGGTTGTTTGTCGGAATCAGTGAGGTGACATAACAAGACTTTTTTAAAGTATAGCGTTATATATATTTAAAGATTCAATCAATTTTTATTTCAGTAGTGGCTATTTCATAACTTACTTTTGAATTTGTATAATTTCTGTATCATGACCGTGTCATGTCGGGTGGTGGGACTCATTCTTAAAATTATTGTTTTTTCTTTTTAATGTTTTCAGAATCAGTGAGGACATAACAAGAATGATGTTATTGGCAACACCGTGCGGGTATTGCTAGTGGAAAATAAATCAATGAAACCAATAAAGTCTGTTTAACCCCATGTCTGTACCTGTGGGTTAATGATTTTTAAGATTCATATTTCAATTTTCAATAAATGTTGCAGTTCATTTGCTTCACACAATTAATCCAACTCGGGTAAATAACTTTTTAAACAGCTAAGCTTCATACCATAATTTTCAATACTCTGCATGACATTCATGAAAGAGCGAACACTTGTTAATAGTTCAGATGGCTTAGCAATTTCATTGTTTTCTGGATTAAACATCACCATTTTGACTAAAGATCTGAAAAAAGTTAAATGAGTTTAAAACGAAACAATTTCATAAATACATTTAAAGCACTAAACAAATAAATACAGAACCTTACTTATTGAATCTGCTTTCTAGATGTTGGGTCAAATATTCTCGAGGTGCAAATGCATGCTCCCAAACATTAACTGTACTTGAGTAATTTATAGCATAGCATAGCTCTGTGAGGGCCATGTGAAGTTTATCCATCCTAAACAAACATGAATGAAAAATAACTAAAAAGTGTGAGTATTAATTGAAAAAATTAGTGTCAGAATTGACATCTGAGAAAAACATGTAAAGATTAAATGTTCTACAAATTTTCCATTGACATCCAGATTATTTGTTAATTTTGAGTTGGTTGGTCGCTCTACAATCATTTCTGCTATAGAAGGGCTAATTAGACTAGAGCCAACAGCTTGAAGTGAATTTAAAACCACTATGTATAGCTGTGAATGAAGCAGAAATGAAGTTTTCGTCTTTCTTCATACAAATTTCAAGTCATTTGGTCAAGCCATTTCTGGATTATAATTATGGAAAGTTTGGAGCTTCTAATGTTAAATTAGTTTCTCAGACTTTTATTCATACCTTCAGAAATAATCATATCACTGACATATTTTACTTTCTTTTTTAAAGTATTTTTGTAAGTAATATTAGTTATCAAATTATGTTCTTAAATATAAATAACAACCTAGACATATTTTGATGGAAATCAATCTAAAAGGACATTTTACAAGACCACAAAATTTCAGTTTTCTTCTCAAAAGTAATCATCTTTGTGCCAGATCAGATCAAAACAGCAAATATTAAATTTATTATAGTGAACTACTGGGGGAAGCTAAAATTTGTAGTCATACAGTTCATCTAAATCAATTTCCATCGTCACATTTTAAAAAATACTAATTTTTTAGGATATTAATGGATAGTATAATTTTAGATTATCGTAAAACACAAGTAATATACCAGTAAACACTTACGTAGTGAGTTCTTCTCTGGTTTTTCTATAACTTTCCAATCCCGGTTTTCCAGGCTCAGTAATTACTTTGCTTTTCTTGTCTCGACGTTTCTTATTCACAACTTGTGCAATAAGCGGAGCACAATGCTTCGGCAAAAGCTATAGGAAAATGAAAATGTAATACAAATTACAATCAAAAGAGAATAAAAAGTAATAGAACTTAAACTAAAAAATAAACAAAGCAATTTAATACCTTATCACTTAACCGGCACTGCTCATCGCAAATCGTAGTAATTATGTCTTTTGCTTCTTTAGACATTTCATCAAGAAAAGCATTTACCAATGTTAAACTTCTGTCACCAATATGAATTCGCTGTAAGTATTGGTGAATTTAAAATAATGTATTTTAAACATTAAATAAACTCATAGTAAGTTAAAATCAGAAATACTTGCAATTTACCTCTTCAGGGCATAACTCATGTGTGCAATTCATAAAATGAGAACAGAGAAGAGGAAATGCAATGATGTATCTGGTTTGGGCAGGGAACTCAAGGCACATGTGGAACTGGCCTTCAAATAAACTACTATAGAAGCTAGAAAAAAATTATATATAAGTACAACTATTACAGCTTGCATGGATACTTGTGATAGCAAGAAAATGAAATATTAAAAAAAAAACGTTAATTCCCAAACAGAAAGTAATGCAAGTGAACAAAATCACAAACAGAAAAGTGAAAAAAATGGTTAACCATTATAGTTTGCACTAATACAATGGATAGTGCAACATTTTTTTCAATTATATGATTACTAATTTTGTATCTAAGTTATGACTTTTTCAGATCAATTATATCAAATTGAAGGCTGAATATTTCAAATAAGAGAATACACAGTAATTTAAAAACATGTTGGGAAACTTCAAAAGTTGTACTGATTATTATAAAAGTGTAAAAAGTTTCACATCACAACTGAAAAATGGTGACAAATAAAATGAAGATTTAGCTTCAATTTTAACTTGGAAGTCAAAAATATAGGCTAGCAATTATTCTTAGTTAATTTTTAAGAAATAAGGTCAAATCCCCCATTTACAGAAAATCACATATTTCATTCAAAAGGTATGTCGTCTAAAATAAAAAGATTCTTTTGTAAAGAATCTTAATGAACAATGAATTAAACCTAAAAATCGTTGCTTAGTATAGATTGGCTCCATTGGTTTTAAACAAGTCTATTCATTACATTAGGGGAAGATTTAATGTAAATAAAGCATTCTACAATCTGCATTTTCAGCATGGTTTTTGTCTTGGAGTTTACTGTTCAATTGTTAAGTCCATAGTAGTAATTTAGAATTGATGAAAAAATAATAACTTAATTTAAGGCTATTGCACATACATGGTTTTGACTTTAGCAGCAATTCCCCTGTGAGCTTAACCACCTGTGTACAAATGGACTCCTCCAAGGTCATGTGCCTTTTCACTAGAGCTGCACTATTATAAGCCCAGGGTTTATACCCAAAACATAAATATTTTCTACCCCCCCCCCTCTAACATTATACACTTATAATGAATTCCTCAAAAACAGAATTTCATAACATTTATAAAAGTCTGAAAACTTGTTTTTTACATTTTTACTTTTAACAATTTTCCAGGTCTTTAACACTCATATTTTTACTCAAACACAAATTTGCAATACAATATTCTATCATTTTTATTGATTCATGACATTTTGTCCACATTAACAAATATTAAGCCTACTTAGAATTTGAAAGTCAGTATTGTACTCCTTATTTGTACCATAACAACTTTTGGTTTGCTTACTGTCACTTGGAATATTTCTTAGCCACCATTAAATAAATTGTGTATAAAACTAAATATAAACTTATATTTAACATAATCAAAAGTTAACTTAAAATGTACTCAAGTTTAGTACTAGATAATATAGTATGATTAAAATTACCTTGGAAAATGAAACTTACTGGCAGCAAAAATTATTGGTTATGTACCATGAGTGAAATTTAATTCTCCTACAACAGGGTTAGTTTATTTTGAGTATTTCGAAATTTTCAGCTTACCAAAGTAGTTTTACATCTAAAAACTTTTTCATAAATTAATAAACAGTTTAAAATCTGTTAATACAAGCTCTAGTCACATTTAAAAATGGAACTTGTAAACTAAATCGGCTACTCAAAAGGCAAGTTTCAAAGCATTTACTTGGTGAATCTTTCATGTTTGATAACTTACTGATTCTTGCAATTTCAGCAGTCAAATGGTTTTAAGAAAGAAAAATGTTAAAAGTGTAAATTATCATTAGCTGAAATTGAGGTTCAACAAATTTTTCTCAGCTCTATAGCTTTTTTGTTCCCCAACTACAATATAGTGTGGCTCTGACGAGAAGGCAATCGATCTTGAGGCAATAAATTTGTGAATAGGAGTATATGGTGAATGTTTTGCCAGCTATTCATTACTGCTATCATTTCTGGCACCGAACACTAAACTCTGAGTCAGAAATCACACTAACAAAACCAACCGCAGGAGTGTTTGTTTACATTTAATATATGCATCATAATTTAATTAACTCATTCAAAACTACATGACTCAAATGCCTACTTGCCAGAGCTGAACTATACAAATCAGTAGCATAGCTTGACATTGATAACTGGAGATGCCAAGATTTGACAGAAAGCAAAAGATCTTATGATCAGCTTTAGACAACAGGTATAGTAATTAGAATATATTAATTACCAAAAGATTGACAAATCAGATGTTTCTACTAGTAACTCATCCAGATAATCCACTGCTTTAGTATGAAATACAATAGTGTTCATCAATGTTGCTAATTCTCGGTGCTCATGAAGATTCAAGGGATACTTGGCAACACTACTATAAGCCTGAAAGATAAATTATATAGCAAATTAAATAAATTAAAATTGTATTACTATAAAGTATTATGACTAAGATGCCAGTAAATTATTTCTATTGGGTAAGCAATTTTCAATTAAAGTTCATCAAATTGATGAATAATGACAAACGCAATTTCATTCTACCTGTAGTCTAAACCAATCAAGACGCAATCCTCGGAAATCAAAGAGTTCATTATCTTCCACTAGCTTAATACTGAGTGAAGAAATAGTACTACACATAGATGACAGAATCACAGAATCTTCTTCAGGAATAACTGAAACATTCTAAAGAGAAACATTTTTAAATATAATTATAATAGCTACAACCTTTTACGAGCAAATGCATAATGAAAATTTTAAACTGACTATATATTCTTTATAAAGTGAAATAATCAGTATATCTATGTAGATGTTGGTAACATTCTGTAGGTATAAACGTTTTTTCCAACAAATAGTTATTAAGGTTTTTCCAAAGATTCTGAGACAATTTTTAGGTATGTGTGTATCCAGGAAATAATGAAATAAAATTAATTTTCTTGACAAAATAAAAATCACCAAAATTGATTATTTCAAAGTAATTTATATTCTATGTGTCCCTTTTCATGGCGGCATGAATCGAGTATTTTACTGGATTTTAAGATTGATCTATTCTTGCAGGTATTTATGAAAAAATTCCTTCAAGAGACATTTTTAATCACACTTTTCCTTATTTCAGTTCATTTATTCTAAAAGATTTTAAAACGAATTTGGAAACTTAAATAATTCCTTGCTGTCAAAAATGAAATGAAAATTTCCAGGAGTATATTTCAATTATCCTGCAGTTTAAAGTAAATTTAAGGTAGGTATTTTAATTAACGTTGCACTGGAGCAACACAATGGGCTTTTGGCGACGGTCCGGGATCATCCCCAAAGGGAAAGATTCGAGAACGACACCACGTAATTTTGAACCATGATCAGATGATGAAAAGGAGGTTGCCTTTGAAAAAAATTTACATCAGCTAGGGAAGTGAGAGCTGAATTTAAAGAGATTAATCATTAAAATATTTTCATTCATATGTACAAACTATAATTTTCAACTTTACTTAGTTTATTATTTTTAAACAAAAGTTGAAATTTTGCAATTGGTATGCATAGCATTTAAGGTAAAATATAGTGTAATAGTCATATTAAAGAAAATAAAAATGATTTGCAACTTATTTTTATTAAGATACGTGTCACAGATTTATGCTTCAGCATTAAAAGTGACCTGAAATTGCAACAAACTGAGGAAAGATGAACAATGGCTATGCCCAAGAAACATTCTCATTATAGAAAGTGTTCAGATTCCTTCTTTGAAACTTAGTATTTAGTCAGATATGAACTTACATAGACTAAAAGTAATACAGATAACTTATAAACATACATAAAAAAACTAGCATGCATATATCATAACTTGCCTGAATCATATGGTCCAAAGCAACAGCATCATACCCAGCTAAGTACTGAACATAGTAGCGCTGGATCACTTGATTGTATTTACGAATTAATGCTAAAAACGAGAGCTAATTTTAATTTAAGGAATTCACTAAACAAAATATTTTTGATAATGGGTCAGTATATATGAACATTTGAGTGAAAAAATAAGTGACTAAATAATGTCATCAAAATTTTGTTATTTAAAG
Source organism: Meta bourneti (assembly GCA_933210815.1). Classification (NCBI taxonomy): domain Eukaryota; kingdom Metazoa; phylum Arthropoda; class Arachnida; order Araneae; family Tetragnathidae; genus Meta; species Meta bourneti. Next base: position 34,239,628 of record OW119933.1, read on the forward strand.
TTTGAGATCTTGTTAGAAAAATATAAACTTGTTTAACTCCATAAATATATCGGATTTTTATTTTTAAATTTCAAAAATCACTAAAATATTTATAAAATACTAAGTTTGATACAACTGCTAAATTGAAAAGTTTACTCATGGGAAAAATGAAGATTGGCATATTAATAAAGCAGGTTATGGAAAGATTTCACAATATTGTTTTGCAAAGCATTATTTGTTTAAGTGTAAAGCCCCAAAACACTTTCAAAAGAATATTCGGAAATGTTGCATAATTTTGCACTTTAGAAAGTGTAATTCTGACATATAAAGCAACACTTGGTATCCCTGTATGTAAGACACTTGGTATCTAGCATCTCATGACAACTCAATACATGAATAAATTGGAGTAATTCCTTTAAAAAATGCTTGATTATCTATTCATTTTGTATTTCACTGAAAAAGTTTTATAATTTAAGCACAGAAATAATGCATGAATTTTTTTAAACAAAATTAGACATTTATTAACACATTTAGAGTAAACTAAGTTATCAATCCTACTGTTTAAAATTCCCATTCTGGACTGGAAACTAAACAGCTGTTTTTTAAATAAAAATAACTGGCAACAAAACTTATGTGTTTAAGATACCTCTTAGTTCTTCCATATGAAATAATAATTCTGGGAGCTGACGATCAACTAAATCTTCAGCTGATGTACGTGCCCTGCCTTGCCGTTGAGGAAGGTTCTCAGAGTGCCTGAGAAGCCAGTGAACTTCATCTCTAGCAAAGGATAATCCCATGAAAACAAATAGCACCTAAAGTAATTTAAAATACTTTATCAAGCATTTTAAAAACCAAGTAAGCACTTGAAGAGTTATCAAACAGAATGAAAAAAATTAGAACACATAAGACAGTGTATAACCTTGGGTCCTAAGAGGCCAGGCTGGTCTGCAAGTATCAAACCAAGTTCTTTTAGAGCTGTTCTAAGAAATTTTCTCCTTTCTCTATGAACAAGGCACCTTAAAATAGGCCAAATTTATTTTTCTAAAGGAATTAAAAACATACTCTAAACTTGAAAAAGAAAAATGATTGAATCTATAAAATATTAAATGCAATAGAAAATTCCAAATCCAAATACAAAAAATGCAACTATAAAACTTACGCATTTTGAATTGCATAAGAGAAGCATTCTTTCACTTCTGATACCCGCTTGTTGTAACTGAAGAGAAAAGTTCATTTAAAAATAACACAGTAAAAATCAAATTTATCAAATTATTATTTATCTAATTTATAAAATAGTAAAATGCATCAAGATAGAGCAGTAATAAAATAGCTTAGTGAATTATAATTTCTGCTACATACAAGCTAAAACACAGAACACTAATACTAGAATTGATTCAAGTAAATCATTAAACTTGCAGATGTAGCAACTTCAAACACTGCTTAAATTTAATTTAATTTTTTAGAGAAGTGTTAGTAGGGTTCCAAACTACTCTCAATTCACTGCAATAAAATTAATTTAAGACATGGGATAAATATCAGATTTCTTTTAGTAATTTAATGTACATAATAAATGCAAATCATAATTTATATAACAGCCTTTATCGAGTTAAAATTATTGAGTCATTTAACTCGATAAAGTCTGCTATGTGACATTTTTTTAGCCTTCAAAAATGAATTTGGAGTCAGTCAAATAATACAAAAATACATTTCTCAATGCATTTTTTAAGGATGTCCAAGAATGAAACAATCCTTTGAGGGGATGAGTCCTTTGGAGGATTCTGAAAATGATATTACCTGAAGAGATAAAGCCATCTAGACAAAATAGTCTTGCTTGAAACATAATGGGTCGATGTCTAACTATTAAATCCGCTTATTGGAAAGTAAAATTACTTTTAGGACTCAAAATCAATGATAAATGAATAAATTTCCAGTAAATTTTGCACAAAATGTACCTTTCAGCTTATGTATATGCATACATGAAGTAAATTAAGTGAAATCCATGAAACTTGATAACAATTTAAAGGATAAAGTAATTTTATAATTTTAAAGACAGACAATTTTGTGCATTCCAACTAAATAAAAAACATTTTTATACTTTAAATTTAAAAAATGAATCAATCAATTGATCAGTTCACAAAGGGGAGCAGGAATTTTCTTATTCTCTTTCCAATTTCTTATATTACGAACATAAACTAAAATTATTCTCACAGAAAGTATCATTCACTATGATTGTTTTATAAATTGAGTTGCTGAATACAAAAGATAACATAAACAACTCATTGTGAAAAACTAAATATTATGTGTAAGGGTTAACATGTGAAAAGAGGGTGCAGATTAAAGGTGGGAGACACTCCTGCAATTTAGCTAAAAAGTTGGAGGAATGTGAAAAACTCAATCGGAAAATAGAAAATTTATTTTCCTTATTGAATATTGTGCATTTTACAAGCAATTTTGTACATATTTTCACATAGAGTATTTAATGTTTTCACACAGTAACTGGATAATCGGTAGGAGTTGTCATCTGCATAACTTAAACAAATTACTCACAGGTACAAGGACACAACACTGGTAATTTATAAAAGCAATTACTACATACAATACATTATAATACATTTTTATGAAACTAATTACCAGATTAAAACAATACCAACCCTTTAATTGATTCAAAAAAGTGCTGAATATATAAATGAGTTTCTAAAACCTCATCTCGAAACAGAGTATGAACCCATCCGCCATGTAATGCGCTTTGGAACAGCTCTTGAGCTGGAGGTTGGCTCAAGTACTGATGAATTAGAATGAATCCAACTAAATAAAAAAATATATAAAGGAAAAACTACTAACAAATAATTTTTGTAATTTAAATTGGGATTGGAAATTGTTACTCACAAATTATCCATCTTTCCATAGTATCTAAAGATAAATATTCACATGGCATCTGAAAAAGCAATGAAATTTTTATATTTTGATACATGCACAAAGCAAATAAGTCAGGCTATACCCATTTCAGACAGATTAGAAAAGCAAAACTTAAATTAACAAAAAGGAACATAGACTTTTTACTTATTTATTAAGAATATAAAATTACTTTAAGCAGTACTCCAATTCTTATACCAAATATAGTAAATATATAATTTAATTCTCAGTTTTAGGAAGTATAAATATGCTTACAACAGAAATTGAGGCATTATGAATTGAACAAAAGTATATGAAATTTGAGAAATTGAGACATTATGAATTGAACAAAAATATGTGAAAATATGAAATTTGAATTTTTTGAACATTTGAAAATACTATAATGGGACATTATGATTTACATTATTTGCCTATCTCTAAATTGCAGTACTTCTATAGTATCTAAACTTAAAAGGTATATGTACAAATATGCTTTATGAACAATGGAAAGTTAAAGTTAATGGTGTTTCTTAAAGAGTAAATTTATGAAAGTTTACAAAATAATAGACAGCTTGGACAATTTTTTAATTGGAAAATTTGATTTACCACCACTTACAAAAGTAGCCTACACTAAGACATACAATGATAAATAAAAATAAGTATACAATATAACTCAAAACATATTACTGTTTCAGTTTGTGCAGGATTTAACATTTGAGATGGACTTGCAACTAAACTCAGCATTTGACTCTTTCGCCAATCATCAACTGTCAAATTCCTTCTAGGAAACACTTGTTTCAGAGACATTAAAGCTTGGAACAAAAGCTAAAAAGAGAAAGCAATTATTGCAAAATTTTCAATTAGAATCTGATATAAGCTGATTGCATTAGAAAGTTCCATACTAACCAACAATTACCAACTTACCATAACTGTTTCCACAGTATTGAATATATTAAGCAATCATACTTTTACTATAAATTTTCATAATATGCAACTTTTTACGATATGAAAATTAAGTCGATCTCAAGGAAATTTTAAGAGTGACAAAATATTTATGAGGTTTTTCTAAACTTTACAACGATCATAAAATGAGAGGAATTAACAAAACTGGAAAAGAAAATTACCTCTTAATAAAACAATGTAATGCTTAATAAGTAGGCAGACCCATTTTCTAAGATTTCATCTTCATAGTTTTATTTCTATTCTATTTATAATAAAGTCTAAACATGCTTTAGAGTTTCAAGATATTCTGAAAACACGTAAATTTTAGCGCACTCAAAAATGCTTAATTTGGGGTTTAGGGATTGTCTGGAAGCAAATTTGTTAGCAAGTAATTGAATTTGAAAAGGTAAATGTTTACAATAGAAGTGCCGAAAATTGAACTAACAGTAGAGTGCTTTTTGAACGATGGTGGAATCCATATCTAACACCAAGTGTATCATGGAAAAACGTCCAGAAAAAACAGCTGCAAATAATTGGCACTGAATAGACCAATACTACACAACAATCCATGATAAACTGAGATTGGCCACATATACATAATCAATCATTAATGTATAAATTGCTTCTGTAGATGGCATGTGATTCATGAGAAGGTTCAGCAGTCCACACAATGGAAACAGGGCTGCCACAACCAAACACTTACGAAATAGCTTTGATAGCATAAAGTTTTTAAAATATTAGCAAAAAGTCTCCTCTTAAACCCTATTTTGGTACCAATATTAGATGCTTAGATACAAAATGTGTTAATTAAGTATGAAACAGATGTTGAAGATCTCTTCGAAAAATTTAAATTTTAAAAATAAATAACTAAATATTTTCTTAATAAAATTTTCATAACAATCTAGCAACCACAGATTATGATAGTTTGCTTTCATGGTTGCCATGGCTTGATGCTTAAACTTTGAAATAGGCATCCCTTGAAAAATTTTCTGCCTAAAGAAAATTCTGAAAAATATTTTTCCGTCTGCTATTCGTTAAAAAAAGGGGGCACTAATTTTTCATTGACCTTTGGTGAATTTTCAAAAAAATTGGCCAAACTTTTCAAAAAGTTGACAAAATTTTGAAAATAGAAGCTTTAGAGATGATTTTGCTTAAAAAGATGCCCCTAGTTGCTGAGGTTGAAAAATAATAGCAGGTCACCTTTTAGACGCCTGTGGCAGCATTACAGAAACCAACATACCTTCATAAAATGATTTGTATGTCAGAACCCAATATGCCTCCCTGCAATTCTTACATGTTTAGGCCCCTTAAGAAAACATCACAAACATTTAATGTTGAGAAGGGTAAAAAGATCCGGTTTTGAACCTACCGCCCGGATTCATACAATGCATCAAACTACATTTAAAACAGGGGAACCTATATATTCAAACATGAAAATTTTTTAAAATTCACAATAAATTTCTACCATTTATGGTACATGACCACTATTCATTTGAAAATACAAACTTTATATAAATGCATTTACTGCAAAATGATGCTGTTGTTTGGTCAGTAAAAAATCTGAATTCGAACATTCAAATACTAATGGAGTTTTGACAAATAACTACTCATGTGGAAACATTTTAATGAGAAAACATAGTGCATTTTTGATAAAAATGTATAATCTAATCTTAAACTACTCCTTTTACTGAATTAATCTTTTAAAAAATTCAAGATTAACAATTTTAACAAAGTGCTAAAACTAAAAGGCATAATTAAGAGAAATTTTTTTAAACTTATATTTGAAAATATGTGAAACTTACTTTTGAATGAGGAATGAATTCTTCTGATAATTTTTTAAGCGGAGGATCAAAGTCCATAATTAATTGACCAAGTCTTGGAAAACTAGTATCCCTAAATAAAAAAATGTTTTCTATAAAAACAAATACTCTCTCTATTCAAATCTTCATAAAAAGACAAATAGCAAACAAAAATACTTGAAGAAATGTAGGAAGGCAATAGTTCATATTCCTGCTTAATACATAGATTTTTTAAAACTGCTTAAAACCATTGTATGAATAGCTCATTGACAATAGAAGTTAAACAACTCACTTGTGCCCATGTGTCATTTCACAAGCAGCAGTAAACAAACCTAATACAGATTTTCGATCTTCAACTCTAGACAGCAATATCATTAGTGACATGTATGTCACTATAAGGTCCAAATAATTCTTAGTCAAATCAAAACTTGTAGTCTAAAATGAAACAAAAATAACAGACAATGGTTAAATGTAAAAGTTAGTATTCAAATACTATTTTCAAACCAAACATATCAAACATAAAATTCAACATGTAGTACTTACAATGTCAAGTTGCAATTGACATGCATCCATTGTAGTTAACAGCTCACAGACATGATCCTTAAACCAAGAAAAAATATTACTGAGGATAAAGATAGAAAGTATTCAAACACTATTTTTGAACTGTCATAAATTTCAATAATTCAACAAAAAACTACTTTACATTTGAAGAAAATGGAGAACAATATGTTAAGAATACAGAAGGATACATTTTTCATCGTGTGATCTAAATTTTAGCTTCTACAGTAATGTTAGTTCAGAAAAATGTACTTCATTTTAAATTTTGTGAAAACTTTTCCATGCATTTCTTATAAGTTTATAAAAATATGTAAAAAACTGAAAAAGAATAGAGTTACATTGCTGTAGACTCTGCATTACACAGCAGCCAAAACAAAACTCAAACCATAATGTTTCACTGAATTAACTGATTCAAGATATGAAAACGAAGAGCTAGTGGAAAATAAATAAGGCAGAATAACTCTTGGAAATTTATTTCCTGGTCTCAGAATTATGCTTGAGGCTTTGAAAATTATTTTTATTAAATTTCTTTAAAAATGGTTTACACTTAAAACATTTTGGTGGTTCTTAAAACCAGAAATAATTACAATAAAAACATTATGAAAACTTCAAAAAAGTTTCATTTATGATTCAAAAATTTAAACCTGTGTTTTCAACACATTAGAAATAGGCAATATATTATGAAAGTTATAATGAATTATTCAAAATTGAAATTGCTTATTTAAAAAACATTTAAAAATAATGTAAGTTTAAAAAAATTCTGTGGTGCACTAAGCAAAAACAAAATAGATTTGCTGAAAGTTGTCGTAGGAAATTTTTCTTGCCAATACAATTTTGAAAATAACTTTAAAATGTAATCAAAGTTGAAAGATTTTTTCTGGAATTTTTTTTCACAATGGTTATTATTTGCTACACAAGGTCTAAATAAATTGGGATCAAAGGTTAAATAATTTTTAATAAATTAAAAATTAAGCCCAGAAGAAAAATCACAAAAGAGGGTATGGTTAGTCATTCTAGTCATCTTTTTTCGTTACACAATTAATTGCATGCTAATTAGACAGGGACCTGCTGCTCCAAGTGCATTCCAAACTATTAAACACATGGCAAAACTGGGATTCAAACCCAGAGCCTATTGAACCAAGGACTAGAGTGCAAACGACAAAGTTAAGTTTATCAAGTTAACTTCAAAATAATTAATAAATAAGTTTATAGATAAAAAAAGACTTTCATAATTAAATCTTAATTCTATTTTTCACTTACTTTGAAATCCAACAAATCCACAAAAGTATAGTAGTACAGCGACAATGATTTCATGATTTCCTGACGAATGCTGAAAACAGCATTGAGTTGACTCTAAAATATTAAAAGCATAATCAATTTCAAAAAGCAATTTTGCACCATTGCATACATCAAAATGCTCCTCAATGTTAATGAAGTGTCATAACATAATGAAGAAAAGTTTCAGAACATAGTTAGCACATCATTTTGTGATGCTGGTATAAAATATACACTGATAATTACACGTACATGTTTCATAATTTAATGTAAATAGAATTACTCAACTCGATTAAGGGCAATCGATGAGTTTAAATAATAAACAATGCAAGTGCTTAAATTCCAAAAAATTTTAGTGAGATAAAAAGTAAACTCCATGCTAAATTGAGTGCTAAATTCGTTAAATGCCGAAATTATTTTAGTTTCTACGGCCCTAGCAAAACATTGATAGGGCTATAGAAACATGGCATAATAGTTATAAGAAAGCCTTTTTCAAATACAATTCATTAAGTTGACTTTGAATGAAAACTTTGTTGGGATGCAATTCAAATAGAGGTTTCAATAGCATGGTTCTTTTTGTTGCTTAAATAATTAATTTTTATGTAAATAAATTATATGTGTAAAGAACTGAATACAAAGCATGCTTACACTGTTGCCTCGAGTGTCAATATTGGGAAATCGGCGAACCACATGCTTAATAGCAGATTCTAAGCTCTTGTCTGACAGAAAAGTAGGTTTAGACTTCACATCACCACATGCCTAAACAAACACAATCATAGATTAAAGATTATACAAAAATCCTATGTTAATGTTCAAACTTTTAGGCAACTGGATAATTTAAAAAGTATCAATGCTGGTAAATCATTATCAGTTTCAGATGACAATAAAAATCTTCAAAAATAACTAATTACTTTGAAATTTATGTTTACTTAAAATTAAAATAAAAGGTATCCTTGTCCAGGTAACTTAAATTTTGCACTAGAATTTTTAACCCATGAGCACATGCTCATGGTATGTCATACCCAAGACTATGTTCACTGTTGTTTATTTCATATCCTTTCCTTTGGAAATGGACTAAACCTTTTGTAGCCAACACTTCAGGGTCCCCTTTGTTGGTGAAATTCCTGAACCAATTGGGAAAAATACTTTTTTGTAATAGCACCACAAGGGTATAGGACCCCTGCATGTCCATCGGATTTTCAAACAGAAACAAGTTTCTTACACACCCAAGAAAAACAAGAGTGTTGAGCTGTTGTTAACAATGTACAATGAAAACATAATCGACGAATCTACAAGAATATGCCAAAAACCTGAAATCATCTTCTTACAACTTGACAAAAAGAACTTATGTTGATGAAATGAGAGCAACATATAAATGTCCACTGCTACAATATCAATTGATAGCCTTAGGTGATATTTTTATCAATAAACATAGATTTTTATACATGTTTAATCATTATATTTTTTATAAAAATGAGCCATCTACTCGATTTGAGACCAAGAGCATTTTCTAAATTCTTTCGGACTTAGAAGAGTATGAGTCGAAGATGCCAATTATTGCTTCCATTAAAGATAAAAACTGATCACCAAATTATCTTGAACCACCACCTACTGAAAAGATAAATATAAATGGTGAGTCAATTACCCCCCCCCAAAAAAAAAAAAAATTGACGGAAAAACAGCTTCTCTGAAAAAATGTAAAAGTACCTGTATGGAGCATGTGTCCAATCTACATAAAATGTACAAAATAAATGTAAGTACAATATTTATTCTTTAGAAACTTCTCTACATTGTCATTTTTAGTTTTAATAGAGCAGCTGTTGCAAATTTAATGATATAAAAAGTGAGATAAATGATTTTGGGTACGAGATATGCAATGAGCATTCCCGAATTTTAACGGGCCTTCTTGTGGGTTAATTTTGCTTTTGAAAAATATTTCAGTCTATTTCTCTATTTATTAACATATAGTTTATCTAAAAAAATTGTATTCAGTTTTAATTTGAAAACCAAACCTTTTTAAAACATCTTAATCTTAAAGTCATAAAGCCTTTCAGTTTTATATATAAAGATTGTGTTGCAACTCTACACTGGCTTAAATTCTTAAAATGAGATCAGTTGCTTAAACTGTTAAGAACCTATTTACATACACCATGAGAAGATGAGACAATGACATCTCTACAGTAGGGATGTTAAGCGAATCACAGAACTGCTACTCAATCACAGATATTTTTGAATCACAGTTCTTACCTGTTACTGGAATATCAAAATAAGAGTGATTTGGTAGCAGTGATTTAGGAGCAGTGATTTAGGAGCAGTGATTGAGAGTATCGGTGATTGAGCTGATATCGCTTAGCTGATCGCTTGGCTGATCGCTTGGCTGTTATCGATACTGCGACCAGGATCTGTGATTCGGTATCAGTGAAAACTGTGACTGAGTATCGGTGATTTGGTAGGGGTGACAGCTGGTTTATCGGTGATTCCTTGGATGGAGTGTGGGCCGTGGGGTGGGGCTCTGTGACGGATTCTGGTTTCTTTAGAGGATTAGGATTTTCAACCGGATGCTTAAAGGAGGCTTTATGACACACCAGGTTGCCACCACCATTTGGCTACATTAATAAGCTCAACAGTTTAAAGGAAAGTTTAGAAGCGCTTTTAAAATTCGCTATTTTAAATGGCAAATTATTGTTCTTCAACTTTCTGATTATTTATTAAGTTGTATTTTTATAAAGAACACATGAGCTAGAAATTTTGTTTCTATTTTTTGGTTTTGTTAAAACATAAAAATTTTCTTTTCAACCTCTTGTAAATTGTTTTTAATTCTAAAAAATGAATAATGTGTGTAAAAGTAGGTGCTTCTGAAAGACTTTATACATTGAATGAGTCTATATCAGGGGGCCAAAAGATGATTATTTGATTTCGCTAGTAAATAGAATAATATGGCTGCATGCTGATTTTTTATACTGAGAAATTTTTTATTCTGTAAGACAATTTCACTCTCTTCAGTTTTACCTACATGCAGCCATGCTTTAGAATTCAAAGATGAATTATGGGTATTAACAAAGGGAAGAAAGAGTTTTAAAAGTGTGTGAAAGTAATGTGATTGAAATGCAATCATAATAATTTAAAAAATTTAAATATAAATTAAATGACTTGAAATATGGCATTCAAGGCTAAATTTTGATATAAATTCTGAATTTTTCACAGAAATTGGGTGTTTGTATGCAATTTAATATGAAGACAATCCCTTACACATATTTTATGCATATGCATTCATAAAAGTTATAGAAAACAATATTTGCTTTGGCAAAAGAAAATAGTTAATTTTAGACTTGAGTTTTATAAACACAAATGGATTCGGATGTTACCAGAGATTTAGAAAAATTACTTAATGTTTTGAAACAGTTACTCCTTGTGTGTATGAATATTTCAGTAGCTCCAGATTATCAAATGTAAGAAAATTGTCTTGTTACACATACGGTGTAAAAAATTTTCTTCAACTAACCAATATTTTAGATAAGAGTAATTAATTTAAATGTTTTTAAAAGAAAAATATAGGTATGCGAATTATTTAATAATTCAAGTTCAATAATTTACATTCAATTAGAAGCAAATTCATCAAGTATTCTAATGCATATATTTTGATTTTAATGTTTGATTAATTATGAAATTCCAATTTAATTTATATGAAATAAAAATATCGATATATTTTAATCTGAAAAAACCAGTTATGAGCAAGGGGCTTCTAAGTTACCTGCGCATAAGAGCTCAAAATGACGATCCATCACTGTCAGGAAGAGAAAAAAATGTATGAAATAGTTTATTGAGGGGGAAAAGTATCTATAGAGAAATAAATAACGGGCTTAATATAAAATACGGCTCATTGGCGGAAAATGTTTTATTCAATTTAAATTGTAGGTTTATTGAGTGGTATTGTGTTTGATTAAATTTTAAAAAATTAAACGATATTTCATTTGTTCTGGATGAAATTGAAAACCTAGGTTCGAACTGGGTTCCCTGGCGTAGTAAGCCGCGACGCTACTAACTGAACTGTGCATTACGCTTACTAAGGTATCTACTAAAAGATATTAAAACATCAATACGAGCATTCCATTGCTACGAGTGGCAAGAGATACTTTACAATCAACCAATCAGATTCAGTCCCAGTTTAGAATCACAATCAGTTTAGAATCACAGATATTCTTCAGTAGCAGTCACAGTTAGAACTGTTACTGTGAAATCACTTTGTACCATCTCTACTCTACAGATGTTACACAGTGCAAAAACCAATAGCCATTACACCCCATCCACATTCTCCCATAATGAACAATACAAAATCCTTGTGATTCTTATTATACAAATGTTTTGTTGTCTTGTAATATCACATTTTTGCATCATTGATAATTTCCATTTGATAATCCATTTTTATATATATTTTCTTTCCTAATAACTATTTTTTTCATAATTCACATTAGTGTAGCAACAAATTGTACTGACCATGATTATGCAACTTATAATGGTAAAGGTGACAAAAATTAGCTTGTTAAAAATCATCATTGACAATTATAACAGGGTTCCTATTCTTCAAGCAAAAGCCTTTCTAAGGCTATTTTTCACATAGATCACAATAGATTAACTGTTGGTGCACTAAGAACCTTTCAGAAGTGCTAAATTTTGAGTTCACTGACCCAATTTTAAAACTATTTTTAGCTGATCAACAAATATGCCATCTATTTTTGGTGACATTTGACCTTGGATGAGAATTAACCCTCGTTTCTGAATGCAGGTAAAATAAAACATGCAGGGTTGTGAAAACAAAAAAATTTTATGAAGGACTTACAATAAGTAATATTAAGGCTTTTTAAGAGACCTTAAAAACTAAAATAAAAAATCATGTCTTAAGGCCCATGAAAAACCAGATAACCAACACATGCAAAAAAACTACTAAAGATCTGAAGCGCTATTCAGTAAAATAGTGACAACATTAGTGGGACTGCATAACCATTAGAAGCAGAATTATCAATTACCAGAGTTTTAACCTAATAGGTGTATATCACATGTTGATACAGAACATTTAAGTAACTATCAATGAACATCAATACGACTAATGTTCCACAATCTTAATGTAATATTAATATTGCTTTTAATTAAAGATTAATATTACATGATAATACTTTACATTGGGGTTCGAAATTAGTCACACTTTACAACATTAAATTTTGTTTTGACCGATTTCTTTTGACCCAGTTGCCCTTTTAGGCATCTTTCTGAATATTTATGCTTGTATGACATAAATTCTAATTAATTAACTGTTTATTCTTCCCTCCAACAATATGTACTGTAAATCAAAGCAATGATCCAAAACAAAGTCCTTTAAGAGAAAAAAGGCTGAGTGCAGAGTTAGTCAGAGGCCTTAGTTATTATTAATTATACTGGGGTATGAAATACATAAACAAAATATACATTGAAAGCAGTTTGGGAAACTAAGGAAAATATTTAGACACCAATGCCTGCCTTTCTGCATCTAATTGCTCATTGTCTTGTTACATATGAACAAATGCCAAAAACTCATTTTTATGCAAAATGCTTTTTAAGTATTTAGAGAAAAAGGTAACACTGGTATCTGAGTGAGATATCAAAAAGTCAGTAAATATTTTGAATTGACATCTGATATCGGCATTCTTATTTTCATACATAACGAATAAGCAATATAATTGGAGCTATTTAAGGCCTTTATTAAACAAATGAAAATTATTTTACATAAGAGAATAAGAAAGGAATAATATAAGCTGGCTTAGATTTATAATTCACCAGCTTGACAATAATCCATCTTGTAAAACATTCATGCTACAAAAACTAATGTGATCAAGAACAAATTGGAAAACATGACCCACCCAAATAGATGTACTGATAAGCAAATTAAAGGAGCAGTACTTTCTCTCCAACACTCATTTTTCTTAACCCCAAAAATATAAATCAAGTAATATAAAATTAAATTACAAATTTTCTTAATGTTTTAAAAGTTTTTAATTTATAAAATTAAATATTCATGACTCGGATAAACAGAAAAATGTTTTATAGGAGTATTACAATTATAACTAAACCTAAGATTGGCTTTAAAATTAAAAACCTCGAAATTAGTTGTTTCAGGTCCAATGTACCTTGCACTTAGTCATTTCCATCTTCAATAATGAAACATTCAAGCAATTTGTTATTAATTACAGAGCGATCCTATCAAGGTCTGGTTGTTCCTAAAAAGAGCTAAGACCCCTTTCTGTTTTCAAAGTCTAATACAGTGAAATATTTAGATTGCAGATATATGCTTTTAAAAATTAACCACAGCCTCTGAAATTTTACAAATCTGTTGTCTTTTTCCCATTGTTTTTGTAGATATGGTTGATTGCATCAAGTTTTATAGTGCAAGGTCCATATTTGGCCATGCTGAATCAAACATAAGACAGACAGCGTCAAGTAATGGACAAACACACAATGAAAGTTTTACTGACAGAAGAAATACACCTAGGTTGGAATCGAACCCGATAGGATGTAGATGATATGGATATTGATTAATTTATCATACAAAAGCCATACTAGATACTTTTGAAGCTGTAAATCATACAAAAACTTTACAAGCCTGAATTCAAAGCCAGCCCACACTAGTATAAATTTATTAAATTAATAAATATAATCCGAAGTATGCCATTATAATCTAAAATATTTCAAAAATTAAACTATTTTTCAAGAACAGTTTCAGTGTGCGAGTCCACAAGGTTTGAGCCCTCACCAAAATATTGTAGGACAAAAAGTACACAAAGATTGTGTCATTGGTTGGTTTACGTTTTATGGCACAAGGTCCAAAAGTGGACAAGCTGTGTCAAATGGCAGATAAAATAATAAAATCAATGTTTATATAAAAACATTAAGAATAGTAGTGGTTGATAAGATTCCAGTACAAAAATTTTATCGAAAAGATATTGGGGAAAAATCATGTTGGTCAATAACATGAAGTTGAAAAAAGTTCAAACATGCTTATCAACATGTAGAAAGTAAGTTGAAATGAAAGCATGATTTTAATGAATTTATGATTTAAAAATGTTGGTCAGCAACATGTAGATATAAAATGGATGAGAATGCTAAACACAAGCAGTGAGAATATGGTATGAATAGGGATAAAAATATAAATTTAAAAATCGAATGCTACACTAGTTTTAAAAATATTTTAATGGGGTTTCTCTCCAATCAAGTGTCATCGGAAGAAGCAGAAATCGAAATTACGTTAATTATTGAGGGACATGTGTGCAAAAATTCATTTTCACAATGCTTCCTGAACATTACTCTCATTCGATCGGAATACGAAACCGGGAGGTAAGACAGCCCCGAAATTATTTCCAGAATACATGCCTGAGATCATAAATATTAAAAATGTTCGATACATAATGAGCCCGCTTACTTGAAAAATGATAACGTTAAAGCGCAATAAAATTGCTATACTTGAGAAAAAATATGATCTTGTAAACAAAACAGTGAACTCTGATCTGTCAGAGGCACTCACTTTTTTGATATTGTAGATCCTCGTTAAAATGCCAAGCCCTCTGTCATTTAATATCGTTAATTTTTCTCCAAGCTTTTGTTGACTTGGTATCAGAGAGCGTGCCATAGCTAGTAAATAAGTTTCTTCAACAGCTAATAAATATGTGTACAGAAATTATACTACACATAACGCTCTCAGCAGAACGAGATTTCTCTCAAGAACGGAAGTGAACGCTTTCCCAAAAATCTAAACTAAACTATTGCAGCATTGCCAGTTACAATAATGAATCTTTCATCAGTAACTCCTCTCAGCTGGAAGTGAAGTCGCGAAGGCCTGTGGTAGGTATTTAATTAACGCCACATTGAAGCTACATAAGGTCTGTTGACGACGGTCCGGGATCAAACCCAAAGGGAAAGTTCGAGGACACCACGTAATTTTCAACCTCGGTCAGATGACGAGCCATCTGACGAAGGCCTGTGAACTATATTTCGGCAGGCAGGCTGATCATAACGACTTTATAAAAGTGAGAGTGGCAAATAGCACATTTTATGAATAGTCTGGCTCTTAAAATTGTGCATGCTTAAAGTTATGAAACAATAGGATTATCGTTATTGGCGACTATTTTATATTATTTTGTCTGTGTGTGCCATAATTGGCAAAAAGAAAAAGTCAATCCTTTCCTTCAGAAGAGTTGAGGTTTGGTTGAAAGAATGGTGAAAGAAAGTTGAAATGAAACGCGTGGAGAACCGAGACAAAATGACAAATTTTATTATGTGAACTACAGTGGATTTGTATTCGTTAACAACCAATTTCAGAGCAGTAACGATTCCAGACTGAATTGGCGACAAGAACGAAGAAGTCACCAAATAAAATTTCCCCTTACGCATTGTAAATTTTGATCTTAAGATAAATCCTCTCCGTAGAATGGAATTCTGCTATCGAGCCCTAGTCATCGACCTTAAAACGAAATAGACGGAACATGTGCCCGCAGCTTCATGTTATTTCTTCCAGTTGCTGGGTTTGAAGATGTCACGTGTTTGTGGGTAAAAGCAGGAATCCTAAATTATTGATTGGCTAACATGATTATCCACCGTGATCAAAACACTAGTCTGTGCTTCGATGGCCAATCGGTTAAGTCGATTTGTGATTTACCCTTCAGAGATCTTACGACAGCGACTCCGCCCAAATGATCCGTCTATTTCATTTTAAGGTCGATGGCCCTAGTGTGAATTCGTAGTCAAAGTGAAAACTTAATGGTTCTATTCTGCTGTGCAGATGGATGAATTCCAAATTTATAGAAGTGGAAACAACGTTTCGTATGTGAACGATTAACGATTATTTTAAAAAGGGTAGGTACTTGAATTGGTCTGGGCCTGTCGGTTGGTTGGTTTTGAGGGTTTTATGGCTCATATTTGGCCATGCTGCACCAGCGGCGGCTCGTGGTTGGAAAAATAGGGGAAGAGCCTCCCCGAAATCACCCCCCCTTCCGAAATTAAATCCTGGCTATGCCAGTTATTTGAAAAGATAGCAGTCCCGAAAATTAGTTAATGAGGATTTATCCCTATTTTCTGTAAAATAAATCAATTCTTCTGTCCTTTAATGCTGAAAATCTGTCTGATATGTCAACGTAAAATGGCTGTTTCTTCATAAGCGTCACTAATACGTCTTTTTGAATAGAAATGTTTGCTAAAGAAAGTCTCTCTTGCGAAATAATATTTCTTGAGTAAGTTTTTATTCTTTTAAGGCAAGAAAAACTCCTTTCCACTGATATACTTATAGATGGAGTTGTTAAGACGAGAGAGAACAAATTATAAGCTTCTGTGAAAATTTCTTTATCATCATAAAGCATTCGAAGAAGTTCTTGCGTCGATATACAGGCGGCCCTCGACTTTCGCCGTTACCACCGAGATAACAAGGCCTGACCGCTGCCGTCATGGCGTCTCCCTAGTAGTCATACGTGCGATACGAACGACCACCGCCGTATTGGAATATTCAAAGCCTAATACAGTGAAATCTGTCTACAACGATACATAATATATTCTATATACGTCGAGACCACAGGAAAATATTGTTATACGTTATTGCAAATTATTATAGCAGTTTGTAAATATGGTTTTTCCCTAGTCAAAACTATGATAATCTCAGAATGAAACTTTTACACCCTCGCGTCTTTCTTCCTTATTTACTAACGATAACAGAGTGTGCGTAAATAGTAAAAGCAATAACTTATTAAAAAACCAGCCAAAATTATATCGTAAATTCAATTAAAAAATAGCGAAAAACTCGCTTATGACTTTTATTAACTAAAATACACACGTCAATCAAGCTTAATACCGCCCAATATCATAGTTTCTCAAATGTGACCATAAATCAAAAAGAAAAGAAAACCCTTTCTCAGTCTAAAGAAATCTAATTAATGTTTTCTTCATCATTAAATCTGTAAAAATGGGAAATCAAAGCAATTGAAGCGATTATTATCATAGTTGGCTGAAGAATTTTTCATTGATATTTCATTTATAAAATTCAAACAATTTTCAATAATTTCCAAATCATTAACGTGACAGGGTGTTTTGATTTGATTGTTATCTAAACAGAAATTTCTTGGCCATATAAATGTTTCCATTTTCAGATTTGAATGTATTACAACATTGTAATTTGTTGCAGGTCCTGGATTAAAACAAATTCTGAAAAAAGTAACTTTTGACTCCTCAATTAGTTTAAACCAATTTTGTTTATGGGGTAATGAATCCAGAATTTCTAGTAGCCTATTAAAATTTTGAAAAGAAATAGATTCATGATGAGCAATGAACTCAGATTTGCTTTCGTTGATAGCTCTCAATAAATTGAATTGATCAGTTTCACGAATTTTATCTTCCCTGCTTTTACGAACGGTGGGACAAGTTTTCGAGAGATATTTAGGGCAATTCGGAAATATACTTGGTATAGTACCAACTTTTAAACGGAGACGTTTCATGGAAAAGGTAGAACACTCACCAGTTTTTTTTGTTGAATTTCGATACATTCCGGACGATATCATCGTTTTGAAAATGAAGTTCGCAGACTTAGCTGCGTTTTGATGGTGTAAAGTCGGCTCGTGGAATCGCCCTGAGCCATCTTTTTCTAATATTTTTATCCTCTGGAAAGGAGAGAACAGCCATATTTGGTGCATCACCATATCTATAATTTCCAGAGCAAGTAGGTACACAGCATCTAAAGGGCATTTTGGATAGCCTCGTGGTTAAGCCTAAAGAAATCGGTCTGGACACACGTTAAACGTGTTGTTTGACGAAAGCCTTTAACACCTTGACACTGTAATGTTCCACAAATGTTATATAACAATATTTAACTGCAGCTGCACTTGCTTTCCGGTAAAATAGTATAAAAAACCCTAATTTCTTACGCTACATTAAAGGTAATCCACAAGTAGTCGGCCATGCTTGTTATGACTACTAGTAAGCGAGTCACGTGATCGAAACGTCACAGCGGTCTGGCCTTGTTATCTCGGTGGTAACGCTTTCGCACATTTTTAAAAATTCAATTTTTTAAAGATTTTTGTCGATAAAGCAAAAATTGTTCGTTTCCATGCAGTCGATCCCACACACGCGGTAACTCGCGCTCACTCACACATTGCCGCCTAGAGTAGCGGACTTCTCGTTGTGACGTCACTAGGGTTCCGAGCCGCGTGGGCCGAATGTCAAATATATACAATGTATTAAACAGGTTTAGTCCTGAATTAGGGTTTTGCCAATTTATTTGTTTATGTTTAAATATTTCGCCCTTATAAATTTATAAACATGAGTGAGAAACGGAGAAACTGCAGTGTTGATATGAACGAAAAGAAATTAAGGACTCAAACTTCATACGATCTAGACAAAGATGGAAATCTTTTGCTTCAATCGGCCGTTCGTACGACATAAACAGGTCTATGATATGTTCAATTTTGAAAAACAAGTATAAAATTAAGGAATATGTTCAAAATTGTGGAAATATATATTCAAAGATTGTTTCCAAAAGACACGGCATAGTGATGGATGAAATAAAAAGATCTTTGTCATCATGGATTAATGATCAACATCAAAACGATGTTCCTCTGAGTTTTTCCATTATTCAAGCTAAGGCTCTTAGTTTGCATGAAGATTGGAAGACTAGATAAAAAAGAAGATTCTAACACGGTGTTTCAAGCAAGTAATGGCTGGTTCGACACATTTAAAATGAGGTATTCTTTACATAATATTAAATTCACCGTAGAATCGGCTGATGCAGATAAAGATACTGCAAAAGAATTTATTTCTTCATTGTTTAAAATTATTGTAGATGGAGTATAGACCTGTAGAAAGAAAACACCTGAAAGCACTTAAACACGCCTCGTTAACTTAATTATGTATATTGATAAATAAATATTTTTAATATATTATTGATAAATAAATATTATCGATAAATAAATATTTTAAAATACAATTTTTTATGGGTTTTTTTACATTCCTCTACTTTCGAACATTCAACATTCGCACGCATTTTCAGGAACCAATTATGTGCGAAAGTCGAGGGCCGCCTGTATTCCTGAATTTTCCATTGGTTCCATAAGACATAGTTCATTTTTAAGGCGATGGGTTTTTAAACACATCGCCGTAAAACTGCTGAAGATTTTCAAATGCCTGAGCTGGAAAATGTAAATTAAATTGTTCGAATATCGTTGTATCAGCAAGACAAATAAATTGAAGTTTTTCACAATCTTGAAATCTTGTGTTTATTTCCATAAGAATGTGGTCTAAAACTTTAAAATATTGCTATTTATAATTTTGAGAAATTGTTTTTAGTGAAAGAGCGGCATATTCCCGTTTAGATTGGACTATTTCTGTGATTTTACGCGTGTTTTCAAACAGTGTTTTAAAAACATCATCGTCCCTTTTACACTAGCTCCTACGCGTCATGTCTGTGCAAATCGTCAGCCATTTGTGATTGGTTGAGAAATTTTCTACAGTAAAAGCTGAGAAAGCTCCTAAGCAATAACTTCTCGCCAACGGCTACCTTGCCAACTTCAATCGCCAAAGCCTGAAGCTATTTTTTCTTTTCATTTTACACCCCCAGAACGTGAATGGATGTGAGCGCTAGGGAGAAATATGAAGCTGCGAGCATGTTCCATGTATTTCATCGGAATGTCGGTATAGCACAGAAAAGCAATGCACCTGTCATGTTTTGCTTTGGAATCCGTTCTAAAAGTGAAGTATTTATTTATTTCAATGTAAATTTAAGGATGTTTTGCCAACTATGCTGCACAACAAAATGGAAGCCATTTGTATCACGTATGGTATCTTGCATTAAAATGCAATTGAAATTTTTTTTCTGAAATTGAAATTTTTCCTCCCTTCAGACACATTAGAATTGATCTTTGGTTATTTCAGAGTAACTGATGCACCATTCTCCCAGTTTTAAATCTAGTCAACTTATTTATAGGCTACTGAGATTATTTCTTTCTGAATTTACAATTTTGAATTTTATGTATCTTAATTACCGAGTGGCATGAAAGTGAAATTTAGAAATTGTATAAAGTGTATTTAATTTTACTTTTTATTACTGCAGAGTAGGAATTTATATAAATCAGATTTTTATGATTTTAATTTGTTTCCCCTATGGGTTAAGCATGTTAGAGAGAGACATGCAATCACAGTGCAGTTTCTAGATAAGTGATTTATGTTTAACATTATACATGGGGATTAGAAAATGTAGCAAAACAAATGTTGGGAAGATTTCAACTAAAATTATTCTTTGGGCCTTGTTGCTTTCATTCTATCGCTTGTATTCTATTTCGAAATAGAAATCCATAATACTTAAAATTCTAAATTAAAAATAAACATTGTAATAAGGAGAGAAACGAAATGCACCTAATGTTGTATTTTTGAAGTAATTCTTAATACGCAATATTAATTATTAAATAAACATTTTAAAAAATTATGAATTGGAACCTTTATATTTTTAATGGAAATCGATTAAGGACTTTCAATATGATCATGTAAAATTTTAGTTCATTCCTTCGAATAGTTTTTTCGCTACACTTAAATTTTCGTAACTACGGTGATTTTAGGGGCATCCAAAAATTGAAAAACTTATGACAAATCTGAGAAATTCGTAAATTTTGGAAAAATGTTTGGAAACGTCGTTCATGTCATCTAACGACCATTGCCTTCTACAGTAATGTGTAGTATAAGCTCACCAGCGGCGGCTCGTGGTTGAAAAAATAGGGGAAGGGCCTCCCCGGAATCACCCCCACCCCCCGAAATTAAGTCCTGGCTATGCCAGTGATATGAAAAGATAGCAGTTCCGAAAATTAATTAATGGGATTTACCCCTATTTTCTGTAAAATAAATCAATTCTGTCCTTTAATGTTGCAAATCTGTGATATGTCATCGTAAAATGGTTGTTTCTTCATAAGCGTCCCTAATAGGTCTTTTTGAATAGAAATATTTGCTAAAGAAGAAAGTCTCTCTTGCGAAATAGTATTTCTTGAGTAAGTTTTTATTCTTTTAAGGCAAGAAAAACTCCTCTCCACTGATACACTTGTAGATGGAATTGTTAAGACGAGAGAAAACAAATTATAAGCTTCTGTGAAAATTTCTTTATCATCATAAAGCATTCGAAGAAGTTCTTGCGTCGATATATTCCTGAATTTTCCATCGTCATATATAAGACAGTTAATTTTTAAGGCGCTGAGTTTTTTTAAACGCATCGCCGTAAAAGTGCCCGAGATGGAAAATGTAAATTAAATTGTTCGAATTTCGTTGTATCAGCAAGACAAATAAATTGAAGTTTTTCACAATCTTGTGTTTATTTCCACAAGAATGTTGTCTAAAATTTCAAAATATAGCTGTTTATAATTTTGAGAAATTCTTTCTAGTGATAGAGCGGCATATTCCCGTTTAGATTGGACTATTTCTGTGATTTTACGCGTTTTCAAAGTGTTTTAAAAACATCGTCCCTTTTACGGCTCAATAGCTCACGAGTGTATTTTATTTGAGATACACAATAGTTTAAATGTAGTGATTTTTTTCTGGAGAATTTCGAATAATATATCAGAAAGCCCGAAAATGTAAATTCAAAATCGTTCATATCATTTAAAAATCCCTTTGCAAGTTGAATTGTTGTTTTGTCTGAATGTTCGCTGTTTGTCATAAATTCGAATATTTCTTCTAATTTATCCCAATCTTCAACAATCACATTCACTAATTTCGAATTGGAGGACCATCGATTTGTGTTATGGTTGGTATGCGTTTTGCGGAATTTGATGTAAGAGCATAAGATCGCTTCGCCGAGTGATGAAAAAACGAAGGAATGCCGCTGAGGCTTGCAAAAAAAATTCGACACTTAGAAATTTTAGAAAAACCTTTCTGCAATACAAGATTGAACCGATGTGCAAAACAACGGACAAAAACGGCTTGAGGAGCTTTGTCCTTGACATTTTTCTGGAGTCTATTCAATATCCAGACATTACACTGGCCCTATCGTAACATTGTCCTATTAATTTGTGTTGAACGGATCCAAAATTTTGTATAACATTTCTGACGTTCTGTCTTCACTCACATCATGGAAACCCAAAAATCGTTCAACTAATACGAGTTCACAATTCCCAAATCTTAATATTAAGGAGCACTGGGAAGTTTGATTTATGTCAGTGGTGTCGCCCACTTGAATAGAAAAGAATTTAGCCCCGTTTATTTCATCTTTGACATGATCGTTTATATAATCGGAAATACATTCAATCATTTCATTTTGAATAGTTTCGGAGTCACCAGTGAAGACGTTTTTAATCTTTTTGTAATGACTTTGAATTTCTAAAGGACTTTTTGATATCAACAATCCAAGTAATTCTTTGAAATTTCCACGATTTATGGAGTCACTGCTTTCATCATGGCACCAGAATGCCATTTCTTGTTTGCTCAAATATATTACTGTATCAATCACTGTTTGTAGAAACAGTCTATTCAAACGAACGTTTTCATTGAAATGCACTTTAAAAGGCCTAGCATTCTCCCTCAGGGCATCGGCAATCGTGTCCTGATTTTTAAGAAATTTCTTAGTATTAATTCACACTTCAGATGTTCAGCAGTATCATCGTGCCTATGGAGTGCTCGTGTTATGTTTAACAAGTCAGCGAATCCGTCTTTATTCCAAACAGAACGTTTATTACTAAAAAGCAAGCACGGCCAACAAAATAATCTTTTTAAGGTTATACTACTGCATAGCCATCTATATACTGAGTAAACCAACACTCTTGATAACTAATATTGTACGACTTACCGCTCTTTATAATGTCTTTTTTGGCTATAGCCGTCAATAAATCCGTTGGACGTGCTTGACGTAATAGTCCCTTTTGTCTTCGTTTCCACCGGCTAAACGGAGTTTCCAGTAAATTAAACACAATATCATTAATTGGATTAATTCCGCTGAAAAATCCAAAACAAAATGTTCAACAAAATAATTGTTCTATTTCATGTAATATTCGGCAGTTTCGGAGCGATTGTCTAGACTTTTTGGCGCTAAAGCTCCCTCTATTAGTTTTCTGTATTCGCTGCTTGCAACGGGAAACGAGGTACATCTATTTTTAGATTTCAACCGGCAACTCTACAGAGGAAGGGAATCGCGTTTCTAGCTTTTACCTTCCTTCGGAGCCGACTGTCTAAATGCCTTGGCTGCTAATGGCGGTGTTGTCATAGCAACCATCTGGCTTACGGAATATGCGCAGCTATTTTTCAGCCAAAACTTCCGTGCTAAGCTTTCGCTGTCTACAATCGTAAGCATTATAAGATATTTTCCGTGTATTGAATAACGCGCTCTGCGAAATTAAATTCGTTCTTATTTGTAAGTATTTTAGTAATTTATAAATCGTAAAAGAAAAATTTTACGTAGAAATATTGAAAATGTATACATATATGAAATACTGAAAAAAGACTACTTTGGGAAATGTAATTTGAAGAAAAATGTTGGGGAAGTGGCATTTCCCTTCCTTCCCCTGAAAAGCCGCCACTGTGCTGCACTAGACATACATCAGGTAATAGACACACAGATAATGAGTGTTACTGACACAGAAGAGAGAAAGAAATACACCCAAGGAGGAATGCACCTGACAGGAATAGGTCTGGGCGTGTCACTTTTTGCCTTGCGCTTCATATTTAAATTCACCTTTAGACTGGTGGAAAAGATCATTCATCACCTGATTTGTCAATGGGACGAGAGAAGATGCCCATCCATTGACTCGTCATTTGATTGATCCGCGTGATTGGTGATTTCACCATATTTGTCGCCACTCTATAGAAATGCCCATTCATCCATTTACCCTATCATGAAATGTTATATTGCCAAGCGAAGTGATAAGATGCCAAATCGGCCAACCAACTCAATTTTTTTTATAGCAGTCACATGACTACTAGTTGACATATTATCATTCTTTTAAAGCTCCTTTCAATAGAAAAACTCGGTCGACTTATATTTCACGGGCCTCTATAGCCCGGTCGGAAGAGTAGCAGATTAGCAACTGGAGGGTTGCGAGTTCGAAACTAGATCCAAATGCCATTAACATTATTCTTATTAAGAGCATAAAAGCACCAGCAGGTACCAATCCTCTACTCTTTCGACAGCAAAAACCACAGTAAATCTGTCCACAGCACTGCTCCAACAGGGAGCTGGTGCACAGTAAATCTGTCATGGCCTCAAATATCCTCACGTTGCTGTAGTGTGGAAGCTTGGAGAAGATAGTGACAGCTCAAGGGTTGACCGCATCATCTGACAGGGATTCAAAATTATGAGATGTCCTCGGATCTTTCCCTTCGGAGTTGATCCCATAGAGGAAATGTAAGAGTATGCAATGGTTACCTTTTTATGTGCCCGGGATCATGTGACCATAACTAGTAGTAACGTGACCCTTAGACTACTTTCCCTGCTGGGTGGAACCTAACATTCATCATATGATTGGTCTCTGGAACGGGAGAAGACGTCCATCCATTGATTCATCATCTGATTGGTCCATTGTCTGATAGTAGTAGACTTTGGCGATTTCACTACTTTTGTCATCCCTCTAATGAAATATGAATTCACACCCCTCCCTGTCATAGGATGTTATATTGCCAAACGAGGCGATAAGATACCAAATCAGCCAACCAGGTCCATTTTTCACAGAGCAGTCATGTGTCTACAAGTTGGTCACACTTTTTGAAGTTAATCTCAATAGCAATGCTCAGTCTACTTATATTTCACGTCTATGAGCGATCCAGAACCGTCGCCAATAGCCGGCTGTATTGCTCCAGCGTGACGTTATTGACTACCTACTTAGCTATATTTCAGGGGGGGGGTATTTCAATTAACGTCACACTGGAGCAACACAATGGGCTATTGGTGACGGTCCGGGATCAATCCCAAAGGGAAAGATCCGAGGACAACACCACGTAATTTTGAACCACGGTCAGATGACGAGGCAACACCTGAGCTGGCACCCCACTCTCCAAACTTCCACACCACGCCAACGTGAGGACATTTGAGGCCACGACAGATTTAACGTGCACCAGCCCCCTTTGTACACGACGGTGTTTGGCTGGATTCGAACTCGCAACCCTTCGGTTGCTAGTTCGTTACTCTTCCAACCGGGCCACCGCGGCCCCTATATTTCAGGTCTGTCATATTTTACGTATATTTCATAACAATGTTTCAGGGCCGCGGTGGCCCGGTTGGAAGAGTAACGGACTAGCAACCGAAGGGTTGCGAGTTCGAATCCAGCCAAACACCGTCGTGTACAAAGGGGGCTGGTGCACGTTAAATCTGTCGTGGCCTCAAATGTCCTCACGTTGGCGTGGTGTGGAAGTTTGGAGAGTGGGGTGCCAGCTCAGGTGTTGCCTCGTCATCTGACCGTGGTTCAAAATTACGTGGTGTTGTCCTCGGATCTTTCCCTTTGGGATTGATCCCGGACCGTCACCAATAGCCCATTGTGTTGCTCCAGTGTGACGTTAATTGAAATACCCACCCCCCATAACAATGTTTCACGTCCTGTCTACCCATCACAGGTAGGTATTTATTTATATGCTTTCTTATATTTAAATTGTTTTAAAACGAGTACTGTTGCTTGCATCGAGCATATTATGTCTATTTGGTATTTTATGCATTTTTTTACATTATGTGACATTGGTAAGATTAATTTGAATAACTAAGTTCATAGAAAGTATTTTGGTAGGTAGTTGAATTAACGTCGCTCTGGATGCTCTATTGGTGACGGTCCGGGATCAATCCCGAAGGGAAAGATCCAAGGTCAACGCCTCCTTACTAATCCACTACTCTACCGAGCTACCGCTGCCCTAGAAAATATTTTTTTTTTTGGGGGGGGGGGTATTTCAATTAACGTCACACTGGAGCAACACAACGGGCTATTGGTGACGGTCCGGGATCAATCCCAAAGGGAAAGATCCGAGGACAATACCACGTAATTTTGAACCACGGTCAGATGACGAGGCAACACCTGAGCTGGCACCCCACTCTCCAAACTTCCACACCACGCCAACGTGAGGACATTTGAGGCCACGACAGATTTAACGTGCACCAACCACCTTTGTACACGACGGTGTTTGGCTGGATTCGAACTCGCAACCCTTCGGTTGCTAGTTCGTTACTCTTCCAACCGGGCCACCGCGGCCCCAGAAAATATTTTGGAGCGACTAAACCTGTGTTATGCGAGTAAATCGACTGTTTCACGTTTATGCATAAAATATAGGTTGGCGTCCCTTGGCGCTTTTTGATTTTTATGTAAGGAAGGTAGGTAGGTATTTTAATTAACGTCACACTGGAGCAACACAACGGGCTATTTATGTAAGGGGGGGGGGAATTTCAATTAACGTCATACTGGAGCAACACAATGGGCTATTGGTGACGGTCCGGGATCAATCCCAAAGGGAAAGGGGGGGGTATTTCAATTAACGTCACACTAGAGCAACACAACGGGCTATTGGTGACGGTCCGGGATCAATCCCAAAGGGAAAGATCCGAGGACAACACCACGTAATTTTGAACCACGGTCAGATGACGAGGCAACACCTGAGCTGGCACCCCACTCTCCAAACTTCCACACCACGCCAACGTGAGGACATTTGAGGCCACGACAGATTTAACGTGCACCAGCCCCCTTTGTACACGACGGTGTTTGGCTGGATTCGAACTCGCAACCCTTCGGTTGCAAGTCCGTTACTCTTCCAACCGGGCCACCGCGGCCCCTATTTATGTAAGGAAGGACATGGCCGAAGAGTTTTTATTACGTTTTACTCTAAAAACCTAGCTTATATAACGCTAATGTAAGCAGTTTCTTAACATATGTAGTTTATGCAGTTAGTTTTGTTTACTAGCATTATTATATTTTAAGTCATTGTATTACTCCTTTAATTATGTGTTCTATCTAGCGGCTTCAAGTGAGCTACGAATTATAAGCTTATTGTTTTTAATATTAGGAATTTTCGTAAACATAATAATTATAAATGTCAAATACAAAATATTATCCATTTAACAATATTCACAAAACAAAAGAACTAAAGTGATTCAGCCACAACTGGACTTTCGAAGGAGCATTTGCATTCCTTTCTGTTTTAGATTAATCTTGGTAGCTTTGAAAACATTTGAACCTAAAGTAAACAAACAGCAAAAAACTGGTACGCTCAGAAACTAATTTTGTGAAGAAATAGTTCAACATACGTAATATCGTGCACAATTCGTTTATTAGATTCAGAGAGGTGACAACCCAATTTATATACGAAATCGAAATTATCGCCAAGGTTATTTACGTTGCACGAGGATATGAAGCCAAATCTAGTGACAAAACGAGGGGTAACTAGGGTTCCCAACCCCGGGCCGCGGTTGGAAGAGTAACGGACTAGCAATCGGAGGGTTGGGAGTTCGAATCCAGCCAAAGACCGTCGTGTACAAAGGGGCTGGTGCACGCTAAGTCTGTCGTGGCCTCAAATGACCTCACGTTGGCGTGGTGTGGATGATTGAAGAGTGGGGTGCCAGCTCAGGTGTTGCCTCGTCATCTGACCGTGGTTCAAAATTACGTGGAGTCCTCGGACTTTCCCTTCGGGATTGATCCCGACGTAAATTAAAAATACCAATCCCAAAGGGAAAGATATGGAACACTTAGTCTAAGTATGGTTTGGTTTGTCACTGCGATCAGTTTTTGGGCTAATTAGATCAGGATCTACGGTATATGACTGAGTTAGTTGCAGTTTTTTTCGTCTAGTCGGGGCCGTCGTGGTTCAGTGGGTATGCCCACTGCGCTAGCAACCTTCGAGTTGTAGACGGAACAGGTTCGATTCCTGTCAGGTGCATTTCTCTCGTATCAGTAAAACTTTAATTGTGTGTCTATTACTTGATATTATATGTCGTGTCTGGTGCAACATGGCCAAATATGGCCCTTGCGCCATAAAACCCCAAAACCAACCATCATCTAGTTGTCATGGTAACAGGGATCTTCAATTTGTTAGTACTTCTTCAAATTGTTAGTATTTTTTTATGCCTTGACATACCATGATTGATAATAGCAAAATCGCTGAAATCAGAACTCATCTTCAGGCAATTATTGTATCGACGAATAAGATATAAACAGAATAACAGTAAAATAGCTTTTTGATATACTCAAATATATATTTTTAGAATCAGTCTAAAATTTGCTTGCAGGCATGCATTATGTATGAAATATTTTGAATAAATTTTTTTTAATGTCTTAGTTACGGTTGAGGAGATTGATAAAAATCTGAGAAAAAAGATCCAAGTTACTTTGATGATATACAATAATCTCATAAAAGCTCATTTGCAGGTAACCAAAAGGGCTCACTAGTAAGTACAACATACACACTGCTCTGAGAATTTAATTTGGTCTTGAATCAAACATCCTTTATACTAAGCATAACTGAAAATTAATTAGAAGTAGCATGCTAATATTATTCACAATGAAAGAACCAATTAATGAAGATTTAGAGTCATAAATAGCAGTGAAACATTTTTATATAAAAAGTTAAAATTTGTTTAATATTTTTAATTTCCATATTTACAAGCATAAAAAAAATAAAAGTTAATTTAAAACTAAAATTGCAAATCATACATAAAATTATTTTGTGAAATCATAGGGTTGAAAATGTCTTTTAAGTGACTCCACCACTTTTTCTTCTTCTGGTAGAAGCAATTTACATTTTTTCCAATCCACACGATCAGGTACATCCAAAACAGCTTCACTAGCTAATACCATCCTAAAAAGGTAATAAAAATTAAAAAATTGAAAATCAAATCAGATTTTAGTTTGTGTTTTTTTGTAGTATAACTAATGCATTTCTTTAGCTTTTAATAAAAATACAAAAACTGTTAATTTAGAAGAACCCTTTTTAGATTTATGAATCTGTTCAAGGGATCATCCATAAGGAAGATATATTTTTAGAATATTACTTAAAATCCACCAAGTGTTCATAATTTTTTAGAAGACATTTTTTACACATAAAATAAAATAGTTGTTTACTCAAGTTTTTATGAATTGATTTTGTATTTAGAACTGTTAGGATAACCACAGTTCAATGACTTAAAGATTAGTGCAATTAATTGTATGATAGCTAGATACATATATTAGCTAGAATATGAGCTATCAATATTTCTTGTGAAGTTCTCCTGGCCAGATGACCTACTTTTGACAAAGTGCATATCACACAGGCCCACTAATTTCATGCAAAACTTTCCTTTACTGATTACATTCTATCATAATAGTCTAAAAGCTGATTCTATACATGCATTATCCCTCTGAATCGAGAGCAGTCAAAAGTTGAGTACTGAGGTTTGTTTATTATATAGGAGATATTCAAATCTGCTTATAGTTTGCAATAGACATAAATATACTAGAACTGTTTTCATAATTTAGACTTTCCATTTAGTAACTAATGTTGATAACCAATATTTGTATTCTAAAAATTAATAACTTCAAATACTTAACGAATTGCAAAATCGTACTAGTTGATTTTTACCTTAGTTACACAAGAATACCTGTGAAAGAATATTTTACTTTAAGTTTTTTCAACATCAAAATTGCTGCTTTCATGTTATTTTAATGTAAAAGAAGCTTCACTTTTCATGATCACATTTCATGTGGATGTTAAGATCTAAAATTTATTCGAAATTTTCCAATTTACTTTTACAATGGTTTGATTGTACATAAACTTTCAATATTAGTTTTAGATGAACCATGGTCCCAAAAGATTTTCAAATTTAAATACGGTTTTTCAATCATTTTTCAAACCATATGCAAAAATTACCGATGTTTTCGTCGGTAAATTTTCATATAAAAATTTGTTAAAGTTATCAAAATGGTTTTCGAAAATAAAATGGGAACTTCACCGCAATAACAATACTAAAAGTAGATCAAAATGTTGGAGACTAGCGGGCATATAGACCTCAAATAAGAAAATTCAGATGGTTATTTCATATATATTTCTCTTATATATTATAGAATCCTAAAACTGATTTTTAAAGTGAATTAAAATCTTTGCATCAACAAAAAGAACAGCCTAACAAGTACTTTCCCAAACAAGTACAAATTTCAATAGATTTCACAAGGATTGACGGGAGTTCTATTCTATTAAAATATCAAAGTATTTTGAAAGCAGAATATTAAGAGCTTTTCTCATAATGTATTGAGCCTATTGAATTGTGTCAATAAAGCAAACATGCTTTTCTCAAAGAATGCAAGACAAAAGTTTTCATAAATTAAGGGGGAAATTAAGTTACATTTGCCAAAGTCCGAGTTACATGCTAATGAAAATTCAAATATACCCTCCTAAAAATAATCTGATATAAGTAGCTATGTAAAATACTGCCGTTTTCTGAAATATTTTCTAGAACACGTATTTCCAGAAATTTAAATAAAAAATGTTGGTCTTACAATTTGTTCTATCATTCTCACTTATGGAAAATCAACTAAATTGAGAATAGCACTGCCAAAGAAATTTTTTCAGAATTCGTACTTCCACACTTTGAGGTATGGTATTTCAATTAACGTCGCACTGGAGCAACACAACGGGCTATTGGTGACGGTCTATGATCAATCCCAAAGGGATAGATCCGAGGACAACACCACGTAATTTTGAATCACGGTCAGAACACCTAAACTGGCACCCCACTCTCCAAACGTCCACACCACGCCAACTTCCACACTTTAACTTCTCCAAATACAAATAGCAGTGCATCCCTTCCTCTGTGTTAGCCATTAAAGCTAACCCTGTGCAATCAGCAGTACATCACTGTCAAGTTTGAATGGAAGACCTTTTACCTCTTACTGCTCCCCCAAGGAACCATGAAGAGACAAATCACATAACTAACTGCACCCCTACAATGGCAGA
Source organism: Meta bourneti (assembly GCA_933210815.1). NCBI lineage: Eukaryota > Metazoa > Arthropoda > Arachnida > Araneae > Tetragnathidae > Meta > Meta bourneti. The sequence continues at coordinate 34,270,992 of OW119933.1, forward strand.
CAAACTGCCCCACCAGGACTGCTGATAAAAGCGGGTCAGGCAGTTCATGACTCAGGGTTAAGTCATTACTTAACATTCAATATACAGTTGTTACATATATAAAAACACACATCAATAAACATGGAAAATATGAATCAAAATGAAAAGTAAATAAAAATTCATAAAATGTTTAATTTCATAAACTAGTGAATTAATAAATTTCCCAATTCATCAATATTTTGGCAATTCCAATTGAATCACTTAGCATGTTCCTGATTCTATAGAGATAAGGATTTTAGGATCATGTTTGACATTGAATGCTATTCAATGTCAAGTTTCTGCTGTTTTAAGTTCAAGTCAAATTCCAAAAAGTAAGAGTTAATTGAGAAGTATGCTTTTAAACCACTTCTGAAATGACTAATTACAGTTGTGCTGAAGGCCATAAGACACATTTTTTGATAACATAAATGTTAGCAAAAATATACGGCCAAATTTATACAATCCCAAAGTTCATTTGAAATACAGGAGCAATCAGTTTTTACTTCCAGCAGAAGATACCAAAATGCTGAATTAAAACAGGGGGCTCTAAACTTGAGAAGAGGGTCATATTTGGATACTGAGAGTGTTAGGCAGGGTGGATTGCAAAAGATACATGCATTAAGCAATAATATGGAAGTATGTTTTTTCCAATTACTAGTACTATCACTCTAACCTGTTTTAAACAGAAAATCAGGCACATGGATTTTTACATTGATTTGTTATTTCAAAGGTAATTAGTACTATGTATTAAATACGGAATTTTTGAGGAACTGGAATGTACAATCATTGTTGAGTATTTTCCTACGAGATGGCGTGCGGACAACCAGACCACTCAGGTGTCACCGCGCCTGCATGTTTATGTTCAAAGGGGCTGCTTAGCCACCCCCGGTTTTTTTTTGTTTATCTGTCACTTGCGAGGGGACTGCCTGCCGAGAACCAACCTTGCAGCTTCGCTCTGTTGTTACTTGTTAATAAACACCTGTTATTTGTTAATCCTGACTTCTATTCTGTTAACTCATCAAGCACAGAATGGGATCGATTGACGTGTCCAAACATTTGGTCCGTCGATTCGCCGCAGAAAAGTAGTTTACTAAGCAAAAGTATCAGCGCTTCTTTGTCTTCGTCGACACCATTCTTGTGCCTCCCTTGTGAACTGCGACTATGGCGTAGTTCTTCGCTACTGACGCTTGGATACTTTCAACCGAGTTCCAGTTGGTTCATCGTGATGTCTCTTCTCAAGGTGCATTCGCGTAGACTATTGAACGTTCAAATTTTCTCTTGTTGAAAACGAATACTGAACAAGAAATTTCGAACTGTGATATTTTCCAGGTTCAATTCTTCAAAGATGAGCTTGAAGTGATGCGTAAGAGACTCACTGAACTTTATGATTCCATCTTTGAACTGATTAAAGTGACTGAATTAGATGCAGTAGTCAAGGAGTTTCAAGAACTGAAACAAAACTTGAATACTCTGGCCGTTACTTTATTACGTACAGAAAGAAAGCTGAGTGAAAATACTCCCGAAATTAGTGCTCGTGAGTCTCGTCATGTTTTGAATTCGTACCATGAAGTTCGATTACCAACACAAGAACTTCCATTTTTCAGGTGTTCTATCGAACAGTGGATATCTTTTTGTGATTTGTTTAGAGCATCCGTTCATTCCAACAGACAACTTTCTGATGCGCAAAAGTTACAATATTTGAAGGGTGCAGTAAAAGGTGATGCTTTGAAAATCATTCAGTCGATCCCATTAACTGACGCTAATTACAAAGTTGCATGGGATCTCTTGTCAGAATGCTTTTCAAACACCCACAAACTTGTTTTGCTCATATTCGAAAGTTGCTTTCTCAACAATTAGTGCAAACCGAAAGTGCTCCATCCCTTTTGAATTTGGTTGATGTTGCAAGTGAATGCGTGCGTTCTCTTGAAGTGCTTAACCAAAAGATAGAGAACTTTGCCAACACCATTCTGATGTTCATAATTCAACAAAAACTAGATTCGTCAACGAGAGCCTGGTGGGAAAGATCGTTAAAAGATGACTGTGTTCCGTCCCTTAAAGAGTTGCTGAGTTTTCTGAAAGATCGTGCCAGAAGTCTTCAAGCTTCAAAAGAATCGGTGATTCCGCGGAAAGCTCAAAGGGTAACATCTTTAACTGCATAGTTTTCTACTAGTGAAATGTGCTATTCGAATCACAAAATTTAAGTATTGCGAATTTCTGAAATTATCCGTAAACGAGAAATTTCAGTTCGTGAAGAGCAAAAAATTGTGCTTTAATTGTTTGAACTCCAGCCATAGTGTGAATCAGTGCAAAACTAACCATACGTGCAAGAAGTGTGGAAAAAGGCATCATATGCTTCTCCATTTCCAGTCAGCGGGCGAACGTTACAACTCCCCCAACTCTACAGGTCATGACCTCGGGCAATCCGACGGGGTCGAAGGAGAGGATCCCGACGAGCCAAATATAGTTCTTCGCGCCCACCCATCTCCTACTCTTATGTTTCTCGAACGGGCGACGAAGTTCTGAATGTCATAACTCGCTACCGCCCGCAGTCGTTAAGATTCGACTCAAAAAGTGGGTTCTTTCAAAATTGTAGAGCTGATTGATCCGGGTTCTCAAGCAAATTTCATCACAGATTCTTGTATTCAAAAACTTGACCTTTCACGTTCTCGAGTGAATGTTGATAGTTCCTGTTTAGGAAAAACATCTTTGGGAAAATCGGAAGAGGAAGTAAATTTAGTGTTTACCCCTCATTTCAAACAGACTCCTGTGTATATAGAAAAGGCATGTTTTACGCAAAATCACTGGCTGCTTGCCCAATTATCAGTGTACCAAAGATTTTACTCATATCAAAAACTTACTGCTAGCAGATCCTAATTTTAACAATCCTGGTTCAGTAGAACTTCTACTTAGAGTGACAGCTGTTTTACCAGTTTACTGGACAAACAAGACTCAACGGTAAGAAATGCCGTTTGCTGTAAACTCGGAACTTGGTTGGCTAATAGGTGGACCAGTTACAATTCATCCAAATCTTCGGAGTGAAAGAGTTGCAGTAAATTGTGGAAACAAACGTTGATGTGTTGAAAAAATTCTAGGAATTAAGAGACTGTCCCCACTGCTAGCTTGCTCTCCAAAAAAAAGCGTTGTGAGGAGCATTTCGTTAATACTCATGTTAGAGACGAAACTGATCGTTTTGTTCGATTGCCATTCAAATCATACTCTTGTCAACTTGGTGACACCAGGGAAATGGCTATTAGGCGTTTCAAGAACATGGAACGCAGATTGCGTCACCATCCTTCCTATGATCAGTACAAGGCTTTCATTATAGAATACCTTTCAAACAATCACATGGAAATTGTTCCTGAATCAGAAGTGTTCAAGTCACCCTCCTCTTGTTTTTACATGCCGCACCATGCAGTTTTCAAGGAATCAATCACTACAAGGTTAAGAATGGTGTTTGATGCTTCAGCGAAATCATCATACAACACATCCCTGAATGACATTCTCATGGTGGGTTCCAGGTACCAGCAAGACCTAGTGCCCATTTTGCTGAGATTTCGTTTGCATCAGATTGCAGTAACTGCTGATGTAGCCAAAATGTTTCGACAAATCAGAGTTCACCCAGAAGATGCAGATTTTCAGCGTATTGTGTGGAGAAATGACTCCAGCGAGCCAATTCGTGATTTCCGACTGACAACTGTCACCTACGGAACTGCATCTGCCCCATATCTTGCAACAAGAGCCATTCGGCAGCTGGCTATTGAAGAAAGGGACAATTATCCCTTAGCATCTAAGAGAGCAGCTCAGGATTTTTATGTTGATGATCTTCTGTCCGGTGCAGATACTCTGGAGGAGGCTTGTGAACTGTCTTCTCAACTTTTAGTGATGATGAAAAACGGAGGTTTTGAGCTTCGCAAATGGGCTTCAAACGTTCCTGAAATTTTGAAATCCAGTCCATCAGGGTTGAAAGAAAGTCATCTTCCCATGGAGATAGAGATTGATCAGTCAATCAAGGTACTTGGTGTCAACTGGCAGCCATCTAGTGATACATTTTCAGTCAATGTTAGAAATTCTTTTGAAACAGTTGCTACAAAAAGAGCCATTCTGTCTGAAGTAGCTAGGATTTTCGATCCTTTGGGATGGCTTTCCCTCATTGTTATCCTGGCGAAGATGTTCCTTCAAGAATTGTGGAAGACAAATGTGTCTTGGGATTAGCCTGTTGGTGAAAAGGTTCAGCAAAAGTTGTCCAAATTCCGGTCAGAGCTTCAACTAAATCTCATCCATATTACTCGATTGTGTTGTGCTATCTAATGCATTGCAAACGCAATTGCATCTCTTTTGTGATGCATCTGAGAAAGGCTATTGTGCCGCGGTTTAGTTTCAGCTAATTCCGAAGTGAAAGTGAGCCTTCTAACAGCCAAGACTAGAGTCACCACTGAAAACCATCTACCTTCCTAGACTTGAACTTTGTGCTGCATTATTGCCTTGCATATCTGTTTGAAACAGTTCAAGAGTACTTAGCAGGAAAAGTTAATGAAATTTATGCGTGGACCGATTCAACTGTTTTGTCATGGTTTGCTTCTGAACCTCGACGTTGGCAAACGTTCATTGCTAACCGTGTCCGAAATTCAAAGAATTTTGCCCAATCAACATTGGTATCATGGGCAAGGAAAAGAAAACCCTGCAGATTGTGCGTCACGTGGGTGTTATCCCTCTGATCTTCCTTCTTGTAACTTTTGGTGGTTTGGGCCCCTTGGTTAAGTGATTCATTGTCTGAAATGCCAATGCGTATTGACATAAACACAGTAATTGAAAATGTGCTTTGCGAAGAGAGGAAGCAAATTGTTTCCGCTGTTGCATGTTTGCAGGAAGAACCCCTCTCATTCGAAAATTCTCTTCTCGCATGAAATTATATCGTACATACCTTTGCATGGTGTTTACGTTTCATACATAATTGTCGTGTTTCTGTTGAACAGAGAAAGCTCGATCTTTTGAGAACTGAAGAACTTCAAAAATCTGAGACGTTTATTGTTAATATTGTTCAGGCTACTGCGTTTCAAGACATGCATTGTTTGTCGGAGAACAAGCCTCTGCTTAGCAAAAGTAAACTGTTGTGTCTAAACCCATTTCTTTATTTAATTGGTGTTATTCGAGTTGGTGGATGTTAGAACAACTAATTTTCCTGAGTCGAATGCATCCAATCATTTTACCTAAAAAACATCATTTCACTAATTTAATTGTGAAATTTTTTCATATTTTATATTTTCATGCTGGTCCTCAACTTCTGCTATCTACTATATGCCAAAGGTTTTGGATTTTGAGTGGCAGAGATGTTAGAATTGTTCGAGAGTGCATTATTTGCTTTAGATTATGTGCCAAATCAGCTTCTCAAATGATGGCTGACCTACCAATTTCAAGAGTGACTCCTTCTTGAGCATTTTCTAAGGTAGGCATTGATTATGCTGGTTCTTTTCAAGTGAAAATCAGTAAGGGTCGTGGACAAAAATCACTAAAATGTTACACAGTATTGTTTGTCTGTTTTTCCACGCGTGCTATCCATTTAGAGTGAGTAAGTGATCTTTCTACTAAAACTTTCCTTGCTGCTCTCGGGTGTTTGTTGTTGTGGAAAACCAGCTGAATTGTTCACCGATTGTGCTACGAACTTTGTTGGTGCTAACAAGGAACTTAAAGAAATGTTGAGGTTTGTAGCTTCTTACAAAACTGATACAGAATTCAATAGTTTTGTTTTAAGTGAAGGACTGAAATGGAATTTTAACCCTTTTGCTTCTCCCCATTTTGGTGGCCTGTGGGAAGCAGGGGTTAAAAGTATGAAATTTAATTTGAAACGAGTTATTGGAGATTCATTACTAACATATGAAGAGTTTTTGTGTTTATTGATACAAATCGAGGCTTGTCTCAACTCCCGCCCATTGTGTCCTCTTTCAGAGGATCCAAGTGATCTCACTGCTCTAACTCCTGGGCATTTCCCCATTGGTTCTCCTCTTACTGCAATACCAGAGCCTAGCCTCACAGAAATCAAGCTCAATCATCTCGATAGATGGCATTACTGCAAAGATTGTTCCAGCATTTTTGGAAAAGGTGGAGCAATGAATATCTAGCAAGATTGCAACAACGACCAAAATGGGCTCGTCAAAGGTCAATCTGAAGATAGGAGCTAATTAAAAACAAACTACTTTCTTCTCTCCGATGGAGGTTAGGGAGAATTAGTGCTACATTCCCTGGCTGTGATGGCAAGATTCGTGTAGTGAATGTGACCACTTCGAGTGGAGTACTTAAGCATTCCATTACAACACTGTGTTCTTTACCATTAGACTGATTGAATTTTAATTATTTCTATTTATGTTTAATTTGCGATTTCAAAAGTGTCTTCATGTATACAATTTCTAAGTATTTTCATAGCAATTCGTGGTGTTTTTCTTTAATTTTATTAGTCTTAAAAAAATTCAGCCAGCCTTAAAAAGTCCAGAAATCGGTACTCGAAATAAGTTGACTGAAGACTTAAAAATAAGTTATTTATTTAATTAAACTTTTAAAAGTACATTTCGTATGCATTTCTAGCATACGTCAAACTTAACGAAATAACATCCAATATAAAATAATAGTCGGGTCAAATGACCAAAAATCACACATAATCAACTCGATAATAAGCGAGTATATGTGGACAACAAGCTAGATGTTCAAAGGAAAGAGTGAAAGTAATTCAAATAAGTTACAGTTTATATAGTACGTACATTTGCATATCTCGATCTGCTTGCTACCTACATATTTGAATATTATATCTGAAATAAACATGCAAGTAGTTCTTTAAATATCCGTGTATTTGAACTGAAATGAAAAAGTACTTACACAGAGATTTGTTTGCAAAAGGTAAAGTGGGCGTTCCAATTGGCTTCGGGGGAAACTCAAAACTCCGAATGCAGTAAGTGTATAAATATTAAAAACTATTGTTTATTAGTTTTTTCTAACAATGGCCCGCCTTTCCTGTCAAGACGAGAAGATAAAGTAACGCCTTAAGAAAAGCCGAAAACAGTCTAATAAAAATTTTTTTGACCGTTACTTGCATGTGTTTTTCAGTGCAATTTACAATAAATACACAAATTTATTTTCAACATACTTTGTTGAAAAATATAGATTCATAATAATCATAATATGCATGACAAAATTTATACAACAAAATTTCTCAAAATACAAAAATTCGATCTATCAGTGACTTTAATCCAACTTTCGGTAAATGCTTAGTGAAAAGATCTGCTAGATTTAATTTTGTATTAACATATTCTAAATTAAAAATATTTTCTTGTATAAAATTCCTAATAAAATGATATTTTACATCAATGTGTTTAGTTCTGTGATTTTCAATTGTAGACTGAAAATTTAATAGCAGCTTGATTATCACAATATAAATTACCTTTAAAAGTTATATTAAAAATATTTGAACTTTTAAATTCATTTAAGATGCGCATCACCCAAACTAGCTCTTTAACAGCTTCAGTTAATGAAACATATTCAGCTTCCAGAGTTGAAAGGTTTATACAGTTCTGTTTAAAAGTTCGCCATAATATTGGTGAATCATCAATAAACAAAATTAAACCACCAATCGAAATACGATCATAACGATTAGCTGCAAAGTCTGCATCACTAAAATACTTGATATTTAGATTATTAACCTGAGAAATATTTAACTTATAATTCCTAGTTTGTATCACATATCCTAATAATTCAAGTAAAGTATTCTAATGAATTATTCCAGGATTTGATTGAAATTGAGAAAGAATATTAACAGCATAAGGTCTGGTTCTTCCTGCTAGAAAAGTTAGGCATCCTAATATATTTCTATATGGCAATTTTGACATCCTTAAAATTTCTTGATTTGAATCAGGACACTGGGATTTGGACAAAACTGTACCTATTGCAATTGGTAAAGAAATACTGGGAAAATTATATTTTCTATACATTTCACAAATTTTATCTATATATGTTGACCTGATGAATAAATATACTTTGATCTTTTAAATCAAACTCAACACCTAATAATTTACTTGTTTTGCCTAATATTTTTATATCAAAATGGTTACTAATTTTCTCACATATTGAACTTATTAAATGTTCATTTTTAGCAAATAATATATCATTAACATACAATAATAAAATAACGTTATGACAGTAAGTATATACACAATTTGTCTATTCAAGTTTATTAAATTTCAATTTTTCAAAAACATTGTGAATTTCTAAAAACCAGGCTGCTAGATTGATGAAGACCATATATTGCCCTATTTAATTTACAGATATAATCTAGCTTATCAGGATCCTCAAAACCTTTTGGCTGTAACATTAAAACATGTTCATTTAAAGTTGCATAAAGATAAGCATACTTAATATGTAATTGACAGTGTGACCATTTTAAGTTACAAACTAATATTGAAAAACACATTCTAATCAATGAAAAATTAACTATGGGACTGAAAACCTCATCGTAATTAATTCCTTTAGTCTGTAGAAAACCCTGGGCAACTAATCGTGCCTTGTACCTAGCGATGTTACCATGCTCATCACGTTTAATAGTAAAAACCCAGCGGCAACCTATTATCCTTTACTATTGGTTTTTTTTGTACAAGTTCCCAGACCTTTCGTTCTTTCATTACCGAGATTTCATATTTCATAGCATCATGCCATAAGTCAGCTTGGGGGGTTCTGATAGCACTATTATAGAAAGTTGGTATAGAAATATCTAGTCATGCACTAGTGATATTTGATTCTGTTAATTTTACTTTTCCCGAGTAAGTATTTTTAATACTGAAATCAAAGCTACTTCTATCATAGGGAATATTATGTGCTTGACAATATTTGTTTACATCTTTATGAGATCGAAGTCTAACTTTAGAAAATGCAATGCGATAGTAAATATCATTCCTGGAACTATTTTTTCTAGGAACCGCTTCCCTAGACCAAAAAGACTTTTTAGATGGGATAGTAGGTGCTTGCTCACTGGTTTCCGGTTCAGGATCTTTCAAATCTGTTTTACAACTTGGTTCCTCGTCAGATTCCTCATCTCACTCGAGACTTCAGTTTTTATATTATAGTCTGATTCGGTGGAGGAATCGTTAGAACTGTCCGAGAGAATTTGAATGGTTTTAGTACTCGTATGTGGGTCCTGTACAGCTCCACTGCAAATCTCATCACCAAAACCTACATTAATGGATTCTACAATCCTTCTCTCAGTTGGAATCCAGATTCTGTAACCCCGGGTCCGTTGAGCATATCCTACCATAATACCCTTTTTTGCTCTCATGTCTAGTTTCCATCTTAACTGTTTGGGAATGCCCAGAAAGGCAGTAGTTTCGAAAACTTTAAGATGTTTAACTGATGGTTTGTTGTCCCCGAAAAGTTCAAATGGGGTTATTTTCTGATTATTATGATACACTCTATTCCAGATGTACATGAAATACATTAATGCTTCACCCCAGAACTTGTTTTCTAACCCACTATCCTTTAATACGGCTTTAATTCTGTCTGTTGCAGTGTTGTATAGTTAAATCTTTCCGAAATTCCATTTTGTTCCGATGTGTATCTATATTTGTACATTCTGCCTATATACCGTTCCTCAAACTTCTCAAATTCATTATTACAAAACTCTAAGCCATTATCGGTTCTTACATTTATGATCTTAGAATTAAGGAACCTTTCTACTCGCTTCTGATAATTTAAAAAACATTGAAAAACATCCAGTTTTTCTTTTAGTGGATAAGTCGTTACTTTGCGTGAATAATCATGTTATTGTTAGGAAGTATCTATAACCACCTATTGCAGCATCAAGAAGTGGTCCACAAAGATCCATACGGATTAACTGCAAAGGCTTATTAGATCTAATTTTCCCAAGGGGTTTTAGCTACTTTACATGGTTCATAGTTTAATTTATCAGGCTTTAACTTAGGTAGTCCTTTCACCCCTCATTTTTACGGGTGTTTATAATGTACTTAGCATTTATATGACCAAAACGTTTGTGCCAGGGGTCATTTACACTGGTAATTGACCAATTAATATTAACATTTGGTTTTACGTTCTCATTATTTGAATTACGATATGAGTTTTTAGGATACATAGGATTTACGTAATACAATCCTTTTTGCCTTTTGGCATAAAATAATTCACGACTTTCTTTGTGATAAACGGATAACACACCATTTTTTGCACAGAAAGAATGACCTTTCCTATCAATTACAGTACCAGAAATTAAATTTTGTCTTAAATTTGGGGAGTATAAAACATTATAAAGATAAATAGTTTCTAGTTTACCATTTATCTGGAATTGAAGTGCGACCTTACCAATCCCATCTACTGGACATATAACACCGCCGACAGCGACTGCCATGGTAGTATTCTGTATTGGTCGGAAGTTGTCCATCAGTTTCTTATTACAACAGAAATGTGAGGTGGCTGCAGTGTCAAAAACCAATGCTTTACCTCTTTCTCTATGCTGTTGGCTTCAATTAAACTTGTTTCATCTTTACCTTGTAGGCTTGTAAATTGTGTTCGTTATTTACTTCTAAAATGACGTCTTCTACCTCTTGCTGTATTTGGAGTGGATGTTCTTATTGGATTGGTTCTTTGATGATGTTGGTTGATTTTGTAGGCTACAACACTCTGATCCCTGTGACTTTGTCTTAGTCGAGATTCCTCTTCTACCAGTTCCCGCAAAATGTTGTCAAACGTGAATTCCTTATCAGTCCACCAATATATTGATTGCACGATTCCGTTAAATTCGGATGGTAGATATCGTATAAGTTGAAAGGTCTCATACTAAGTTGGTATAGGTTTACCAGCGTCTTCCAATTGTGTGGAAATCTCTTTTAACCGGGCACCATATAGTCCGACATTTTCGTCTGGGTTCAGTCGACAAGAAAAAAATTCATCTGTCAGTCCAATTACTCGGGCTCTCAATCTCAAGTCAGGTCGGAAAATGTTCCTCTAAGCATTTCCATACTCTCACTGGATCTTGGGAATAAGATATCAGGGGACGATACTGCTTTTCAATCTGCCGGTAAATAGTGCTGTAGGCTTTATCGGTCCGCTGTGAGTAACTCCTATAAGCTTTCACATCTTCCTTCTGTGTTTGTTCATCACTGCTGACGATCCTCCAGCATCCTTTCTCCATGAGAATGACTCGTACGTCATCTCTCCAGGTGGAATAATTATTGGCATTCAGTTTGTCTATTATATTTGCTGATTCTGCCATACTTGAAATTATTTCACCGACACTGGTTACTGACCCGCCGTCTCAGAGCTCTTTCATCTTCACAATCAACATAAGTGATCCGGGCACTAAATTGAGCACAGGTTACGTTTTCTTCTAGGCCCATAACCTTGTTAGTCTTAAAAAAAAATTTCAGCCAGCCTTAAAAAGTCCAGAAATCGGTACTCGAAATAAGTTGATTGAAGACTTAAAAATAAGTTATCTATTTAATTAAACTTTTAAAAGCACATTTCGTATGCATATCTAGCATACGTCAAACACAACGAAATAACATCCAATATAAAATAATAGTCGGGTCAAATGACCAAATCACACATAATACAGGGTGATTCTATGGTCATGGGACAAACTTCAGGGGGTGATAGAACACAACGAAACAAACACTTTTCACCATAAAATGTATGGTCGCTAGAGGGCGCTTTCCATTTCGGCACAAACACACGGTCCGACACAAGTTGGAAAGAAGAGGCATGAAATATGGAAACAACGCTTTAATGTCAAATAAACATCAATAACTGCTTGACAAAACGAAATAATACAATTAGATTTGTATAAATTAAAGATAAGTACAAGGAACAACGGGTAAGAAAGAAATGACATGTACAAAACATGAGAAACTTTTTACATGGAAATGAAACGACATGTACCAACATCAGTCGGTAAGTACAACGCAAATGCGCAATTACAGCTGTTCAAAATGGCGACCACCACACCTGATGCAGGCCTCGCATCGCCGACGTAACGCTTATATACAAGCGTTTTACTGCGCTCTCTAGCGGCCAACCGCTGCACTTGCGACCATACATTCTATGGGGAAAAGTGTTTGTTTCGTTGTGTTCTATCACCCCCTGAAGTTTGTCAATGACCGTAGAATCACCCTGTATAATAAGCGAGTATATGTGGACAACAAGCTAAACGTTCAAAGGAAAGAGTGAAAGTAATTCAAATAAGTTAGTTTATATAGTACGTACATTTGCATATCTTGATCTGCTTGCTATCTACATATTTGAATATTATATCTGAAATAAACATGCAAGTAGTTCTTTAAATATCCACGTATTTGAACTGAAATTAAAAAGTACTTACACGGAGATTTGTTTACAAAAGTTAAAGTGGACGTTCCGATTGGCTTCGCTGGAAACTCAAAACTTCGAATGCAGTAAGTGTATAAATATTAAAAACTATTGTATTTTACAGTTTTTCTAATTTGATTTTTTAATGTACCTGTTGAATCCCTGTGGGCTTCAAGGCTGGGAGAATGCTGAGTATTTTCCTACGAGATGGTGCGCGAACAACCAGACCATTCAGGGATGTCACTGTGCCTGCATGTTTATGTTCAAAGGGACTGCTTGGCCACCCCTCCGGTTTTTTGTTTACCTGTCACTTGCAAGGAGATTACCTGCCGAGAACCAACCTCACAGCCTCGCTTTGTTACTTGTTAATAAACACCTGTTATTTGTTAATCCTGAGTTCTATTCTGCTAACTCATCAAGCACAGAACGGGATCGATTGACGTGTACAATCATTAAGATAAAAAAACAAAAATAAACTCTTAAAACACATAAAAAGATTGCTTTCCTTTCATGATTTGTTTAAGGAAAGTCATCAGCGTTATTGGCAATTGTTTTATTTAATCTTTTTTTAAACAGTCATGTGTATTTTAGAAAATAACTTTGATATTGACAATTAAAGAAAATTAAAAATCATGTTACAAGATGCCAATGAGAATTTTCTAAGGTATTGTGCAATTTTTAGCAGTCAAATATTAATGACAAGCAAGGAAGCAGTTAGTTTTTCTTTTAATGGAAGATACCCAAACATTCTAACTTCTTTTCTTAACTGAAGTGTATAATCTCATTATTGTTCACATTGTATGTTTTTCAAGGTTGACGGATAGGACCTTTATATAAATATTGAGAGATCTCAAGGTATTTATGTACTGCACAGGAAAACCATCATGACAATATTTTTTACATCAACATGTAGCCAAGACTTAATCTTTTTCACAAAAGTAGAAGATAATTGTTTTCCATGTATTCTAACTTCCTTTCTAATGTTAATTTAACTTTAAACCTCAAAATGTTCAGATTAGGCATTATGTCCCATACTGATGGTATTTACTGCAGTTGCTCTTGTATAAATTGATCCCTGAAGTGACCTTAAAAATAAAGATAGAATAATATTTAACCTGAGGAAAACGGGAAATGTTTTGGTTATGGTAATTTTTGCCTATCTCCCAAACTGGTAATTCACTAATGGTTTTTAAACCCTAGAAACAGTGGTAATCAAAATGAGTATGGAAATAGGAAGCAGTTTAATTAGAATAACAGTTTTGCACACCCTTGGGTGAAAAATAGGCTAAAAAGGATGAAAACCTATAAATACAGTATATTAGTTTTCAAGATTATCTTTAAAATAATTCTGCAAATCTATTTGTAATTGAATAGTGATTAGAAAATAATTTTACTAAGTATTTAAAACTCGTTGAAACCAAGAAAAACAGAATAATTATCTTTAAAAATAAAATCATTATTTACCTTCCAAATTGTAATGGAAAATTCTTTTCAATAACATGCATAAATCTTCTATCAATTGTCTTGTCAACAACAATCTCCATATAAAAATAAGAGTTCTTTGATGACACAAGCTGGAAATATAAAATCAATATGAATAAGTGAAACTTTGTATTTTTCCAAGTAAATATGGAACTAGGGTATATTATATTCGATTAAATTTCTTACACATTTGATAAATATTACACTATACAAAACTCCAGAAACATTTATCATGATCGAAACCTGAGAATCTACTGTGCATACTTTATTTCCGATTTTAATAAAAATGTAAATATTGATTAAATGTGTTTGGTTGCTTCATGGTCTTTGGTAAACAAAGAACAATTAGACCACTGTTAAAATGACATTAACACTTAAATTTATTGATAATTGAAGAGTTTAAGCATTTAAATCGAAAAAGGTATTATAAAAATATTAATTAATTTGATATCAAATAAAAATTTCAATCTGAGATTCCAGTCACCTATAGAAACTGGAAATTCTGAAGTAGTTGGCAAAAAAATTATTCTGTGTTTTGCTAGTTGCTTGAGTAGTGATGATCAATGAATTACAGAATCTTTCATTATTAAATTATTTTTAATCATTTTAAAATTATGACAGGAGAGAATACTTCGTTCTTTGCAGGATGTACACATACAGAGGCATACCAGAGTTTCACCAGTGCTTTAAAAATCTACATTCGGTGTAAAAATGTTAAATATATCACAAACGATTTACATTTTTGAGAAAATCTAATTCAGTTTCAAAGTTTTTAACCCTCTACATCCGACGTGGCAGAATATTGTTTCCTTCTTTGCTTACGACAGTCGGACGAAATGGCTTTACAGGCAACTTACTGAACCAGGCCGAAGATGGCCTTTACAATGCTTTCCCCCAGGAGAGTGAATGTGTGTTGTCCCATTATCACCCAATGTTGCAGTTTCTTTTGTCAGGTCGTGGGTATGCCTAGAAGATACTTCCAGGGTAAACTGAAAGGGCGGCAGTGACTTCAATACGTATGGTCATTAACACTCGAAGGACCACAAGTTGTCTTCAGCGCCGTTTTTACAAGGACAGATCGAGAACAAAAAGTTTTTCACGATCATTCCTTTTACACTAACAAACCCCTCTTGTATCTTGAAACACTAATTCCTGGTATCACAATATAACAAACCTGCTTCCTCGCAGCTGTATTCAGCATTTTCGTCTCAGTTTATACTAATCAGACAAGCTTTGCCATCGCCCACTTTCAGGTCATGGTTTGAATACCTATCTAATTCTCTTTTGATTTCAAGTCTTTAACAAGACTATTTTCTTTGGTTTACTCTATAAAATTCCTGTGCCTGGGAACCCGCCTTGTTGATTGCAAAAGGGGTAATGCATCAATAAACCATACTTCCAAGGTGATGGGGAAATTAGTTTGATACAAATGCTAGATTACCAATGTCATTCTACTGATGCGTCTATAAAATTCTCATAAATTTTAGATGATATTGCATGAATTATATTACAGCCGTTAGCTTTCTAAAGTCCAGCTAACGGGATCCGAGTTCGATATTTTAGTATGGCACTAGAAATTAATTTCTTATGGCTTTATTCACATATACAAACGTAGCTTAATGTATAAAATGTTTAAACTTTTCCTGATATAAACCTCATCTGTCCAATCGAAGTCATACAGTATAAAAGGTTTGCAAAATACAGGAAAGGGAGCATTTAAATTCTTACAAATTTCAAATCTACATGATTACGGTTGATAAGGTGCTCGCAAATTTTGTGGGTGCAAACTTAATTTTAACAAAACAAGGAAAATCTTTATTTTCAATTTGAAAGAATTTATGTACATATACTTTTTATTTCCATCTACAAACAAGTGAAATTGATAATATAACAAATATAATTACCTTTCTATACCCCTAAAATTAGAACCCTTTCAGTCAATAAATTGTTCCAAGTTGTAGGATTTTTAAATTTCCAATTCTATAATTGCAATATGGTATTGACTATTTTTTCTAGACATCATATTACTTTCCTTACAGAATTTCTTTCGGTTTTTTTTATACGATTCCTTTATCTGTGTCTTAAGTTTATTACAAAATAATCTACAAATTTCACTGCAGGACAAGAAATGCTTTTTCGCGTGTTCGAAACTAAAACTTACTAGAATCTCTTGGATGGTCCCGTATCCAGAGGGTTAAGATGGTAATTTGATCGAAATTTAATTATTGTGCTGATTCCTAGCACAACAAAAAGAAAAAGTATGGTCTACTCATAACAAGATTATACTTCCCAGTTAAAATATTCTCCTTTTTGCTAGTTCATTTCCTATTTACTGTTTTGAAAATCTCTCACTTTTCATATAACGTAAATAATGACAGAGCAAAAAAGTCATTAGTCAATCTAAAATTCATGCACAAAATGGAAGCCTGCTGTAGCGAAGTTCAATCTGAAGACTAGAACTGTCAAAATTGCATAAAACATGATCAGAGTTTAATGCTGCATGATTCTTTAACCACAACTAGAATTCTGATTTGGAAGAATGAAAAACAATCAGAACAGAGTTCGTTCTGAACTCTGCCTTCTTACTGTTCATCCATTATAATCAGATCAGAGTTTGTTCCGAGAGGTTGGTGTCATGTAAATAGGTAGTTTTTACTTGGCCGTCAACTATGTTTATGTATATAATCCGTATCCCTTTATATTTTAAATTAATAAAATTCCTTTTCAAATGTGTTTTATGATACAAAACATAACACTAGCCTTCCTGAAAAAGAAAACAATCCATAAATAAACAAAAACTGAGGGCTAAAGAAAATAAGATTCAGAATAAAATGGTTTTAACTATATTTACTTTCCCCACACTATCCAGCTGCAACATTAAAAAATTAGCACCTGCCATACTATTTTCAGAAAAAGTAATGTTTTCTGCAATAGTTGGTATATCATTACCAAGATTCTTTCACAATATCATTTCCCCATTCTTTAGATGATGCATGAACTTATTTCCAATTTTATTGAGACGTACTGACAATTATGATTTTTTTCTTTGTGGTTAAAGACCCATTTTGATCTAGATTTCCTTTGTTTCAGCTCATTTATTCCCAAATAGGATTTAAATCAATTGGGAAATTTAAATTCTTAATTTTCTTGCATTACAAATCAAAATTGAATTAAAAATTTCCAGGAGTGTATTTCAGTTTCACAGGAGTTTTTCATAACCTTTGTAAACAAAGAACCCAACTGATGAACTATAAACAAACCACGATTACTTCCAATAAAACTTGGAAGTAATCGGTCCATATTATCATAGAAATAAATTATTAAATTTCATTCCATACAAATAAATCATACTTGTTTTATAGTTGCAAATTTGGAGAGCTCAGTAAACTCTAATCCTTTACTTGCAGCTAATTCAAGAATAACATTCTTAATTCTTGAAGATCTTGATTTGGGCACAGGTACAACCTACAAATATTTTTAAAAACAAAACAGTATTTCTGAATTAAAAAATGCTTCAAAGAAAATAGAAGCACTTTATAACATCTGAGCATTGAAGATAAACATATAGTAAAATATCACTAAGGTGATTGCCTTATTCCATGAAAACATAATTATGCAGAGAGGTCAATGGCATAGGAAGGATAAAAATACACAAATTGAAATAACATAAACTAGAAAACAATTAAAGCTAATTAATTGACAAAACATGTTTGAATTTATGATGGATTATGAAATTATAACTGCAACAATTTGAAACTTTTTGTGAAAAGAACAAGTAGTAGCGTTTAAGTGAAAGATTTTTCAAAACCTTTTACTTTAGGCAATTCACTTACTTGAATATTTTCTGAGACAATTGTAAGGGGAAAGCAAAGTTTTGATGATTTCCATTCAGTAGAATCATGGAGCGAGGAAAAGGTCAAATTAAATTCCAAAACTTTTTGGATGAATTTATACCAATTGTTTACAATTTAATTGAAGCATTCCTTTAGCTAGTGAATGGCTACATTACTCTGGAATGATTTTATACAGGAAAAGGTGACATACAGAAATAGTTAAGACCAAAAATGTGTAATTCTCTTATAATACAAAACTGTTGGGCAAGAATTTAATATAAAATACAATCAATACAAAATAGTTTATAACTACTCAGTCAATTGACAAAATTGCCTTATTATATTATAAGACTCTTAAAGTACAATATATATAGATTCTAGGAGTAATTAGTTATATATCCAGAGCATGTGAAATGTGTTGCATGTCGTCAACTTCCCTAAAAGGAGACATTTAGCTAGGCATGAAGACAAATTCCTTCCATTCCAAAAATACCATCACAGCTATTAGTATTCTTAGCTACTTAAAAGTTTAGAAGCATACTTAATTAAAAACACTGATGGTAGAATATGGATTCATACCTGGAGTTGCAGATGAGGACTCATGAAGTTTCTTTCAAAGAAAACAACATCTTTATTTAAATCATGGAAATAATTCACAAGAGCTTCTTTGTACTTCTTTACTTCTTTTTCAGCTGATTCTTCCAAATTGCAAGTTGCTTGAAGATGATCCATCGGAATGATTAACAAGTGATCTCTCACAATACCTCCTTTAGCTATAGTTATATAACACTAGAAAATAGATGAGCAAATTTTGGATATAATATAGAGTAACAAATACATAGCTAAACCAATTAACATATAATACACATCGTTTGTTTAATGAACCTAAGCACATTTTAGCATTCATAGAAAAGTAATTTTTACAACTCAATACCAAGTCAGAAAGCAACTTTATCAGTATAATTTCAGGCTAAGTAGCTATTCAAAGCAGATTAGAACATATAGCCCCACACCAATTGTAAAGGCAAACTATTCAAAATAAAATAAATAACAAAGAAAAGACAATTATCAGATTAAAAACCTTCTAATTTTATCTTGCAATAAATGCAAACTAAACAAAAAGTATGCTTATACAATTCAAAACATGTTTATTCCAATCATAATAAAACTATTTATCAAGTGTCATTGTAATGTGAAAATATGACAATGCAAAATTGGTATTAAAAACAGTTGGTTGTTGTTTTGGGTTTATGGGCATTAAAAAGAGCAAAAGCATTCTGATATACACTAATTTTTCTTAAAATCTAATGTAATTCATGTGTTAAATATGGGCAGGTGTCTTCTATGTAACTCTTACTTGCAATAAAGCCCTTGCTATTTCCACTGTATTCTTATTCAGTTCCAAAACTACAAAATTTCTGGTATACTGAGCTGTGACTGACTATAATACTATTTAAAACCAGTATTTATATTTAGACATAATTGCAAAATGGATCAACTAGCTTTATTTTAATAAATAAAACTTAAATTTTTCTGTATACAATCCAATGCAGGTTCAAGAAATTCAAGCAGTATTTACATAAGGAAAAAGTTGACAAAAGAAATTTTTTTATTGATCTATTTAACAAATATTTGAATAGTAAGGTAAAAAACAGTAATAGAGTACAATTTAATGAGAATCAAAATAGCTAAAACATTTTACCAGAGGAAAAAATGCCAGAAATAAGTTTTTTATTTCTGAGAGCCAATTTGTGCTGAAGTTTAAAAGTATTAATTCGAATTTTATTAAAAATTAAATAAACATTTCAACTAGAATCTTTAAAAAAAGTAAATTTAACACACAATACTTACATGATCACCTATACTTATTATCAATTGTCTTTCCAAATCAGGATTTGTTAAACAGAACCAACAATCTTCATGCGTAACTAGAAAAATAAGTGAATATATTTGTCATAATACTCATTTTGGTATATATTAAAACGCCCCAAGTAAATTGATCAATCTGAATGATTAAAATATGCACTTAAGAATTATAGTACATGAGCTGTAATCTAATTTAATGGTTTAGATTTTATAAGTAACTGTTTTCTTATCTATCCTCATATATCTTTATGTCATTGATTATTATTCAACTTATTGTTAGATTAAGACTACTAGCATAACTTTAATATTATTACTAGTTTTGTAAAACCTAAATCATTAAAAATCCTAACAGAACTGAAAGCATTAATTATAAAATTATTCAAAACTATTTTCCTTCAGATGATAAGCTTTCTATAAACAAGAAAAATATAAGTTCCATAAAATCGAATTTTGAAAAAAAAGGAATAGAAATAAGATTTTAATAAATTTACCATGGCATTTTTGTTTCTTTGGGTGAGATTTGTGATTTCCATCATTTGAACGTTTTGACTTTTCAGAAGTTGATTTCATATCAAAGAAGAACTATGAATGAGAAATAAAGTGATAAGATCATTTTTACAGGAAAGAAAACGATTTATTATGAATTACTTTTCGGAGTGATATATGTTTTATTTCCACGAAGCTAGTTTATTAGTATGGTTTTGTAGAAAGAAAAACTACAAAGTGCATTCTAGTTTTCCTCATAAGGACACACAATACTATTATTTCCTTGATGTAACTATAATTTGCATTTAAATGCCTTTGTACGACCACCTTTTGATCCTTAAGCAATCTCTATGCTGGAAAAAAGTGATTTGTCAATCCATCTAACCCCAATAATTTCTGATAAACCAAATCCCAATAGACAACATTTTTATCTCTGATTACTCATAGTGACTACTATAAGTGGGGGCTGGGCTGAGTGAATTACTAACACAGCCAAAATGCAATTGAGAGTTAATTTATTTAGGCACAGAATTAATTTTACATTACTTACAATGGAATTTTAAATTAAGGACTGGAACAGGGATTTGGGTCCCTCAGATGTGGGCCCTATTAAAAGGGATTAAGATATTACAGGGATCAATTCCAAAATGTTGGTGATCATGAGCCAAAAACCTCCAATCATTTCGAGAGCTTGAAGTCTCCTATTCCTCCAGTTGACAATGAGGAAAGTTAATTAGAGGGGGCCACCAAGCACAACTTAAAACCATTTGGATGGAAAGGAGATTTCCAGATGTATAGGGTGATAGATTTACGACTGGCAATCAGAGGAAGACATGTAGTTATTGACTCCTCATCCCAAGCTGTTGCTATGCTCATTACACTACCCACAAGATTAATGTATTTCTTGATGCAACTCATATTGTTTTTAAATGAGTACAGGTAGAATGTTTATGAACTTTCAATCAATACCAAATGTTGTTACAGCAGTTAAACAACAAATGTTGCATTATCAATATTTGAATCATTCTTATTTTGTATACACACAGGAAAAACATTAACCACATTTGTCAAACATGTTTACATATTTTGCTAAGTATTTGGAGGGATAATGCAAACAGTAAAGTTTACAGTGAAAAACGTGATCATTTAATGCAAGAACTACGAAAATTAATTTTTCACCATAAAAACAAATATTTTCAAAGCTCACATTTAAAAAGATTGTGAGAAAATAATTTGGAATTAAAACAATTCTTATTCGCTGTATTTAGTCTTTTGAACTAATAGGGTGGTGTCAAGATTGTTTTTAATAAATTTTGTGATACTAGTTCCTAATAAATATTACTTTCTTCATGCAAATTATTTCTCTATTAGTATCTTGTAATCCCAAAATTAAATAGCTTGTTATAAGGAGGGTTTATACACAAATTATACATTTTGAAGTAACACAAAATAAATTTAACTGTCTTTATGTTCAAGTGTACAACTTAAATCATTTTGATTTTAAAATACCCTTTCAAAAATCAAAACAACGATTTCAGATCAAATCAATTTAGTAGTAAACCACTGTATACTTAATTGCAAAATAATTTCATTCAGTAAAACACCTGCAGGTTATTCAAATTCCAACTTTTCCTGGTCATTAAAAATAAATTTTAAAATCAAAGAAAATATACCTGATCATTTTCTTCATCATAGGGGCATTCTGTCACAAGACCAGATTTATCTGGTAATTCTTCATTAGTAGAACCGAAGGGAAGAATATTAAAAGCATACAGCCACTATAAAAAAAGGTTAAGCAAAATTTGATACAAATGAAATTACAGCACATATACTAGCATTACGCAAAGTTATTTTGAAGCAATACTATGACAATTATCTTTTCAACCATCCATTAAAGTATGTTTCAGCAAAGATAGTTTACTAGCTGTAAATGATGTAGCCTCGTGAAAATATAGCAACATTATCCACTTACCTGGATAAGCACCACCTAGAGTTCATGACCAGGCTACTTTACTGTCTAGTTACCGGTCATATGAACTACAATCTGTAATTGCGCATGCCCCCTCAGACTTGGAAACTGATTTTTGACAGTTGGAACACGGATAGATCCCTCTAAAAGCTTGATTTGATAAGGGGCACACCAAGGATTTCATTTGGGGGGGGCTACCTGGGTATCGCAAGATTTTTTGGAGGAATTAACCTTTAGATACAGACAATATAACAGTCGTACTGTATCGGGTAGCGGAATTAAAGCGCCGTAGTGTAAAGGTTAATTGAAATAATTCATTCTAATTATGGAAAAAAGAGGTTAAGATATTCTAATTAGTACTTTATTAATCTTCATTCATCAATCAACTTACCTTCCACAATGTATTCCTTTTGAACTTAATTTTTAAAAACATCTAATCAGAAAAATCGCAGATTATGATCTATATTTCGGCACTAAAAGGTTTTTGTTCATTTCAAGTCTTTTTTAGAGCAAAGCTGTTTTGGGTTTTTATACGTCACAATCCCTAAATTAAGCATTTTTAGGTGAATAAATTTGTATGTATTGAGTTCCCTTTTCAGAAGTTAATATATTTGAAATAGATTACATAGCCCATGGATTAAAAAAGAACATATTTGTTTTTTTAGCTTTGAGGGGCTTAAGACCTTCCCATGGGTTCAATTCGATTACTTTGTAACTTGGTTCAACTAACTTCTAACGAGTATATTTATGAATGTTTACTTACTTATCTTGGATATCTGTTCTGATTAAAATATTTTCAACCATTTCGAAACAGATTTCATATTTGATACGAGATCACTATTAAAGCCTTAATAAAGTTATGAAAATCTTTTGTCTTTTTACCCCATTATTATATTTCATTTTATTCACTTTCATCTCACCTATTGCACTCATTATTTCGCAGTTCTTTAAACTAAAATAGATGCATCAACAATTTCACCCACAGAGTCTTTCACTCATTGTCCCGAAAGCACAGCATTGCCTACTTACTTCCCAGTAAGTTGCTATTCCAGTGGCAATACAAACTCACCCGTTAACCTAATAGCAGGCTCGATTTACCAGCTAGTAAACTATTCCCAGTGGAAACGTACCTTTAATCATAGAAACATACTTCTAATTACAAAGTATTTAAAACAGGTATGATGTTTGATGTATATAATTTATTTTACAAGAGGTTGTTTATAATTTATTTTATAAGTGTGTACATGCATAAAAATTTGAACTTAATTTTCTTATATGGGCCCCTAATAATATACGAAAATATGACATTTCTTGAATGATTCCTAAAAACTTTTCAGAGCATGTAACCTAAATCCACATGTTCTTGAATAGTGATTTTATGACATAAAATTAAATGTTGTACCAACTTTGTGTCCATCTGAAATTGTTGGCATAATGAAATTTTGTGTCGGGTAAAAATACAGCAAAACCCATTGAACACTTTTGTGATCTTTTGGAGACAATGCAGTACTTAGGAGAATTTTTCATTTTAACATTTTAATTAGTCATAGTTTACTATCGATTAACTGATAAGGTAGTTGAGATGTTAGATCTATATGACCAAAGAAATATTTTGCTTTCCATATTAGGAACAGGATTGAAATCATAATTTTGCACATAGCTCATACAGTATTCAAAGTGTGTGATGTCATCTGTATTTGGAATGAGATGTCATTCTGAATTTTAAAACCAAAAGTTTCACCATAAGGCACCAATCTGCTTTTTATCTTCAAATACAATCTTTAATATGGAGAGAAATAAATCACTGGAAAACATTGTTCTTTGGAGATATATCTTTCTTTTATAATACAATTCATGCAAGAAATAGTACTTTTAAAAGTAATTCGTTTTGAAGTAGAATAGTAATCTTTAATTTACAGCTTAAAATAAAAATATGTTATATTCTCTTGTGAACCTCCTTAGCAACTGTTTTCAGAATCAGAGTCAGCTTAGACAAGTTTTACTACATCAACATACATTTATGGATTCTAAGCAAAATAACTTAAACTTGTAGGTAAAAGTTCCAGAGGGGAATATTGTACTAAAGATATAAAAAATAACTATGTAGGATTCAAACAAATGATTCTCATGACTCCAATAAAATATAGCCAGTATATAAAGTACAAGCTACAAAAGCAAATATAATTTATAAAATCACCCTATCAAACAATAGAAATTGTTGAGAACAAATGACCATCTAGAAACAGCAGTTGTGGGACATTTTTGAACACCTTCGAACTAAATAAAAGTTGATACATTGAATGTACCTTTTGTTTATTTGCATTATCAACAGGTGCTAAGCCAATAAATCGTGTGGAATGTATTGGCTTTTCTTGCAAAACTTGATGATTCCTAAAATAACAAAAGAAAAATATTGAAATTATATAAGAGAAACAAAGTTTGCTTTTTTACTTGTACAAAGACAAAATGATACTTTAAAAATGTGGGAACAAAATCTTTCAATATTGTAGTCTGGATTATAGGTGTTACAAATTTTAATTTTGTTCAGACATGGCCCAAATATTTTCGAATATTTAGACTGTCCAGAAGTGGGTTGACAGATATTTTCAATTAAATCCTTGCACATAAATTTGCAAAACTAGCACTTTCCCATCAGAGCCTCCCAGAATATTGATATCAACATGATTTATTTAAACTAATGAATATTTTATAACTACATTAAATAACAAACCTGTAAGGAATACGTTCATAATATCTCTTTGAATAGCCTGAAAAGTGATAACGAGGTTTCAAGTTTTTTGCCAAGTATGCAATTGATCTTGAACCAATAATAGGCCCATCACCAGTATCCTGAAATAAAAAAAATGTAACGAAAAATGTTGGTTACTAGTTTTGTTTTTGATTCAATACATAACATAAAATTTGTAAACACTGAATTTTTCCAATACATATTTACATGTTATGCTCAAGTATGTTTCAGGCACAGAAGTTAGGCAGATATATTGATTTATTTATGAATCAGAAATAGTTTTAATTAATGGAAGAAATCAATTTTTGTACACATTAATGTGCATTTTAGCTGAAGATGTTTTGAGAATATGTACAAAAATAAACATTTTATAAAATTATACTTACCACTTGCACTGCATGTTTTGTGACACCTTGAGGCCACTGAGAAGTTAACAAAATATCAACAGGATTTCCAGATGAAGTATTTATCATTTCAGTAACATCCTTTTCACAAAAAGAAAAACCACTTTTTTCTCCTTTCTCTATGCCACTCAAATATGCAATTTTCAAACCAGTTGCACCAGTGAAAATACCTCTTTTACCTAATCCCAAATATAATTAGTGAGTGTTAAAAGAAGTTTAAGTAATTATAGTTTAATCAAGAATTTTAAGCATAAATTTATGTAACTGGATTCACAAATTTGCAAATGCAGATATATAAAAAATGTGAGTAACTTTTCCTCTAAGTTTAATAATATAGCTATAAGATACATTATAAAGTACCTCCTTGTTAATTAATTCAGAAAAAACATTAACAGATTTGATACAATCTAGCAAGAATGAAGAATGACTTCTCCAACAGTCAATCTAATTTTCTGTCTTTTTTGCTCTAATAGTACACTGACATCAATGTTTATAACTGACTGACTAGTCAATATTCTTTAAGACAAAACCTACCATTAACAAAATAAGACACTTAAAATAATCAAATTCCCAAAGATTCAAATTATAGCAATACCATTTTAAAACTGCCGAATAATAAAATAACATCACTGCTTTTAGAAGCAAATTTCAGCCTGCCAGTCTCGTAACTTAGCAATAAATAGAATTCAAGTCAAAACCTCAATATTAATTTCTTAGAATTTTATGCCTGTTCAGATAAAGTAGGCTTATTTTAGAAGGAGTCCAGAAAAATGATGAGTTGCCTGTAGTATGAATGGATGATACTAATTTAATTTAGGATTCTAGGATTGTCACTACTGATTCAAGCTGAAGAGGTGGGCTCATTCTAAGAACTTTGAAACAGAGCTGATACATTCATAATCAATTTTACTATTTTAAGAAAGCTTAGATAAGGTATGGAAAACTTTATGCTGCAATTAATGTACTTTCATAAACCAATCTGTAGTATAATTTAAATTCCATAATTAACCAAGAGAAATTGGAAAATCAAACACCATTAATCACTTTAAGTAGTATTTGTTCTTAAAAAGTTTAAATTTCGAATAGCTGGCTATAAAACTAAGTTGCTCGATTAAATACTGCTAAGTAATTATACATTTAAATAATGAACATTCAATGAAATAACAATTGGTTTTCATAGTATCATTTAAGTATGAAATTTAAAAAATTATGAAATGCATATCTTTCTTATGGGTACTGTAAGTCTATCTTCTGGAGCACCTTTAAGTTATATATATTCACAATTTGGATCTACCTTACATGTTAGGAATCATCACTGCAAATTTGGAGCTAGTGCAATGAGTTTTGCAGTAGATTCATACATATTAATTTGTGAAAAAAATTGATATTTGCCAAATTTAGTTAGATATGCTAACTTCATATGAAGCACAACCAGTCAATTAAATAATTTCCTTCACCATTTGATAATTGGTAAAATTTAGGTTGGTTAGGTTTTTATGGAACAAGGGCCATATTTGGCCATGCTGTGACAGACACAAGACTTACAATATCAAGTAATGGACATACACACACAAGGAAAATTTAGGAAATCTTAAGATTTGAAAGTGTGGCCCATTTAAAATTACTGATGATCAGATAATATGATGGAGTAGAGTTATGGATGCTTGAATAAGTGTCAAATAATGTGAGTTTAAATAGTAAATTACGTTTTTTGAAAATAAACTAAGAAAAAAAATTAGTCAATAGCATTGTTAAAGATAGACCAATAAAAACATAGTTTGCTTGTGTTTAATGAATCAGAAAACCAAGACACATTCACTCTTTCCCATTATAAAATTAATGGGAATTAAGGTTATGTGCTAAAAATAAACGTGTTTATAGTTTCAAAAGAAATCTTAAAAACCTGAAGGTCATTCCTTTTACATATTATCCTTTTTAACCTACTCTGAGCAACTCATGAAAATTTCAATCAGTATATGGATTAATGCAGAATAATTTTTCCCTGCTGCTTGTAAAAAACTAATTTCTTTTACAATTAAAAATTTTATTTAAGAGGAGTAATTTTTTTAAAATAAATTTAGTTTTTAAAATGCCTGAAATTAGTGAATATTGCACCAAATAGGGTTTTATAAAAGTAGCTTATAGAAGAAAAGGTAACCCTGATTTCTGATTGACTATAGTTTGTAGTTAGTGCTACCAATTTAGGGATATCTTAATGCAAACTGGTGCTAAATATACACCAATATTCACAATTAATATTTTCTTTAGCTGGGTCTTTGATATTTATTCTGGTAACAGCAGTAGAACTTTTCATTCAAAACTTGAAAATAAGTGAATGCTCATCAATCAGGATTATTCATATTTGTTTTGAAAATTGATGCCAATGTTTAACCTGCATGGGAATTTAACCCTGTTTTGTAGAAAAACCTACTTTGTTCAAAATTTAAAACTAGTACAAAATTTAAATATACTGGTGGAATTTGCTATAGTAAATATTCCTTTATAAGAAATTGTAGGCTAATTTAATTAATCAGAATATATATGCAAATATTTCCAACTTTCTCACAAAAAAGGATGTAAGAATTAGAATTTTAGGTCTTATGTTGATTCATATTTCTCAACTTACCAACCCACTTATTGATTCAAATTTCAGTAAATCATTGATTTTTTCAACTATACTCGAATTAAGACAATCAAGTGAAAGTCAAATATACATAATAGTTTTGAATGCTCAATTATGTAGATCTAAGTCTTAAAATGCTTATAATTGGAGTTGTTTTTAAATGTAATGCAAAGTATGACACTAATCTAATGAAATTTAAAACAAAGAACTTTTAGTTTTGTTTCATGCTTTTAATCTGAAGTTCGAAATTTGCTTTGGTTGCATTTTGGCAAGAAAACTGTTCTGGCAACCAGAAGAAATTTTATACAGCATTAATGACTTCATCAGGTTTAATTTAATTATAAAACTAATTTGGATGAACTATTAAAAATAATTCATCTTTGGATGCAATGGAAAAGTTTTTTTATCCAAATGAAAAGAATTATTTTGAAAATAATTCTAAAGTGAATGCTTGCAAATATTTCAGTTACATGCATTGTAACAATCATTTTAATATCTGATTACATTTGTGAAGGAAAAAGCGTTAAATATTCCTTTCTTCAATGTTTGAGAAGAGAATAATAAATTGATTCCAGGTTACGGTATTCAGATTAATATATTTTAAAATAAATAATTGAAGAGATTTTTATTGAAAATTTATTTTTCCTCTAAATAAATATAAAGTAAATAAACATGAAAACATGACAGAAAATAATTTTATCGAGACAGAAAACGAAAAAATTCATGTCTCGCCAAATTCAACAATAACTATAATCTGGTAGACTGGTGAAAAAGGGGCATAAAAATGTTTTCGTAGGGTAGATAAACAATGCAAGGTTAATGTTAACTTTAGTATGATTTGGCACAGCTAATCTAAAAATACATTTTGGAATATTTTGGGACAGGAAATGGGTGGTCTAAAATTAACACCCCCACATCTTACAGGTGAGAATCTAAGATCCTAATTCTGTTTTAAGATGGGATAACTATATAAATAACTGAGTTTGAAACATTAACCTTCAAATTGAAAATGCTTCCTTAGTGAATGTGTCCAGAAAGTTGAAGAGACATGAATCATTTGCACTTAACAAGAAATTATGACAGTTTGGAAATGATGAATTAAAACACTTGACCTCTTTCAACATGTTTGAAATATTGAAAAACGTTCAGCACATTTGCTGATTAGTCATATCTTTTCTCACAAAAACCAATTATTTTTCATACTAGAAAAGTTCTCAGGATAGCTATGTAGATCTATACAATGCAATGATGGTAAGAGTATTTTTCTTAATCAATGAATACAGTAGAATACAATTTGCTTTGAGAGATAAGTAATAAAAACTAGTCAAATTTCACTTACCTAAATAAATAATATCATCAACAAGTTCACCCTCTTTCTTAGGGTAACAACTCACATGTTCAGGCCTGTTTGGTCCCAATACATAAGTAACTAAAGGTACTAAAATTTAAAAAAATACAGCATTTTAAAAATCAACATTAATAACTACACAAAACAAGAGATTAAGTACAGTTGTAAAAATTTACCAGAATTTTATTTTATGAATACAAACTAAAACTCAAAATTAGAAAACATAAATGGTTTAGATAGCATGTCAATAGTTTTTATACTAGATATCAGGCACAGGAAGAGCTTGTGCAAACACTTAAAAAATAAACAAAAGAAATAGCTTTAGTAATGATTTTTAATATTTAATTTTTAACTGCAGTCATGTGATTAATTGCTAGTACTTTACTTCTAAAATGTATGGTAACCATAGAATAGAACTCAAATTATTTTTTAATACTGTTATTTTTCACCATTCAAATTCTCTATCTCTCAAAATGTTTGATGCATAAACATTTACAAGTCATAGCATCACAAACAAATGAGCATAAAATATAAGGGATTAATTATAAGTTTTGCTTTCAACATTATAAATGTTTCTCAGAAAAATTTTCAAGAACGATTTTTTACACAAACTTAATTAAAATGAAATTTAGATTTTTCAGATAATGCAGAATGTTCAAATATTGAAGTATGCTAAAAAAGACAAAAGAAAAGTATTCATAAGTTACATTGAAAAATTTTTTACAATAATCAATTTTGCAAACTAATACAAGTTCCAAGGGTTGGTTTATGTAGGTTTTATGGTGCAAGGTCCACAAGTCAGGTGAATGAGTGTCTGCAAATTGTAATGCTGTATTCAGAGATCCAGTGCATTACACTTAAAATCACCAGTTTAACAGAGCATTAAAAAAACTAAACATATTCTATTCAATTTATATTATACATAGGGAATGGGTATTCAACTTATTTTGATAAAAACATTTTTATTATATTATTTAAAAAATAATCACTGGATTTAAAATTCTTTAATACTTTTGAAGCATTTATTTAAAATATAAATATTATTTGTTCTGTTTTGTGCAATAAGTGGAGCAAAATAAGGTACCTTCCTTTTCAATAATTTTGCCACAAGTTATGAAGTTACATCATAAATAGTAAAAAATAACTTTTAACTAAAATAATACTATTTTTCATAAACTCAAAAGTGTATGGCATTCTTGTGTTTATTTCCAACTCATGTGAGCCAAATGCAGCCAAGAGACATAATCAATTCATCTTTGGAATCCACTTGTTCTACTAATTCCATAAAATAATGGAATAGGTTAGGGAGAAAAAATTTGTTAATCTAAATTTAAATTTGTTAAGACCTGGGTGGGATTTGAAGTTTTGTAAAATTGTATGTACATGTGTGCCCAAAGTATATTAGTACTTATACTTGTCCTCCTAATTTATCAATTGGATCTTTCCCTTAGGGATTGATCCTGGACCGTCGCCAATAGCCTGTTGTGTTGCTCCAGTGCGATGTCAATTAATTACCTACCTAATTTATCTAATTCAATACCACTGCTTGTACAAAGTGAGATAGCCTTATTGAGATTTAAGTGAATATAATGTTTCTAATTTTTAAACAATTTTTCTTTAACCTATTAAGGTAAGGAATAATAGAAATTCTCAATCAATTTTAAGTCAACAATAAAATATACACTGCTGGCCATCGAAAATGCAACCCTGTGAAGGAAACATCCAACAGCCTTGAAATTTGCATGATGCGTAGATCAAGCAAGGATATGCAAATGATTAGCACTGAAGCGCACAGCAAATCATATGCACCAGTAACACCTCTTGTAAGCATTATTAAAAAGAACAGAGATGGTTTAAGTATTGAAACTGCTTTCTTGCTGTTCTGGTGTAAAGGAAGCTTAATTATGCTCTGTCATTTCTGTACCTTTTTAACATGTTGTATGTTGCTGCTGCATTTTTTCCAATTTGAGACAAACCTTGATATTGCTTCTTTGTGCTAATGTCAACTTCTCAGTTATCTGTTTTTGTTTACACATTGTGAGTTGCCAGGGCTAGGCCAAGGAAATGCTGTGAGATGTTTTAGACATGTTATCTATGACAGCATGACATCTGAGACATGAATCCATACTTTGCATATCTTTCAAAACAATGAAAAAAAATCATTGACTACATGTTTCTATTTGGACATAATTAAAAATCCTTGTAACTATTTAGCTGTGAGAATTAACACACAGCAAAAATTATAATTAAGCTATAGTTTAAAAGACAAACAAATGAATAAAAAATTGATTTTAAGATCCAATACAGAAGCTTCGAAAGAGAAATTGGAAACAGTACTTTCATCAATATATTCTACTTTTAGGTTTAGAAACAGTCATAAATAGCAGTTTCGCACTGAAAAACTAAAAATCACATTTTACCTGATATTTTACCAGAAACAACATCTTCCCATTCATCATTTTTTGAGCCATAGAAGTCACCAACACATAGCAAGAACTAAAAATCAGTCAAATTCAGAATGTTAAACAATACAATTGAATAAAAAGTTAGTTTTAAATAAATAAATTTTTATACCACCAATCTTCCAATGAAAAAGCAAATAATTGTTATAATGGAAATTCTTATTAACTTAGAAGAAATGTATATATAAGCTTTAGATTTTTCAATGTGTAAAAAAAAGAATGTCTTAGTAAGCTTAAACAGACTATTCAATCCTTGTTATCTGAATTTAACTGCATAAATTAAAAAGTTCTTTAAGAATTACTATTTCCTATAGCTAAATGCAGTAAGATTACACTGAATGTTTGTAATACTGCTCACAACTCTGAAAACAAATTCACAAAGATGAAAAAGAGCTGAAAATGAAAAATCAAATTAAATGCAGCATGTCTAAAGCAAATGTTAAAAAATTGCAGATTAATTACCTGTTTCAAAGATTAGAAAATTATGAATCAGTGAATTTAAAACACTAAAAATCCTTCCATAAACCTGTTCTCACCATGACAGCTATCATTAAATAGCAATTTTAGTTTTGCTTATAAAAAAGTTATTACATTTTATTTCGATATATTTAATACTGTACTTTCAATGATTAGATGATTGAAAATTTGAAACAAACTGAGAATATATTTTAACACGATATACAAATAATAGATTAAATAAATTGAGTTTGAGTAATGGTTTATGTGCAAGTTTTGAATAAAACCTGTTGATGGTAGCTCACAAGAGTACAGGTTATTTCTGCTAATACAGTACAATCAAAAGCCAGTGAAACTTGCCTGGCATTATGAGTACCGAATAATGATCATTAATACCAAATTAATTAATGCAAGACAAACTAAAGTATGCACAACTTGTACAACATATATTGAGTGGACATTGCATATTTAAAAAGACAACGAGCTCTTAAAGATTCCCAAGCATAAAAAATTACTTTCTCAAAATGCTTAGTTACTTAATCATAAATATCATTTAGTCATATTTGAAACTTTCTTAAAAGAAAATTTGCTTTTTACTTGAAAAAATGTTAAGCTGTAAATGTTTAAAAATCGATTTTAGAAATCTGAGTGCTTCACCAATTTCCCTTGAAATTCTAAACTAAATCCCTGTGTGAGAGGACTGGTAGCCCAGTTGGTAGTCATGGATTAGCAATCAGAGGGTTGCAAATTCAAAACAACCCAATCAAAGACCGTCATGTACATGGGACTGGTGCACATTAAATCTGTTGTGGTCCTCAATGTGCTCACCTTGGGTGAGATGTGAAAGTTTGAAAAAAGGGATGCTAGATCTGATGTTGACCTCATCATTGACCGTCATTCAAAATTATGAGGTGTCCTCGGATCTTTCCCTATGGGATTAATCCCATATCATTGTCAATAGTCTGTTGTGTTACTTCAGGGCAACATAAATTCAATTACCAACCAAGCTTGTGTATGAAACTGTTTACAAACACAAGATTCATAGAGTAAAAATGCATACTTATATCAGGCCACTATCATTCTGTAAACAGAAATCTTACACAATGAAGCTGACCAATGTGGTGATTTGAGAGCCTTCCAATTTTTTCCCATGATTATAGGTTTTTCAAGTTTGCAGCAAATATGTTGAACGAGATGATTCAATACAAGTCTTAGCAATATATAGAGTTGTGAGCAGTACTATGTATACTTAGCATATTTGGGATATTTTCTTATAAATAATTCCTTAAAAATATGGGTATAGATTAAAAATACTAGTATTTCTGAAATGAATATATGAATTTAGTGAAACAGATTTTAAATGTGACAAACAATGATTGACAAAATCTTTGAAAGTACTATAAAAACAAGCTAATTGAGAATATCAACAGATCAATATCGAGCTCTAATTTTATGCTTTCTTCATACATAAACTAAGAACAAACAATCTGCTTGATTTTTACTTAGGTTAGCTTAATTACGACTTGTTCACTTTCCTTTTGGAACTATTGCAATGCGTTCATGTCACATTTAAATAAAGAAATCACTTACAGTTAGGACTTAAAAAAAGCTTATTTCTTAAAATAAAATGTAAAGATATGAACATGAATAGCAGACCGAGGGAAAAGTCTCAAAACTTGTTTGATATTTACAAGAAAAAATCATTGGGGAAAGAAACTTGCAAAAGGCTGAAATGATCACTTCTGCAGTTCTACTGTCAACAGAGTAAACAATTCTCTCCCATGAGATTTCTAGAGTTTAGGTGTTATGTGTTGTCATTTATCACACACACACACAAATGTGGAACCTGCAGTGTCTGGGTAAATATTGATGGTCTGAATATTTATGAATAAATACCTCAAATGGACCTTTGTTTTGATGAATTGCCCCAACTTTAGTGAAAAGAGTTTTAAAATGCCCTTCAACGTCTCCACAAACTAATCTAAAGAGAAAAAATCAGAAATTATAGCGATATTTTCATACGAAAAATCACTATCTTAATGCACAAGTTACGACGTTTATATTGTTTATAATTTTTGTTTAAAAAATACATTTTTTACAATATTGGAAAAGTAAACATTGACATCACAAAAGTGTTAAAGGAGATTATATATATTCTATTTTTTTCACTAGAATTTACCAAATTTATAAACTTAAGTCTACCTGAAACAGAAATGAAATATGATACTTACATTTTCAAGGTCGACATTTTTTTTTATATTCTGGTGAACAAAACAAAAGTCAATGCAGCGTATTTCAACGAAATTTGAAATATTTTCTGTTCCACACGGAATAGCGGCTTTCTGTTGTTTATATTTATGTTTAGAAGGACGTTTCATTATATGGATAAAACTAGTCGTTACTGTTCAACGGTATTGAAGTTGTGTCAAATCGTGGCATAAAACCAGCTCTGGGTTGTTTCTATGATTGATTGAATACACATATGTATTCAAGTATCTGTGCTTAATCACAAGGATCTGCATATAAATCGCAGTCAAGTAATGGACACACACACACAAGGAAAGTTTGAATGACACAGATGACAACAAATTCAACCGGGTGAGTTTCAGTAAGCAAACCGGGCCACGGTAGCCCAGTTGGCAGAGTAACGGACTAGCAACCGGAGGGTTGCAAGTTCGAATCCAACCAAAGACCGTCGTGTACAAAGGGGCTGGTGCACGTTAAATCTGTCGTGACTTCAAATGTCCTCACGTTGGCGTGGTGTGGAAGTTTGGAAAGTGGGATGCTAGCTCAGATGTGACCTTGTCATCTGACCATGGTTCAAAATTACATGGTGTTGTCCTCGGACCGTCGCTGATAGCCCGTTGTGTTGCTCCAATACAACGTTAATTAAAATACCACACCATCAGAAAGCAAACCTACAGTGCATATTTCAGGCTACTAGAGAAGTGAGCCACAGAGGCTTCTATCTGTGGTAATTGAATTTATTGTTTATCATGTGAAGTGAGGATATTTTACTTCTCTTTAAGTGTTCCGAGATTGGAATTATCATTTAAATCGGGATTGATCTCGGACCGTCGTCAATAGCCCGTTGTGTTGCTCTAGTTATTACCATTACCATTACTATCTACAGGATGGTTTTGATGATTTGAAAAATGCCAGTATTGGATCCACTCCACAAGTTCATAATGAAACAGAATTTTGGAACAATTTGAGGGACCCTTGATTCCATATAAAATTAATAAAAGTTTGCTGTGGGTAGGTAGGTATTTTAATTAACGTCACACTGGAGCAACACGACAGGTTATTGGTGACGGTCCGGGATCAATCCCAGACAGAAAGATCGAGGACAACACGTAATTTTGAACCACGGTCAGATGACGAGGTCACACTTGAGCTGGTACCCCACTCTCCAAACTTTCACCCAACCCCCAAAGTGAGGACACGACAGATTTAACGTGCACCAGCCCCCTTTGCACACGACGGTCTTCGATTGGATTCGAACTCGTAACCCTCCGATTGCTAATCCGTTACTCTTCCAACCGGGCTATCTCGTTATCTGACAGTGGTTCGAAATTACGTGGTGTTGTCCTCGGATCTTTTCCCTTTATTGATCCCGGACCGTCACCAATAGCCCTTTGTGTTGCTCCCAGGATGTCCCCAGGAAGAACGATAGATCGAGGAATGTGCGATATTTGCACAAATAAATGAAAAAATAATTATAAAAATTTTCTGATAAAATAAATGTATAAAAATTTTCTCATTTCTTTTGGACATATCAGCACGCTGTTTCTTAACAAAAACGTTTTAGAGTTCCGTAGAGATTTCTATAGAGAAGCGAAATTTCGTTTCTATAGAAAAAATTTCCGTAGAATTTTATAGAAAAAACGAGCTCTGATTCTATAGAAATATATTTCTAGAGAATTCTCTGTAGAAATATATTTCTATAGAATTTTTGGAGTTCTATAGAAAAGTAAATTTGTGAAACAAAAGAAATAAGCTTCTATAGAGGTTTCTCGGAATGTTTCTAGACATTCTATAGAGATTTCTATAGACCTTCTATATAAAGGTTACTTTATAGACCTTATAGAAGCACTGGCTATAATTCTTTAGGATTCTATAGACCACATTCTATAAATTATTTTTATAAAATTCGAGAAATTTTTCGTAAGAGTTGCTCCAGTGCGATGTTGATTCAACTACCTACCTCCTTCAGACACATGTACATGTATGAAAACAATAAAGAGATTTATAAACGCTACACCTCAGAAAGAGGCATAATACCTTACAGAGGAAATTTATTTTTCTCGAGCGTCTTAGATGTCGCACGAATACTATTATTTTGTAAGAAATGTTTCTACAAAGATGTTTCAGAAATTTTATTTTCCCGTTTCGCGCGCGCGCGCGCGCGCGAGGCCCTCCAGCAAAATAAAATATAAATAAAGAAAAAATACCCTAATGGTATGCTCCCCTATGTATGCGTATTGGGGAGAATCCTGACTTTGGATATCATTTACTTTCTTCTATGCTAAAGTTCTTTATTTGCATCCAGTTGATGATTTCTGCGATCCAGCCAAAATATATGTATTTAAATCTAAATCAAAATATTAATAGGGACATGAAAACTAAATATAGCTCTAAGTTTTATTAGTTTTTCATCTCCAATGCAGCAGGCCATTACAGACACAAATCCTTCAACAAAAAGTACAAAAATATAAAAACAAGAATTTAAATACGAAATACATTCAAGGGTAAATACAGAAAATAAAAATTTTAAAAGATAAGGAAGTTGACGGGTAGCCGAAAGGTCATTCGTCTGCCAGTAACGTATACCGAGAGTTGTTTCGGTTAAAGCTGATCAAGTTAGTAAGTGTGCTGCATCTATTAGCTGCACCATCGGTATGAAGAGGGCACAAAGGGCTATTAGCAATACCAAAAGTTTATGTAGATGGGAAACAAGGTAATCATGGTTTGTGGGGAAAGTCTAAATTCTGCCACTGCCACATTTCTTGGATAATCATGAAGGAAACGGATTGACACCTTTACGAGATTTAACTTTTAGTTTCCATCTAAAAGGGCAATTTTATGCTCAGTATGCATCCTAGGACGAATAAAAAAGCCACAGTATGATAATGGGAAGTCTGGAGTACCTGTGTACTCTAGCCAATTTATCTGCCATGCCTTTACCCGGGATACCACCTCCTATACAAATCCTACCTCCTCGTGATATACCCTGGGCAACGCTAAGTGGTCTATCAAGTGAGCAGAAAGTACACATTTCATTTCTTTCAGCTTTCCAGTTCTAATTACTTTTAATTACTTAGAATTGTATTTAGTTTTGTTTTTCAATCATAGATGCCGCCACAAAAGTCGATCTTTCTGTGCCTTCCTTTCTGAAGATTTCGTCCAACCGGTACTTTAGTATTACTCGTATTTAAGTAACACGTTTTATTTTTTCGAAATTAAATTCATCTTTGTCATATACTTGAGTTGTAGGACCAAAGAAAAGTTTCTGGAAAATCTCTCTTGGCATTTCCGGCGAATTATGTTTTAGTAATTGTAATTAAAAGAATACAAAAACTGCAATTTCTCCTAAAAAGTACATTCATATAACTTACCCTGGATATATTTCTTTTTTCGGCGTCAGCAAAACTATTCTTGTATGTGTCCATTATTTGAAGTTGTCTTGTGTTTGGTGCAACTTGGTCAAATATGGCCCTTTGTGCCATAAAAACGGAAAACTAACCTATCTCTAAAAAGTACAAAAACTTCCATGTCAATTGTGTTGTTGTGAATGTGAACAATTTCAACAAGTTTCAGGTGAACTCTTATACTATAATTCCATTTCCCCTCATAACATTCATAATTAAGCTCTCACGATTCAACGATTCTAATTTGGCTAAGCTGTGCCACGCTGTTTTCCCCATCAAGTAAATGGACATACACACACAAGGAAAATTTTTGACACAGAAGAGAGAACATACCCTAGAATAGTTATAGTAGTCGAATCTGCGCCGCCTCATCTCGCAGGCTGCTAGAGTAGTGGGCAAACACGTTGAGCCACGGCTGTCCCTTCAATCATTATAAATTTTTTTATTATTATTATTTGATTTTTATTTTGAATTTTTAATGGTTTTTCCATTCAAGTTCATATAAATTTGAGAAAGTATGCACTTTTTAATGTGACAAATTGGAGTAAATTAATAAAATCTATTTCAAAAGTAAATTCTGAGTGAAATGAGCAAAATAAATATTTTTTACAACGTCCACGTTGTACATTCATAGAAAAAAAATCACCCCTCTTCATTCCAACATTTTAAACAGTAGAACAAATTCAAAGATGGAATTCTACAGAGAATAACACCTTTATACAATTTGCATAAAAAGTCGTAATAAAGAAAGCACAATCTTCAGGATTCTCAATAACAACCCCTATTTTGAGGCAACATTTCGAATTAAATCAGAATTTAACATCAAATACCAAATTTCATGTCATTTGGTGGTCCAGCCGTTTCAGAATTACGAGTATACCGTTTGGCGCTCCTAATGTTAAATCGGGGCCGTCGTTGCTTAGTGGGTATAACCACTGCGCTAGCAACCTTTGAGTTGTAGGCGGCGTAGGTTCGATCCCTGCCAGGTGCATTCCTCCCTGACTTTATTTCTCTCTTCTGTGTCAGTAAAACTTTCATTGTATGTCTATTACATGATATTGTATGTCTTGTGTCTGGCGCAGCATGGCCCTTGCGCCCATTAAATCCCAATAAACCAACCTAGTGTTAAATCAGTGTGTGTGTGTTTCCCGCGTTTTATCCATATCTTCCGAAAATATATTCCCACAGATAGCGCTGATATTTGTACTGTGTTATTATTAAGAAATCAAATAAAATCTACCTAATGTTTCACTTTCAAATAATTTTTAGTATGCAATATTAATTATTATAAAATTATATTCGATTAATTATATAAAATTATTATAAAATTAATATTCGAAAAAATTATGAATAGGAACCAAAATGAGTTTTGATGGAAATCAATTTAGGTCTTCTAATATAACCATGCAAAATATTAGCTCTTCCCTCTGAGTAGTGTTTTTCGTCATCTGTCCATGGTTTAAAATTACGTGGTGTTCTCTGATCTTTCCCTTCGGGTTTGATCCCGGATCGTCGCCAATAGCACGTTGTGTTTCTCCACTGCGAAGTTAATTAAAAATACCTACCTACCTACCTGAGTAATGTTTTCCCTACGCTTAAATTTTCGTCACTAAGTTGATTTTAGAGGACATTCAAAAGTTGAAAAAATATGACAAACCTGAGGAATGTATAAATACAAAAAAATGTTTGGAAATATCACTTATGCAATCTAACGAATATTACCTTCTACCAGTATGTGTAGTATAGATAAACTATAGTAATCAATGAGTAATTTAATAACAGATTGGAAAACTGTTATTTTACGATAGCAGTATTAACTGTTATTGCTAATTTTTGCTACACAACAGTTATTATTAATTACCAATATTAATAGCTTCGTTAACAGTTAGTAATTAAAGTTAATAGTTAGTGAACAAGTTTGACAGTTATTAACTATTAAAAATTCATGTTAACGATAAATTTAAATAGTTAATAATTACTTTCCATTCTTACCTAATTTTTAATAAATTTTAATTCTGATTTATTTAATTTTGTAATAAATTTAGTTGTCTCTCCTAAAAGTAACTTTTCAACATTTATCCATTATATTTTGGCTAACAGTTTCTATCGGTTAAATTGTAATAACTTTAATTTTAACTTATAGGAATGACAGCGCATTTTAAAGTTATCGATAAATGGTATTGGGTGTCAGTGAAATCATTTAAATTGAATTAAATTTTAGAAAAATGAATTTAAAAAGAATTGATAAAATTTCGAATTACCTACTTTGCAAAGACATCACTTAATTAACTTAAACTGTTAAAATTAACCATTTGTGTCGATTTTTAAGTCAGAAACAAATTTTGAATTTAATTGCTAACTGTTTGCACCACTTGCTGGTAAGAAAGCTGTTAATTTTAACATTAATGAAAATTTTTATAACAAATAAACAATAACTATTAACATGTTTATCGTAGGTAGGTAGTTGAATTTATGTCACGATTATTCTAAAATGACAGTTATGCCTATCACTGTTTTCGATAACAGTTGCTGTTATTTTGTAATAACACTGTTATCTAAAATGCTATCGGGATAACAGCTCGTCTCTCAATTTTTGTTATTTGAAAACGAATATTTCTGCCAAGAACAAACCTTTCTTTTAGTAAGGTTCTTTACCGACGTGTTTCAAACATTAAATAATCTCGATCTACAAATAGTGACTTTCAATGTTAAGATGATCCCTGAAATGACCAAGAGATTTAGCATTGAATATCTCCTGATATAACGATAGCACATTCATGAAGTATTTGTTTAAGCCATCGAAACTTGCTTCTATTGGAAATTTTGTAGTTTATGCCAAATTTTTTACGAAGACGTCCCTTATGGCAATTTTATGCATATGAATCTGTAGAGGATGATATTCCGTAGCGAATATCGGCTTTGAATTTGCTCTGCCATGAATGATGCCCGAAAAAGAAGAAGCCTAAAAGAGAGGATGTTATTTGTAGAGGATGTTATTCCGTAGTAAATATCGGCTTTGAATTTCCTCGACTATGAATGATGCCCGAAAAAGGAGACTCCCTTTTTTCTCCGATGTTGGTTGGCAGATCAAGCAGTTTGAAGAAAACTATTAATCGAATATCCTAACATATACTTCTAGCAGAACCATCTTAATGTATGGACAGTTTGACAGTGACCCGGTTGGTTGGATTGGGTTTTATGACACAAGGGGGATCATATTTGGCTAAGGAGCAATGGCCCCGATTCTTCACGATTTAAGGACTCAGTGGCCAGTTTAATCTAGAACTGGTTAATTTGTGATTATTAGTTTTAATTGACCCATAAAATAATCGTTACCACTTAAATATGCAAGCATTGTATTTCTCGCATGAAAATGCAGCAAGCATTTATATCCCCTGCAACTTAAGCGATACTTTATAGATCTACAATTCATACAGAAGATAGAAGTCTAAGTATAAACCTCTTGGTTGAATTTTTCTAGAAGAGCTGAAAGAGACGCATGAAAATGACATCCTGAAAACTTCAGGTTTATTCTAAAGCAATTTTCAAATGTTTCTGCACGTTAACTCTTTTGATGATAGTCTCGACGTGGTATCTCGTCATTTGAAGAAAACCGGACAGACCATGATGGATGAAATATCTCATCATTAAAAGAAAACTGACCAAATCTTGATATTGTCATCATAAAGAAATCAGTAATATCTTGATGACGAGATACTTCGTTATTAGCGAAATTGGTCATATCTTCATGAACGAAATATCTCGTCGAAACCACTTGGAGGGTTAATAATAAAAAGAATTTATCGATGATGTGAATCACTTACCATTTATGCTTTGAAATGCTCGAGTTTTCATCTTATCGAGTTTCAAATTTTATGTTCTGAAGTTTCCGGGTTTTATATCAAGTTTTTAATATTAAGAAGAAACTCATTTGATCGAAATTATGAAACTTTCTAATGACTTATTTCGTTGATAGTTTATTCCTGTGGATGTGTGAGTAAGGTGGTGGGCCCAGTCAAGCACGGGTTTCATGCCCCTCCACGAAATGTTATTGATGTTACAAAATGGATGATGGTATAAATTTTCTGAATTGATGTAAATCGAAGTTTTGTTGTGCTCCTGAGTAGAAAAATCGTGGAATGGCAATTTGATCGGTTGCTGAAGCAAGCAAAGAATCCGTATATGTCCTAGGTGACTGTCTGAATAGGAAGGACTAGACAAGAAAAATCTCTTCGCTTAAACATTTGTTTTGTGACCAAAGACATACTGAGCAGTCGAGCCCTCTCTGATGTATTTGAAATGTTAAAAGCCTTTTGATTGAAATGGAAAATTGGGAGAAATTATGTCTGAATGTATGTCTGACGGCAGTACACTATTTTGTCCAAGGCTTGTAATGCTCTGAAGACGGACTTGGCCACGTACAAGGGTAAGATAGATAGGTATTTTAATCAACACTATTTTATTTAGGACAACACCACGTAATTTTGAATCACAGTCAGATGACGAGGTCACACCTAAGGTGGCACCCCACTCTCCAAACTTCCACACCACGCCAACGTGAGGACATTTGAAGCCCTGACCGATTTAACGTGCACCATCCCCCTTTGTACACGACGGTCTTTGGTTGGATTCGAACTCGCAACCCTCCGTTTGCTAATCCTTTACTCTTCCAACCGGGCTACCTGTGCCCATAAGAGTTAGGATAGGGTTAGGATTAGAGAAGGAGAGCATCGGGAGTCCAAGTCCCTGCAATTTTTCACTAGAAGTCAAAAGTGCCATTGTGCAAGAATGCCTTTAGAATTTAACTTACATTTTTTACAAAGTTTAAAAATATTGTTTTTAGAGGTTCAGAACCATCAGCAGATACATTGTTTTCTTTTGCTTAATATAAAAACATTCTAATCCACCATGACCATTCCCCGAAAAGCTTTAGAAATGTGGCTAAGAAAACTTTTGCTATTAATAAATTGATCAATTTTTATTTGAAGACTAATTTTGTATTAATTGAATAGTCTGATTACAGGTAGAAATCTCTTAATATCCAATCTATACATATAAAGCAGAGTTGGCATTTGTCTATTCTCTATACAAATCTTCACCGTTTGACCAATCTACACCAAATTTGGTATACTTATTCTTTGGAATCCTGCGGGTAACGTAGGCTACATATTAATCCCCGTTCTATTTGTCTTGGGTGTGCAGAGGGGTATAACGTCCCGTCATCCTGGACAGAGCACTTGCTAGGGGGCGCTCTCTCCCTGTCTGTCTGTACAGATGACGTCAGAACATCTACACGGGGGCCATCGTGAAGGAATGGGCCTGAGTGCAGCTTCTGTGATGTCACGACAGTGGGACCATTGGAGAGAAGAATTACAAAGCGAAGAGTCCGTGATCAGATGGAAATAGATAGTAAAATCTCGATATAGGCAAATCCATCAATCAATTTTTTCCAAGATTTGAAACAATACAGCTCAATCTTTTCGTTGTTAATTTTGGATTAATTTTCACACATAAAAATATTCGTTCCTTTGTATTTCCGGGATTAACATAAAGTGTTTGGAGCAATTTTCGTTAAGAGGTTCCAGTACCATATAATTAGTTAAAATGTTGAATATGTGTCTTACATTAGAGTTTTGACCTTTAGAAACAAGTGTGCTGAATTTTGCAACGAATAGAAGCAGTTTTAAAAAACAGTAATTATAGAGAATTTTAAGACTTCAATGGCCATGCTTATGTGACAACTAGTGGGAATATTTTTCCTCTTGTAAATTCAAATTAAAGTAAATGTAGACAAAAATATTTTCGATCCCTTTCCTATTTAATAGTATTCATTGTCTTGATTTATGTACTACTTATTTTTAGGATAAATTACGATATTAAACAAATAAATTTTTGGATAACTTGACAGCTTAAAAATAGTTATAAACTGAAGTTCTATTTATATAAAGAATGAAACAAATCCATTCTTATAATGATTTGTAAGTAATTTTTTACAATAGTTAAAACTTGCATTTCTGATTGTTC
Source organism: Meta bourneti (assembly GCA_933210815.1). NCBI lineage: Eukaryota > Metazoa > Arthropoda > Arachnida > Araneae > Tetragnathidae > Meta > Meta bourneti. The sequence goes on from OW119933.1 coordinate 34,314,708, forward strand.
ACTTTTTGTTGATAATTATTGATTTGACTGTTCACTTATTAAATCCTAGGATCTTTCTCTCTGAATCAAATAGTGCTCTGAAATTTCTTTCAGACTAAAGGCGTGTTTAACAAAATTGTGTTTGTCTGAGGCGAATGAAATTCAAGAATTAAATTTTACGGAATTTTCAGTATATAAAGGTGTTAGCCTGTCAAAATATGATTCTTTTCCTATGAAAATATTTTAATTGAAGAAAATATACCTACAAATTCTATTTTTACTTTGTAAACAATTTTTAAATTTTCTTTCGCAACAATTAACATCTCCGTATTCCTCCATCCAACATTAACAATTAACATCTTAACTCTGAAGTAACATTTTAATATAATAATTTTTACAATAAGAAATTAATATATTTATTATAGTGTATATGATTTATGAATATAAGAACATAAAAAATTGAGCAATTTTCAATAGCTAATGCATGTGAATCGTTGAAACGAATCCAAAATTTGTAGGAAATCAAACTACACATAATTTCAGTAAAACACTCTAACAGTGAAGAAAAACACTTTATTGAATTTTAAATGGCTCAAAACCAATATTTGAAGTTAAATTTTAAGCTGATAACAATATTTTTTAAATAATGGTTATGCATATCGGTGGTGATAATGTAATACAGTAATTTAAATTATAAGCAAAAATATTAAGTTATGACCTCTAAAAAAATCAAACTTTTATTTTACTTTAGTCATAGGTTACAACCACACATGTTTTTAATTTTTAAATATTGCAAGTTTTCTTCTATTTTGCTTCGTTTTTAGCAGATAATTTTTTGCTTTACAATAATTGTTAAGTAAAATGTTTGCTATTATGCACACACATTATCTGATGATAAATTTTTGTGGCATTTTACAGATGTGGCCCTCTACAGTTATTTTATTGAAGGTACCTATTTTAAGTAGAATTAGTTCTACTAACAATCTTTTCTGAAATTTGTGTGACAGAAAGTCTTTTTCATACTGCTCATTAACCAATTCATTAAAAATCTGGTAAGAACAAACAATAAGTTGTACCGTAAATTCCTTAGGCCATTTAAGGCCACCCCTATCACTTAATTTTAAATATTGGTGAATAAACTCATCCGAACATTCATAAGTTAGTTCTTTTACATTTGATAAGATCGAATAGCACATCTCACAATTCAGTTCATGTTGCACTTTTTTGGCAACGTAGCCAGATATATATACTAGAACAGGCAGAACATCATCTGAAACATTAACATTATCACAGCTGTAAATGATCTCCTCAAATACATTTGGTATGTCAGTTATAGTTTCTACAGCTGAATCCCTAAAATCAAAGTCTTTTATTTGGAAGCTACCACTGCTTTTTGATTGTAGCTTTATCTGATTTAAAATTTTCAGTTTACGTTCTGATTCTAACACTTGGCGTATGGAAACATTGTAATTATCCCCACACATTTGACGATATTGTCCGAAGCGAGCCTTTAAGCTATCGGTCTGGAATTTGCCGAGTAAGAAATATCGCGGTTTAATTCTGCTGAATATGTAATGGATTAACTCAATTAGAGTGTCTGTTGTGTGCTTTAAAGCGAACTGCGTTTCAGCAGATAACATCCCACCTTTAATTGGTATTTTTAAATTTGCTTTAACTTTAGAAAGTTGAGATAGGTTGTGCAAGTACTCAGCCATCTACTAAATTTTTTTTTAAAATTCACAATTTTCATCTTTGTTACTTCTTACTGGGTTGCTAAATTTATCCCCGAGATGTTTCCCTTTTAAATGATGTTTAACATTTGCAATTTTCCACCAACATAAAATTCTTGGTTTGCAGAAAGTCTGAATTAAATTTATCGCTATTTAACTGCAAGGCAACAATGTTAGTCTCATGAAAGAGATTCAATGCATGAGTAACGTTTTGCCTTTCCGTCGATATAGGGAAAAGAACTTTCTGTGACAACTTTGGGACTTGTTTAATGACCAGTAATTTCTCATAATCGTATATTGTTCGCAAATGAAGTAGGCTGGCAAGTTGAGTTGATTAACTTCAATGACTTAATCAATGACTATAATGGTTTATACTTTGTCTTCAAATGTAAATAATCATTAGTATTCCTTTTAGATAGAATTCTCCTTTACAATATATTTGTTACTAATGAATAACATCTTTGTACCAGTGTGGTAGTAAATTCATGCGCCAATTAACGCAGTAGGAATCTTTAGGACTGGAAAATGAAACGATCTCATACCTTCCATTTTAGATTGAAATAATTAAGATCATCCGATATTTGCGCGCCCCTTATCACTGCTCGGAGGGATGGGCTTAGGGACATTTCCTCTTGAAAATGTTCTTTCTCCATTCAAACTCTTATCTAGATGGCATTTGATCTTTTCTGTATCATTTATACTTACTACATTAACAATGAAAAGCGCCTAATGAATCCCCATAAAAGTAACTATCACTCATATACCATGAAGTGAGAAGAGAAGATGCCTTTCCCTTTTTTCCTTTTTTTACTATGTACACCCATCATACCTTTCAGGAACGGTCTGAATCAATTATCATTTTAAAATCCGAAGAAAGGTAAACATTTGTAGGTTTCAAGCGTCTTCTAAAGCATGCATGTCTGCGAGAACGAACAGGAACGATAGCCCCATTATCGTGACGTCAAAGCGACCGCAGCGCCGCAGGTTCTGGCCCGATCCTTCACAATGGCCCCAATCTACAGGAGTCGCCTCTCAAGATGAGACCTTGGAGTTTTTAGAAACTTAGAGTATGATACAATCGCAGATGGGTTGCGCTTAAAATCGCTCAGTATCATATCATTTATGTATTCCATCTGCAAATTCTTAAACTGTAGCTTTATAATTGTAATGTAAATTTTTATGATAATATAAGATTATTTTTATAGAAAGTGGTCTTTTTTATCTTCGATATGGTACAGGGGCTAAAGACAATTCGAAATCCTCAAAGGAATAACATTGCGTATTTGATATTATACGATCAATGTCAGACCAATTCACACTAAATTTGGTACATTCATCCTGTAGAATTCTACGGGACACATAGGCTATATATTAACCCCTTTCGATTTGACCTGGGTCTGCAGGAGGCTAAAAACAATTCGAAAATTCCATAGGAATAATATTGAGTACATTGCGATGAATTATAAACAATTCAACCCGAGCAACACCGGGTAATTCAGCTAGTAACTAATAAACTTCGAGTTCCAAAGATGAACGAATTTCCAGCATTAATTTTAGTTCTAATGTAGCAGAAAGTGTAGAGGAGGAACACGCAGAAGTTTAAGCTTGTGAGTGCCACCTCTCAGTCCGTACCTTTCTACCTGTATTATTAGAGTGAAGGAAAAAGTAGAAAACAAGTATGGTATCTCCTCCGGGGTTGCATATTGTAGGCCAGCAGCTGTCGTTGTTAATGAATTGAAGCACAGGTGGTAAAGAAGTGTGGCCACTACACGGAACTTCATCCTGTAAATCTTGAGGGCACGTGACTTCTCTTTCGGTGTGTGGGAGGGGAGGGAGAAAGAAAGATTTCCTCTTTGTGTCGATAGTCCCCTCAACATACCAGCACCCTCCACAAAGTGATTCGAAACTTCCTAATACTTTATATTTGTACTGTCGATCGAGGGGGGGGGGTGCCATGTGGATCCCAAGCCCCTCATGAAACGGTTGGTTTCTTATTTTAAAAATGTATTTACATAAAAATGGAAAAACACTTTTTATATTATCTAAAAATAAAGAAAAAGCTATATTTTTTATTAAATCAACCATTCATTAAAAGAGTGGAATTTTAAACATTGCAGTTCCATGTTTTTTCCAAGCTGAAACAACATCTGCGTTTACATATTCTCATATATTTTCGCATGTCATCGCTCTTAAAAATTGAAAGCGAATTCGGAAACAAAATTCAAGTGTTCATTAAAAAATATTACGTTATCATACGTTACGCTAGTAGTATATATTACGTTAAGTACCAACTGGACTTAACGTAATATATACTACTGAAGTCAACCGATATGTCACTTTTTATGGTTAATGTATTCCATTAACCATAAAAATTAACCATTCCATTACTTTTTCTGTATTACAGCTTACAGCGTTCCTGTTGTACATTGAGCTAGACACGATTCAGAGTTTTTTAAAGAATCGCTAATTTAAAGAAATTGATAACAGTCCAGGCAATTATTTACGACACTGTTTTACACATAATTTAATTTGTGATTTGCTAGCAATTTAACACATTAATAATAATTAGCATAATAAAATAAAAATTTTAATAAATGTAACACACAACATAAATTTAGCTGCCGGTTGGTTCAGATTTATTCATTTGCATATCTTGGAATAAATTCGTTGATCAAGGTACAGGAACCCTATAATATCGAGTCTTGATGGTATACAATGTGATTTTTTCCTTTTTTACTGATCAGGGATAATTTACCCTCCAAAAAAGCAAAAATTGAAGTTAGACCGACAAACCAAACCAATCTTTTATCTGAGGAAAAATCAATGGAAAAGAAACTTAAAACTTAGCTCTTAAGCCACGAGATAGAACAGAGAAGACAGGAAATTGTGAAATGCATAAAATTGAGAATGTCACGCCTTCGAGCTTTCAAGGGAAAATGTTTCTTAGTTTTTTCAAAGTTCACACAAATAGATATTTTTCTTTTCACTGAAATATTGAATATAATCAAACACTGGTGAAAAGGAGAAACCTCATCGCTTCAGTGGTCATTGAAAGTTTTGCACTGCCCAAATTTTTTCTCGTGTAACGGACTTAAGTGCACCAAAGAGTGGAAATTAAAAATATTTGAAACTTGATTATGGTTGCTTTTTGTTCTGTTAGATTAAAAGTGGTCTGACGAGAGTGCTCGAATGGACTGTGATTTCGACGAACGTGCTGGAAACAGAAAAATACCGGAGTCGTCACGCAGCCTTTCATCGAAAGAAATAGTGCCGTGACTGATTTAACAAACGATGTTGTTGAAAACCCATTGCGGGGACGTTAGACTTGCCAGACTAAATATTCTACTTTAATGTTCCATATTTTCTAAAACACGTACATTAAATAAAACTTTTAGGAAAAGTACCTAGAAAAGTATGAGGGGATGTTTTTGTAAAGATAAGTAAAGGCCTTGCTTTAAGGTATCTGTATACATTTAAAATGCCATTTCACCCAAATTTCACATTTTTCAAATTTTACATATTATGCTACAACTCTTTAGCTCTTCAAATTACTTCGGATTTTACTTCTACGACCACATATATATATATAAAAAACAATCAATCATTCAAGCATACAGAACATTAAAACGCAAAGCAGCAGAAATGCAGACTAGCAAAATGACAAAAGGTCAAAAAAGTCAAATGGCTGGAAAGACGAACACAAAAGACAAAACAAAAAGCAAAACTGTCCATGCATACGCGCTGAAGCTGCAGACAAACATGGATAGCAATATAATTCAATATCACAAAACAAATCTTGTGTGAATGATATATATATATATATATACATATATATATATATCATTCCACTGTATTGGACTCTTACAATGTGATCGGTCTAATTACCTCTCGTGTAGCAAAAATTTACCGTAGAAAGACAAACTGAACTGTGATCAAGGCCTCTTTCAGAGGTGTTTCTTACTGCAGATTTTTATTGAACAGATTTGACCCAACTCTATGTAAAAAAATTTTGATTTTTGACAGCTTCACAAGTGACTGATGAAAAAGTTTTCGGTAAACTAAGTGGAAAATAGTTAATGGGCTACTGAGGAAAGCTGAAAACACAATGCACAGGAAATTAATTGGCTCTTCTGAAAACAGATTAATTTATAAGAATTCCCATGTATGTCCAGAAATTACAATTTGAGTTCTTTTATGTGAAGGTAAATTTCAAGAAAGCTGCATTCCGTGAATTTGGCATAACGTATTTTAAATTATATAAACCAAAAAGAATAGTGTATTTTAAATCATATATGAAAGTTAAACATATAAGATTCGTTGATGCTGGAATCGAGTTTCTTGCTGTGCGTTTCCCCCTCCTTTTTATCAGTCAGCGCCCTGTCCTAGGTGGCAAGAATCTTCTAGGATAGCTTGCCAAATGTGGTTCCTTAGGCAAGTTGAACTCCGCCAGCTGTCGTTTTTAAATGGTCAGATGGGGGACAGCAAGTGGCACGTGGAAGGGAGACGGCATGCTGGCCTGTCGTACACCTGGCTCCAAGGTCGGGCGCACTTTTGCGAACATCTGCCTCTTCGTATTTCTTCAGGGTAAGGGAGAGAGGAAAAGAAAAGGGCACAAGAAAAAAGAAAACTCGATCACATCAAACAATCCACTTTCAGCTGCTGTTTTCGAGATCGCGGAGTATGATCTTCAGCGTTGAGGGATAAGTGTACTAATTTTGATGTCAATCTATCACAATTTCTTTTGATTGTTTGGCAAAACGTTCCCGAAATCATGAGTTGCAGTGAATGAACCTTGTCCAGAGAACTTTCAAAATCACCAAAATCGATCGAAAAACTTTGTTTTAATTTTAGCGTTAAAAATGAATTGATATCAAATTCTCTGGATAGCAAAAATAATTTTTCAATTACGATAATTTTTGACGGAGTTACACTTACAACATTAAAGAAGTAGATAAGTATCGTAAGTTTACTGCAAAAAAGTGTTTTTCTCCGATTCAGAGTTTTTGACATTCTTCTGATTTTCAAAATATTACCTGCGCAACTGATTATAATTGATTTACTTAAATTTTGTTTGGATAATCCTTGAAATCGATTGTATAGATCTAAGTTCAGATGAAAAATTCATCACGCTTCCAAATTTTGAAATTTTGCTTTAAAATGTTGTTTTGCAAAATTTTAGGTATTTTAGTTCAAATTTGTTTTTTATTGAGGTGATATACTTACCAAATGGGAAATTAATTTGATTTATATGTATACAAACTATTACGTGAATTAAAATTTTAACAATAGATAGAAAATTAATGTGCGAGGGACCTATCAATTTTTTGCTAATTTACCAAAATGTTTAACCACGTTTTATGTAATCACTTCCAAATGACTCAGTATTTGTGGATCCTACTGTATACAGTCAAATCTTGTTAAGACGAATTTCACGGAATTGTAAAAAAAATCATAAGAACCGTAGTTCGTGTTATCCGAATTCAGAAAAAAGCAATTTTTCAACATTAAAAGAAAATATTAATGTATTTACATTACTTCTGTACAATTCTTGGTTCACAGATAAATGGTATTCATCACAAAGTTTATACATACGATTCTCGATTATACAGATGATTCTTGATTATACAGATAGTTATTGATCACAAATAATTCCTAATTACACAGATATTTCCTGATTACGCAATTTTTGTCTCGAAATATCGAAATAGTTCTGTTATCGATTTTTGTGTTTTGCCTTTTCGTGTCATTCTTTAAGAAAATCTTTGATGCGGTCAAGGTTGTTTAATTGAGCAGAAGAATTTTCACTGCCTAACAAAAAGAGGTGAACAATTTCTACGTCGTCAGTAGCTTCTTTTAAAGAAGACACGCGTATTCCTTCGTCTTCAATCAGAATCTTCATTTATTCTTTCTTTACTCTCTTCCATAAATACATATTCTATAATTTCGGAGTCAATGTTTCTGATAATACGATTGAAAATAATCCTTATCCGTAAGTTCCGAAAAAGTGTTCGTATTAATCGAAGATTAGTGTAACCCGAATTCTTAAGCGAATGAGTTAACATTATATGAATATACATTTTGTGACAGGAATTGGAATTTTAGTTCTTTCTATCAGTAATTCGAATTAAGCGACTTAGTCTTAATGAGGTTTGACTGTATATAGGCTTTTTAGTTGAAAAAAAGGCAAATTTCATAACAGTCGGATAGATAATAACTGCAAAAGTTTGTTTTGAAAGTCCACTGGCCTCTTAACAATTCGATTCTTAACTTCTCTCAAAATTTAATTTATTTCAATTTACGTTAAAAACTCAATTGTTGACATTGAGGAATTGTGCTAGAAATGACTTAAAATGCCACTTTTTGATTCTATATGGGATTGCTCGTCATCTGACCGTGGTTCAAAATTACGTGGTGTTGTCCTCGGACTTTTCCCATCGGGATTGACCCCGGACAGTCACCAATAGCCCATTGTATTGCTCCAGTGCAACGTTAATTCAACAACCCCAACCCCATATGTGATTGCATTGCAAAATTAGAAATTATGATTGCTTGAATAACGAAATTCACTAAGTTGTTTAGAAGTGGGTTACGTCATTTATAGCAAGGGCGGAAGAGAAGCCATATTTAGAATAGTTAAATATGGCTTCATATGTATTCATACTCGAGCTGATTCGATTCTTAAAATCATCAAAACATTGAAATAGCGTTTGAGGACATTTGTTAATTAAATCGACCGGTTTTAATTATAATAGTGTTCGCTAAATTATTAAATTTTTTTTTATGTGAGACTGATTGCATAGCGAACATAAAACAATAGGATAAAAAGTACAATGTTCTGTATTTATAGTTTAAAGGATTTAATTGAAACATAATTACATAAAAGTAACACGAGATTGTAGAACGTAAAAAATATAACTCTTCAAGTATCAAAACTAAAAATTACAGTATTTTAAATCTGAAATTCATTGTTTAGAAAATACTCATATTAACCTATTGGATCTAACTAACCCTCGTGTAGCAAAAATGACCGCATAGTGAGAACTGCAAACCATATTTTGACCAATGGCATCGTAATTATAAGTATATATTATTTAGTCCATCTTCAAAGAAAAATTTGTACTTAGAATTAAGGAAAAATGCAATAAACACCATCATATTGAAAAACATTGTGATATATTTTAAAAAATTCAGTTAAGTTGTACATCTCTCGCTTAAACACATTTATTCGAATAAATATATCTCTTGTCCTTTCTGTTTAAATTTAAAATCTATTATGAAAACCGAAGTTTACAATGCAGCTTTAGGAATGGAATCGAATTTTTGACTGTTTTTAATTGCATTATTGAAACTCCTATTTTTAGAGTAATCTCTTTTTCTTCAGGTTATACATTGATTTTCATGAATTAAGGAAAAATAAAAGGTTTGGTAAACGAAAAAGCAATAGGGATTTTATCATATATTTTGTGGCAAAACGTGGTAAATTTTGTGGTAAATTTTAAACATCGCAGTTCCATGTTTTTTCCAAGCTGAAACAACATCTCCTGCGTTTACATGGGCCTCGGCAGGGACGTAGGATCGGCGAGGGGCTAAACTGGCCGAGTATTTTTTATTATAGATATTTACGTATGATAAAAATGAAGAGAGGGGTGCCAAGGCGAGTTCTGCCCCGGGTGGAAACTAGCCTAGTTATGTCCCTGGGCCGCAGTGGTTGGAAGAGTAACGGATTAACAACCGGAGGGTTGCGAGTTCGAATCCAATCAAAGACCGTCGTGTACAAAGGGGGCTGGTGCACGTTAAATCTGTAGTGAACTCAAATGTCCTCACGTTGGCGTGGTGTGGAAGTTTGGAGTGTGGGGTGCCAGCTCAGGTGTTATCTCGTCATCTGACCGTGGTTCAAAATTACGTGGTATTGTCCACGGATCTTTCCCGGGCCGTCTCCAATAGCCCGTTGTGTTGCTCCAGTGCGACGTTAATTTAAATACCTACCTACCTTCATAAATCAGTACATGAAATAATCGGTTTTACATGAAAACCATTTTTTGTTTACGCTAACAATAACCTCTAAAGGCATCATTCGGGCTCTAGTGGGGCGAGCGTTATCCTATTTTAAGACTAATATGCCCATCTGATTGTACTTATTCCTCTGCTCATTAGGGTTTCCATTTGTCAGTGTGAGACCTTTTACAGAAATGCCGCCCCAAACACTAGTGAAACTTCCGCATCTGTCTGACGTTCGCCAGAGATAGATTTATTTCATATAAACTATCTTGTTCATTCAATTTTCAGAAATGAAAAAACTCGTACAGTAGCCAATAATGTAAAAGCTCCAAAAGCTGATCAATAAAAGTAATAAAAGCATGATGATAAAACTGGTCTATAGGGTGATACTCTGCTGTAAAACTCCACAAGTGGAAAAAAATTCAAAGATGTTAAATACAGGGTCTCCCCGACTTACGACCGAGTTCCGTTCCGACTGACAGGTCGTAAGTCGAACTGGTCGTAAGTCGGATTTGTATTTTTCGACACTATTTTTATTCAAACGGGCTATAAAAATTGTACATAAAACACAAAAATTCAATCTATGTACGTACAATTATTGCACATAAGGTGAAAAATACATAATATGTACTCTATTGTATCTTTTTGACCCTACCAATGTAGTTATTTTTCTTTATTTACTATTTTTCTTTATTTATTTTTTGTGGTCGTAAGTGCGGATGGTCGTAAGTTGCATAGGTCATAAGCTGAGGAGAAGGTGTATTATCATATTTATTTTAAAAATAAATATTCAAATTACAATTAAAAATGAAAAACAGTCTTTTATACTTAATTTAACCCTTGTTTATGACTATGTTAATAAGAAAAACATTTGCCTGTGAAATAATGAAAAATTAACTATTTAAAAGCTAGACGATAATACTTGTATATGGTAAAATGACAATAATACTTTTATGCTTGAAATTAATGTTTATTATAAAAAATCATAAATAATTGATAGTATTCAATTCAAAAATATTAATAATATTAAAATGGGGTGTTAAACGATTGTCCTGTGCATAATCGAAAAAAGTAATTTTTTTCATAAAAAGGGAAATTTTTTTTCTGAATTTTTTAATTTACTTTTAAATGTTGGTGTCAAACATACTTACAAAGTTTGAAACAAAAATCTTCAGTAGAAATCATTACATAGGGCTATTAAGACGTGTTACGTGCATCATTTCTCTATCGCAGCAATATACAAGAATGAGATCACTAATTTATTTTTCGTTTATAGTTGAAAAGATTAACATAAATAAGTACTTAATATATAATTCGCATGAATAGTCAAACATAAAGTGTCCACGATAACTTTTCATTACACGGTTGTGTTTATTTTTTAACACTTCCAATGATAATTTAGGACTTCTTTTAATGGCCCATAGTAGTAACCAGTAGTGCATGGGGAATACAATGGAAGGGGGCGTGTCACCTGTCAATCATCCCCGTTCTCCTACAGGGGGGGTTGCCGCCATCTTGTTTTGTGACGTCATCGATTCACATTCCCGTTCTCCTACAGGGGGGGGGTTTGCCGCCATCTTGTTTTGTGACGTCATCGATAACGTCAGTGTGTTTACGTTTGGGACTTGGATTTTTTTTCTTTCTGAGATTTCGATGTGACGTCATGTAGAGTAATGTTGAGTTGTTGAGTTCCTGCTTCTGATAATAGAGATTACAAATGTCTCAAGCGAAAATGTAGTTTCACTTTGCCGCCATCTTGTTTTGTGGCGTCATCGATAACGTCAGTGTGTTTACGTTTGGGACTTGGATTTTTTTTCTTTCTGAGATTTCGATGTGACGTCATGTAGAGTAATGTTGAGTTGTTGAGTTCCTGCTTCTGATAATAGAGATTACAAATGTCTCAAGCGAAAATGTAGTTTCACTATCAACTTTCCGCGTTCAAATGAGATGTAACGTCCAGAGTGCGTCCTTATAGCGATTTCTATCGAGTCAAAATTCTTTCTGGAAACTGGTAAATAATGTGGTCTCTCAAAGTGTTCTTGAATCATATCACCATCTCTTCCCTTCACTGTCAGAGTTCGTAATAGAGGAGCTAAGATACCACCAACAAATTCAGGCTGAATGATGTCGGTATAAACGTACAGCAATTGTAAATCAACATTAGGATCCGCAACAAAAGGACTCTCAGTGATTACTGTATCTGGGCCTCCATTTCCTGGTATAAAATTTTCTCCAATCACTTTATTTGGTTCAAAACCTAAGTTTTCAGCTAACCCCTTGGATAATTGCACCGTTGCACCATTAGTGAGCTGCACCATCACCTTTTTAGTGTGTTTGTTATATTTCATTTGAATTTTTATGTGCTTTGGAAATGTGTTTAAAATGTCAATCGGAGAATCATAAAATCCGCAAGCTATTTTTCCATTAATTTTTACTCCGTTTCCTAAATTATATTCGAAAGAATTTTCACCATCAATGATGTTATTCCACATTCTTGGATAAATCATTTCAACTAATCCTACTTCCCATTCACCTGAGAGTTCCAGTCGTTTGGGGAGTTTCGTGTAGAAGTGAGACATTGTGTTGCCCGGATAAAACTCCATAGAGTTGTCGCTGGGAAGCGTGACGTAGAAACTCATTGTGAGTTACTGGAGAGAAACAAATTTGATGAGCAAACTCAATTTATCGAAATGGGTCTTTGGAATGAATCCAGACGCTAAATTTGCGAAGGATAACCTCCAAATTTCACAAACTATTCCAAACGCTTCTTAATTACTCTTTTTAAAATTTTTCTCAACATGAAAAGAATGTGATTTTTTAACTTTCTGAAGTTCTGAGTAAAATGTAGCAGTGATTATTTCTCCCATTAATTCCTTTATTTTATATACTGGTAGCTTTCTATTTCGCATGTTTTTCTCGGACAAATCTGAATTCGAAAAGTCTACTCACCTGCGCAGGATGAACATGAAATAGATAGAACCAGTTTTCTTACCCTTGACCAGGGGGAGAACTGTTTGACGTCAGATTACATGTTAGAACATGTTAGAACATGAAAGTGCCTAATCACAGCGATTTTTCCTACACCGGTTACGCGGAGGAATACAAACTGCGAATGGAGGTCGGCGAACAGGTCGGCCATCTTGTTGGGGGGGGGATCGTCTTCAGACATGATCCATCTTGAAAATACCGTGCCATACACGTATGCTGTGACGTAGGAGTTGTCCATCCAATGAAAAACGATGCGGGGGGGGCGTGTTCAAAGACCGGGCTGGGATTCGTTCTCGGTTCTTGTAGGGGTTGTTCCTATTTTTAGAATCTGGCAACAAAAGTTAAAGAAACCTTACTATCTTCTGAATGGCAACACGTAGATTCGTTCTTGTTGAGTCCTGGTTACTTTAGTTGTAGGTTCATACTTTTTTTTCTCTTATCCTGAGATAGTACAGTTGTTACAGAATTTTATGATACATATTTCATAGGAAAAGTAATAATGGCTTCGAAACGCTTATTCTCTGAGGTAAGTAATGCATTATTCTATCTATACAGTATTTTTTACTTCATTATGCTAAGAATGTTCTTTTAAAAAATGAATATGACTTTTACTTATAATAGTAGGCTTACCTTTTTTCTACATACGAATGTTTCTTTCTTACTGTATGGTTCTAATTCAGAAATGTCTTTACTAATTTTAAAGTAATCTTAATTCTTACAAAGTATTAGGTTTTAGAAAACGATTTGGTACGTTTTCAAATAATGAATTTTACTTTTTTACTTAGAATAGTAGGCTAACTTTTTTTCTTCATACGAATGTTTCTTTACTAACTTTAAAGTAATCTTAATTTTTATAAAATATTAAGGTTGTAGAAAATGATTTGGTGCGTGATGGGAGTGATGAGTTATTCTTTTCTGATGATGAAGATGTGAGTAGAAAGATTTTCATTTGTATTACCATCGATTAAGTTCTATTTCATGTGTTTTTATTACATTCACGAAAACAAATATGTTCTTTTTTGCTTACTTCTTAGATCTTAAGTGAAACTTCTCAGATTTTTCTTGAGAATCCTTTACCAGATGTGTCCGAGATGGACTTATACGATGGAAATGATGAGGTGCGATGTTATTATTATTTTTTCTTTTTTTTAGTAATAACTTTTTAAAAGATTATAAAATGTAAATATATTTTTTTAACTCTTAGATATTGAGTGCAACATCTCAAATGTTTCTGGAAAACCCTCTTCCAATTAATATAGATCAAATTGGCGACGGTGTAAGCATTTTTTTCTTTTCTGATTCACTATTAAGTAGAATATATTGTTTCGTTTTATTTAAAAAAGTAACTTATTTTAGGGGAATACGGCTAGCTCTAGCTCTTCAGAGTTTTGGACGAATTTACCGGTGTCAGACTCTAGTAACGTAGGTATATTGTTCTACCCATTGTATATCATGTGAATATTCTGTTTACTTGTTAGTAAAATAATTTTTTTCTTTAGATTGAAGATGCTGTAGTCCTTATCGAAAGACGTCGACGAAGAAATAAGACTTTTGATGCAGAGGAAATCGATTACGTAGCTGTCATTGACACAGATAGGTTGCCCTCGCATGCAAGATCCGTTCCTTTAGTGTCTGTGATAGATGTTGTCCGTGAGCTTTTTACACAACTTATACAGAGGGCCACACTCAATTTATTGCAGCACGACCTTATTAGATTTTGTATCTTCACGGATCAGCTGGATAGACCGATTTCCACTCGTTTGACTGAAGTGCGTGAAATGACGGTCGAAACTGTTTTAGCTGCAATAATGAGAGTGCTTCAGTCCAAAGATGCAATTCTTTTGAATGAAGAATTAAACATTAACGTGGTAACTTTGAAGAGGCCTAGAGGAGGAGCAAGGAATCGTCGAGTCGTAGTTCCCGAGAGTGACAGAATCACGAAGAGGTCTATCGTCACCATTGCTTCGCATGAGACTGAGCTTTGCTGTGCGATGGCCATGTTATTAGGTAAAGCCATTCTGGAAAATGATCCAGAACTAAATACCCTCAAGAAACAGAGATGTACGCTGTTATTGAGAAGAGCGATGGCATTGCATGCGTCTACCGGTATTTCTGAAGGGAAATGTGGCTTCGGGGAAATAGCGGTTTTTGAGAGACATCTGGATATTCAAGTGATCGTAATTAGTACCGAAAAGATGAATCAGGTAGTTACCTAACGAATTTGAGTGTTAAATGTTTTTTAGGGACTGTTAAACGATTTTAATCAAAATTTATGTTTTTTAGGTTGTCTAACATTTATATACTTATTTTTAGGTTGCCTATAAGGGATGCGAACGAGAAAAGATCTACTTGTGGTTACATGGAGATCATTATGATCTTATCAAGTCCCCTAAAGGTTTTTATGGAGCTAATAATTATTGTGAGATATGTAACAAGCCGTATCAACGTATCACAGATCATAGGTGTGATGCGATGTGCTACGTTTGTAGAAGAGTAAACTGCGTTGAAGAAACAGTCAGTAGATGTTCAGACTGTGACCGTCAATGTCGATCACAGTCTTGTTTCGCAACACATAAAGTGACTGGGATATGCGACTTGGTAAGCATAACTAAATTTTAAAAAGTTACTATTTTTGATATTTAAATGATTTTTTTATAAAAAAAAAAAACATTTTATATTTTTTAAAATACTGTATTGAAATTTGTATTATGCTTTTTTTCTAAAACGGTGTTGGTTATATATATATATATA